>JAPMOQ010018919.1:798122-824492 GCA_026543055.1 Argiope trifasciata
CAATCTTGTTTTTTAAAAAAATGAATTTTCTCAAACAATATATTAAGAATACTTAAATAATATCTTTCTTATTCTATGCTGTGCAGCACTATGAGTCTAAGAATATATTTGCTTACATAACATCACATTTCCATCTTCTGTTTCAATTTCAAAATAGCTTTGCAAAAACAACATAAACTGCATTTCCTTTGAAATATGCAGCAGCATTAATAAAATCAGTTACCTGAGCAATAAAGTTTAAAATTTTCAATTACATTAACATTGAAAATTTTCTTTATTATTAGTTATAACAAAAAATAATCAAGGAAAAATTTTAATCATAAAATATTTAAGAAGTTAATATTTGAGTGAAAGTTTTATTATTTATGGCAAATTATATTTGTTTTATAATTTTATTCTCACGGCTTTTTTTTATAATTTATAGAAAATATTTCATACGTGTTTTTACACGTAATAAATTTTCATACATGAATTTTAAAATAATATATTTAAAATGAGATATTACTTCTTTTAGAATATTTCGGAATTTTATAACAGAAGTGCGAATGCAGAAAATCTTATTCATTTGTCTCTTTTCGAAGACGAAACTATTCATTTTTGTCACCATTCACATAGATATTTAAATGCAGTTAAGAAACGCTATTTTACCATTTCTTGCATCGTCTTTGTCGTTGCACTATTTTGGAATTTGAGAATCGTTGCCTCATAAAGAAAGTTATAACCCAAGCCAAAATATCATTTGGGTGAGAGCCAGTAAATTGACAGCCTGTAAAGATACTGTAACCAGCAATAAATGAGCCAGCAATTCGAAACTCAGAGGGATCAATGAGCTGGCTACTTATTTTGATGGAGCAATCAAACATTCATTAACAATATGGAGCTTTTAGCGCTATGTTCGTAATTAATACACCTATACTGTGCTTATTTGATATAGTCTGTTCTGTCTAATTGATCATTTGACAAACTATTATGTGAGATATGACCTAATTTCTTTTCATTTAAAAGATTTACGAAAAATTCTGGATTTTTTTAAAAATGAAGAATTACAGTAGTGAAGAATTTGCACCTGGAAATATGAAATTATTTATCAGCTCTTGTACTTTTTAAAGCAATTTCAGACAAAATTTTTTAATTTAATTTTTCTTCTGATTATTTTTTCTAGTTAGATAACAAAATAAAACGAAACACGTTATCCGAGCCTTGAAAATCTGTCTAATTCCTTGTAAAATATTTAGCAGAAATGAGCATATTGAGATGGTTTTTTATTACTGCAAGAACTTGCTAAGAAATCAAATTTTTACTGTTCTGAAAAAAGAAGAGGGACGTTATATTCCATGCAAATATTTATTTTTATAGAAATTTGTCAAGAAAATTATTTCTTTCCTTTCTCTTATGGGTATCTGACGATGGTATCAATTCATTTGGCGCCACAATCTCTTAATGCGATGAGTTTCCGGCTAGATTGCCTAGGCAACTGAACAAAGGCCACTGCCTTCATGGGAGTTACGATTCAGCTATTTAAAAAAAAAACTTTATTTTCCTCGTTACGAAATAAATAATTTTGTAAAATAAAAAATATCATGGATTATAAAAATATAATAAAGACACTTTTAAAAACTTGATCAGTTATGTTTTATAAAGTTTAATCATGCTTATTTAGTACTTAGAGTAGTAATAAACACATAATGCTTGCTGCGTACAGTCAGAAATTACAACAGATAAATAAAATACATTTGAGGAAAGTTAATGATTATTTTAGTATTTTAATCCTT
The DNA here is from genome assembly GCA_026543055.1 of Argiope trifasciata. Lineage (NCBI taxonomy): Eukaryota > Metazoa > Arthropoda > Arachnida > Araneae > Araneidae > Argiope > Argiope trifasciata. The sequence continues at coordinate 799,895 of JAPMOQ010018919.1, forward strand.
TTAATCTTTTTAAAATTTTATTAACATATTAAAAATGCAGTGAAATGTGAAACTATGTTGTCCACTTTTCTAAAATACTGAGATCAACCATCAATCAAATGACATATTAACTAATCACATTGTATCCCATTTAATTGGCAGCTGTTTAATTCTTTGTTTTTATTGCTTATCTCCCGTGCATTGAACTCCAGTTCAGGGCAAAAGTTTGATTTTAGTTCATGTGAAGATGACACTTGCGCACTCCACCTTTACAAACAACCCCTTTTTACTACGCCGAGCTCTTTCACACACTTCACAGATAGAACACAGGCTAATGAACAACCATGCCAGAACCAGGACTCGAACCGGGGACCTCGATTTCCAGATCAAGGGGAAGACGCGCTACCTTATACCTGGACGTCGGCGTGATTCTTTGTTGTGACACCGTTAAAAGCCATATGAAATAGCTGTCAGAATTAAAATAGCCATGCAAAAGGCAAATTTTTAGTTCTGTTTTGTGACAGTTCCTTGATTGTAATTTTTTTTATTTAATATTAATTTTTTCGAAGGCATTGCTATGTGTTTTATGATTAATTGTGATACATATATATCATATTGAAATAGAAATTAATTAGAGAATCAGTAGATTTCTATTATTTATCATAATTTGATAATTTACAAAACTTTTCACTTGAAATGTGACTTTTTTTTTCAAATTATCAGCAGATATTTCTTCTCTGGGTTCTCAACACTATCTTAAACAACCCAGTTTACATTTTTGAAGTTGTTATGCAGAAATTCGGACTAAAGAATCGATTCGTTCAAGATGATTATCAATTGTTTATTACTATTCAAGCGATTTTTTTAATTAAAAAAGGTTTCACGTATTTAATTTAAATAGCAACGATTAAAAAAACTATTTATCGGTTTCAAATTATACGAAACATGAGATATTCATCTTTTGAAATATGTAACAAAGTTTCCGAAATAGTGATAATAAAAATAGAGGTTCAAAATTGCAAAAATTCAAAAAAAAAAAAAAAATAGAGATTAAAAAGATGAAAGGCTGCTATTTAAAATAACATTTGGTAAGCATATTGCTTATTAATAAATTGAATATTACTTTCGCAATTATATAGCGAAAAGTTCAAGGTTTTTATTTTCATTCAGTGAATGACTTCCTTCATTATTTGTATGGAATTTTTATATAATAAATTATTTACATGCGTGGAGATTTAGAGAATGCAAAAATGCTTTTATTTCTCATGGAATTTAACTACACTTTAAATATTTGATAAAACTCGAATCGCACAAAAATTTTTAATTAAAATTTTTGATTCGTTTATCAATGGCTATGCATTTCATCATTCAACATTTCTCTCTGAACATAGTAGGATTACTGTGAGTATTTTTGTATCCAACACGCAGTACAAATAAACAAATACTGTGTATTTTTCTGTATTAAACATATAGGAATTAAGTTTTTTGTTCTTTTTAATTTTTAAGTAAAGTCTTCAGTAAAGACAACCCTCTCGTCACCAATCATTCTGCTTCTAAACTAACGCTGTTTCTAGTTAATAAATAACATAGCACAATTCCGTTTACATAGTATAAGTCCGCCACATTTCAATGGTGACTCTCAGCTCTAAATTTTAGTAACGAATATTGGCGCTGATGGAATAGTTCCACCATTCAATGTTGGCAACGACTGGGGGCACTCTCTAACGGAAAACTGCCTATTTATGTTATGTTTAGTTTAAAAAGAAATATCACATATCAAATTTCATTTAAAATATCCATATCGTTGACCGGTGGGAAAACATTATCTTGGAACTCGCCAATGACATTACCGCTTGGCTTGTAGTTGGCGACAACAATGACTTTTCCACAGCGCGATCTTGCTTTTCCAACGCCAAATTCTGTGCTGCTTCTCCAAACCATCTGAGTAAAGTGACCTAAACAGAAAAAAAAATTTAAAAAACAATTAATATACTGCAAATTAGGAGAAAACACAAGACTGGAAAATTCCTGAACATTGAAATTATAAAGCAAATTTTTGAATTAATTGAAACCAAAAATAAATAAAAGATACTGATATTGAATAGGATGGTAATCTTTATCTTATTATAAAGATGAGTGTCTGTCTTTGTAGGCAAAACCGTTTTCTTAACTTGTACGAATATACTTTTGGGAATGAAAAAATGCATTTCTGAGCAGAGTTTTTTAAAAATTTTAATTTTAATAAAAAAGAGAACGGAATTTTTGCGTTTTTGAGATATAACATTCGAAAATATCACTCAATATAAAGACTTTTGCTTCACCTTAAAATTATCTTTTCAAAGATACCAGTTTTTATAATAAATTTTCAAAAATACATTTTAAGCAGAATTTTACACATAAAATTTAAAAAAAATTAATCATGTTCCAATTTAAGTAAAACGCAAAACAAAAGGAGGCATAAAAAATATGTTATGCCCATTTATCCTTCATAACGTTCATTTAATGGGTACATACACACCAAATTTCTACCACACCCATTAAAAATCATACTATACCCATCATAAATTTCGATACCTGTCAAAATTTGATAGGTATCTACCCAGCAAATTTTGTACCAAATCCAACAGTCTATTAGTCTGATCTTTCAGAGGCATATAAAGATAACTCAAAAATACAAAGGTATAACTATATCAAATTCGGTATATTATTTCGTGATTTCAATTATAGTTAATATATTAGTTATTATAAATTTTTGTTTCAATCGTTTAGAAGAAACGTATCTAGAACAGAACACACCTTTATTGACAATATGTAAGAAAATTTTGTATAGACTAGTTTAATATAATATTACGAAAAAAAAGTAACGCTACAATGTTTCGGATTTAATCTATTGAGCATTACCATTGAAATGATTTTATTTAATCAATCAAACATTGAAGTAAAATTTTCTATAAAATGATTGGCTCAGTGAATATGGTACAGTTTTGCTCATAGTTCAACCATGAATAACATACAATTATTTATCTTTACATTGATATACAACCAATTATAACAAAAAGTTCGGAAACGGAAAAGCAATTTCATTCAGTTTTAATATTTAAAAAATGTTTCTAACCATTTATAGGGGTTTTAATTCATAAACTTATAACCCAGTTGACTGCAAACAAATTAGAGTATTTAAACATTATTTTATTTTATCTTCCTTTTTACTTATTTGCTACTCAAAGAATTATGATAGGATAAAGCTTATAAATGAAAATAGTTTTATTTTGTATTTTTTAAAAAAGAATCTAATATTTATACGAAAATAATTTTATCAAGTGTCAACATCCCTGTTAGTATGTTGCAATCAATATGTATTCATTCTCATGCCTTTTCAAATCCATTAGATAACAAACTGGCTGTTTATAGTTATATAACATATACAATTATTAATGCTAACTCCATTAAAAAGAATGTTAAAAAAAAAGGAAAAAATTTGTTTTAATACCTGCTTTGACGTGAAGCAAGGTTGGATCTTGAAAAAAATTGTAAGTTTTTATTTCTTCGTACCAGTATTTTGTTACTTGTTGTGCTATATGAGAAAAAAAAACAATACAAAAATATAAAAATGGTATACAATCTTTCAATACAAAGTAGAAAAATAGTTTAAATTTTATAATAGAATTAAAAAATCACAATTTTGTTTCTTTAAGAAATAAGCATGGCAAAATAATTCTTAAGAGAACATTCCATTATGATCTATTATGGGATATCGGATTGCACACATAATGAACTACTCCCATAACAAAAGTAAAATATGTTATCCAGCGTGTACTTATCTTATGCTTTTTCCCAATACAGTAATTGCATATGAAACATATATATGGCGCAATTTAAGCTGGTGTAAGACAGCATCCATGAAGGAAGGCTAAACAAGCAGTGTGATTTGCGTTGGAGAAATTGAACCAGTTCCTTACGTTTCAAAATACTTAAATTAAAATCAAACTGAAATGAACATTAAGCCAAGGTTTAATTCTACAAAAATAATTAATTTGAAAAGTAAATGCCATAAAAATCAGGATAAATATATGAAAGAAAAAATTACAGTTCTAGATTTTTTTCTTATTTTAGTACAACTTGGCATACAGTACTTATGAGTGCACCCTCAGATCTTAAAGAAAAAGTAATTCTGCATTGAGCTACTGCATATGTAAGATAAAAATTGGTATAATATCATAAATTCTATCTCAATTTATGACCAGTTTACACATTTCCTTCTCAAAAAAATGTATGTTGATTTAAGTTATCCGAACACATTGAAAAGGTGAAATTTCGCAGAGAATGGCATATTTAAAAATTCTTTTATTGGATAGACCAGGCTTTGATCTATCAAGAACAGGTTTAACTTTGTCTCTATCGTGTTTAGAAGTCGATGTATTAATATTTTTGTAATGATCAGTAATCTGGAAGTGGACATTTAAATAAATGGAAGCATCGATTTAAAGGATCAAAAGCATATTAAGAATTTATTTGAACACAAATTTAGTTTGAAATGAGGAGAATTTTTTGTACGGAAAAAATCAAAATGTCAATGATAGTTTTACGTGTTTAGAAGAAATTGCACCTAAAGATATTGTTTTGATCTCCGAAACCTCAGATTAGGGATATCCATGTCTGAAATACATTTTAACAAATGTTTTATAAGATTACAGAATATTCTTAAGGTTATTAGAGTGTATACTAGTGCTAATGCAGTGGAAGCATTTATTGAGCTCGACAAAGATAAAATAAATGAATCTAGGCGACATTCACTGCCAAATGCAAAACTTGTCAGAAAAAAATGAGTGGAAAAGGAAAATTATTGAAACCTGAGGAGAAGAATTCACAACCTACAAATGTGGTCCATTCAAAGTATGTACACACATAATTATTATTAAAACATGTTACTGTACACTTTAACTGCATTTTTCTCAAAATGGATATTTACTCATTTTTGCTCACTTCAAATCAAATAACTCAAAATATGATTATCATATTATGAAATTTTGTGGACTTTGTCTTTATTCTATCTTCTTGGGAATGAGGAAAAGGAATTTAGATCAAGGAAATATTTTTCAATTTAGAGTCTATTTTTGAATAATAATGTTATTAATTTACTAAACATTTCATGATAAATCTTCGACTAGTTCTAAAATTTTTATTTTTCACTATAACCATACACTTGCAGTTCATTACCAAGAGATAATTATGTAGTTTAGTTTTGTTTGGATGAGAGAAAGAGTTTTTGGTGTAGCCAATTTGAAGTTTAAGAATTCGCTTAAATTCATGCTTTTAAATACCAATTTTCAAAAATTATTAATATTTATTTGAAATATTAACAATTTGTTACTAATTTTCAATAGTCTTAAACTCAGAAATATGGTTTAAGTATGACTACAGCATGTCTTTCTTAAAAAGTGCTTCAAATATGTTTGGATACTTTAACTTTTTTTTGGTTTTATAATATTTTAATGTTGTGTTCCACTAAAATTACATATTATAAAGATTTAAATTTATTAAAGTTATTAAATTATAGTAAATAAAATGAAAAAAGGCCAGTACTGTTTTTTTTGTTATCAATATTAGTGAATTAGAAACGAAGTATTGCTATTTAGAAAATAATTAATATTGAAAAATATTCATTATTCAAATAAAATCTTTATTAAAATTAAAGATTTTATTTGTTTACCCATTTCACTTCTATTGAGAACCCGATCACTTTCGAAATGTTAAAAGGTGGTGTTGCATAATATACATTGTATGATATTCACGCTAATTTAACTTTTAAATCCATTACTGATTTTGCTGAGGGGAAATGATTTGAAGTCATACCATAGCGTAAAGCAATATACAGTTTAATATCTCAAATGACTTCAAAAGATAAAGCTAGAATGTTTTCTGGACTCTTTATTATCGATAATAAAGGCTGAAATGATTAATTTTTAAAGGTTCTAAGGTTTGAATAAAACGACCGTCTTCGAATGTCAGTGAAGGGCCTGGAGATAAACTGTTTTATAAACCTTATAATATTATAAATTTGCAATCTAGGAATCCTATTTATCATTTTATTTCATTTCATTTTCAGGAAAATAGTACACGATAGAATAGAATGGACCTATTTAACCTATTGATTTGGCTACCTGTTATGTCGAAGTCTGGAATGTATGACCATTTCGAGAAGAGGTTTTCGCCGATGTCCCGCAAGTTCCGGTGGCTGAAAGTGTTGGTGTGGGCGAGATGGTTCGCCCAGAACTGAGCTTGAGTGCAGAGCTGGAAAAGAGGTAAAGAAGCACAAATTATAATCACGAAAAATAGTTTCTAAATATCTCTTCATTTCTCTATGCATTTAGTATAAGAATTTCATTTTGTTGATTTTTTCTTTTCTTCCGTTACATAATGAGAGTGAAAGTGAATAGTTTAGTTATATTAACGTCTCGTATTAAAGCAAGACTAGAGAACTTGGGGACGGCTGACGTCCTGGCCTAAGGATGGTATGTCTTCCCCATGATCTGGGCGTCCCTGGTTCGAGTCCCGGATGGGCAGGGTTGTTATTCTGTGTTCTATCTGAGTAGTGTGAATGTACCACTCCCCTGTAAAAAGAGGTTGTGTAAGCGATTAGGAAGTAGCTAAGTCGTACTCTTGACCCTAGTTGGCGCTACTGTAAAACAAGGGGCGCTAATTAGGCTTAAATCGCTGACTATCGGTCGGCGGGCTTGTAAAAGTGCCATTGGTAACAACAACAACAGCTGGGAACGAATTTCATAATTTTAATAACCACTGTCAGATGGTGAGGGTGACATCTAAGCAGGTACTCCCCTTCCAAACTTCCGAATCAACGTAGCAGGAGGCCGTTTATCCCCGACATATATAACGTGGATATTTTGAAACCTTGTACATCGTCTCTATTCCCTTTGTTTTCAAATTTTCAACTGAATTCATTAAGAGGAAGTCTGTCTAGTTGTCTTAAAGTTAACGGCATAATTGCTTAACAGAGGGAGCCAGAGGAATAAAAGTTAGTGCACGGAATTAAAAGCTTAAGTGTAGATAAGTAACAACATTGGTGAATAATCCATCAGTTTGTCTATACTTCACAAATATGTAAACATTGTAGCTCAAAAATGGAATTATCAAAATATATGAAATTTAGTATGCTTTTCGTAACATTTTTATTTATTGCACATTTTGGTTTTAATTGGGCGGAGAAATAATACACGCTCTGTTCTCTAGTACTGTTGTATAATTGCATCGCTGTGATTAATCGTCAAAAATCGTAAGCTAATCGGCTCTCAGTAATTTTTTTCGCCTAATTTAATCGAATGAAATGGCACGAGATTAATACGTTCACTGTTACTACCCACGCTTGATATCAGAACTATCTAATGAGATGACCCCTTCTTTGGTATATTTTAATTGTAGTAGAGAAGGTGTCATCTAATAACATACATGGTTTGGTCCTAGAAAAGAACGCAATCTACGAGTTATCTCGAAGTAGGCAGTCAACGTGTTAATGATACACAAGCTCATTTATTACAGAGTATGCTAGACAGTTTTGAGGAAACCACTGACTTTGGGTTCTGAGTGATACCTGGTTATTGAGCTGGAGTGGCGGGACATCATGCTTTTCCCGGAACACATTGTGCCAGTGCAAACAGTCCACCACGAATTCCGATGTCGCAAAATCGGGCAGTTCGTAGCCAGTCCCCTGGATGTAAATGTGGCGCCCAAGAATAACCTGATTAGGAGAAAACAAAATATAATGGAGTCCATTTGGAAAATTACCATTTGTTTTTTTGTTCTTTTTAAAAATGATTAAGGTATCATATAATTTTAAAAAAATTTATAATTATATAATTTTATAAAATATAAATTTTAAATTATAGGACATTACAGTGCTCTATAATTTTTCCAAAAATTACAGTGTCCTATAATTTTTAAAAAGTCCATTGGCCCATTTTTAATAGCCCATTGATAAGTCTTCATATTCGCACAAACAGATCCAGATAAGGCCATTCATAGCGCGAGGAGAAATAAACTTTTTGGTAATCCTAACACAAAACTTTGAAATCTATGGTGTAACATTGGTACAGGCGTAGAAACTTAATTGTAATTTTTTTAAGTTCATAAAACATTTCATTGAACTTCTTTGCAATCCATCCTCGACATAATGCTAGTAACATGCATAAAGACTTTATTACCACTCTAACACCCTAATTATCTGAGGAGCCACAGCCTACAATATGGTTTTGTTCAATATTATTTATTTTAGGTACTGCATAATATTAAGTGATATTTCAAATATTGAATGAGATCATCTACAGGGCATTTTAAAAAAACGTAAACAAAATGACATGGTAAATCCATCATACAACAGATATCAAAAATCGCATTGGAACAGAGGGTCGCAACTGCGACGCGAAGCCGCTACAGGGCGTCTAAAATAATACATAATACAAAGAGAAGAAAAGAAAGCGTTACAGATCAGTTCATTGACAATTCATTCGCATGCGGGTAATGCACGTCAAATGTTGAGCCTTCAGGAGATTCTCAACAATTTTGCCAGATACCCCTGGCTTCTATGTTGCAAGGAATGGTGTACCTTCTCAAAGATAACAGGTGTATCTCGAACGTATCCTGTTGCCACAACAATTGGTCCTACTAAGTCTTCCGACGTTGCAACAGTGGTTTTATTCACAAATCCTTTAAAAGTACTCATAAGAAATATCCAGTTGAGACAGGTATGGTGATCGTGGTGGCTATGCAATTGGCAGATCCAACCACCAGGAACAGTAGCCTGCAGATGTGCTCTGATGTCTGTGCTGAAATATGCTGGGGCCCCGTCTTGTTGAAATCGAATGCTTCGATGAATAGGCATTGGAACATCATTCAGCAATTCTGGCAGAACCTCTTGCAAGAATGTTAGATAAATTGAACTGTTAAATATTTTGGGGATAATGTACGGACCAAGTCAACAATATCCTACAATGTAAGCCCATACGTTAACGGAAAATTTCTCAGCTCATGCTTGTATCGCAACACTCTCTCAGTGCATTCAACAGGCGTTTTCGACCCTCTGCTCCTATGCGATTTTCGATCCTTCTTCATGACGGATCTACCATGTCATTTTATCTACGTTTTTTTTAAACACCCTGCATGTTTGTGAGCTACTAGGATCAGAGCTGAAAGAAGATCGCATTTCTAATAAAAAGCAATAGGTGTTAATTAAAAATCTTATTATTAGTTTATTAAAATTGCTTTAATTAGTTAAAAAAATTTCTTGGGTTCATTCTGTACCAAAACTTAACAAATGATTAAAATAAATTGAAAAATTGAGGGTAAGTAAAAGGTTAGTCGAATGAAATGGAAAACATATAGATAAAATGATAATAGATATCATAATCGAAGATAATATAAAATAGAATTATATAATATCTACGAATTATATTGTAATCATATCTGACTTAATGCATCATCGTTAATGAGCAAATCCAGATAAAACGCAGGTCGGAAAGCTTATACATACATTTTTTTTACGTAAATGAGGATTATTTAAATCTTAATTTCTTCAGGTTTAAGCAAATGAGTAATATGCAGGCAAACGAATTTTTTTTGGGGGGGATTAATAAAATAAAATAAATAAAAATCATCTTTTATTCCATGAAATAAATCAAAGGATTTTCATAAAATAGAAACTACATTTTCAAATTTCAAAAACTTTTAAAATTGTAATTTTTTTTCTTCCTGTAAGAACAACACAGAATTTCTATGAAATAAATATATTAAAAATTTATATTTTCGGGAGTAATTTGAAACTAGTTTAACATGTTTTTCTTTCTGATGTAACCTGAAGCAGAAAGAAAAAATCTATATACTCTTATAATCTTTTATTTAAAAATTTCTACCATAAATTTCAAAACAATCGAACATGAAAGAACAATTTCAATTATTATTATTTTAGAATAACTTAAAAAAATGTTTAAAATTACAAGAGCTTTTCTTTTCTCTTTAGCTATAACTATGAGAAGTTTATTTTTCCTGGCCTTAATTTTACTGCAGAAGACGGCACATGTTTTTTCTTGAAATAAAGTGTCAAAGAATGGCTAGATTTATATACCGAAACTGCAAGAAAAACAAAAACCATCCTTACCCTGTCGATGAATTTCGAGGAGGACGGGAAAAAACGTCGATAAACTTTGACATCTTACGTCCTTAAACTGTCGATAAAATTCGACGAGGCCGAAAAAAACAAACAGTCAATGAACGACGTCATCTTATTTTCTTACCCAATGGATAAAATTCGACGAGGCCGGTAAAAGAAATGTCGATGAGCGTTGTCATCTTACGTCCGTACCCTGTCTATAAAATTCGACGAGCCCGAAAGAAAAAACTTCAATGTACGTTGTCATCTTACGTCCTTACCCTGTCTATGAAATTCGACGAGGCCGAGTAGTAGGAGCTTGTGTCGGATGTTGAAGCGAGGGACGCCTTGTCTCCTCTCACTGTGGTCCTCTGCCGCCGGTACTTCGGGGACTCAACTTTCGACCCTCGGAGCCCTTTGAGCTTCTGGAGGAGACAGTCCATCCTGCGGAAGAGAGAAACGTCCAAAATCGGAAACAAAAAACAAATGTGTTAAGTGTTTGCATTTAATTTAACCAGCGACATCAATTAGTAAACATGCAAAGTTTCTACACAAGCGACAAAGGTTTTGGGTTTTACCAATTTACTGTTACTCTATGGTTATCACTTTAAAAGTACTGTACAGTACTTTCAGTACTGTAGCAGAAGCTTTAAAGGACCGATAACAAACACAAGACCGATGTTGCAATTGGCAATAGCGATAATCGAACTCGCAGTGTTTGGGCTCGCAGCCAGATAACATGACCACAAGGCAAAATTGATCACTCAGTCTTGATGCTATCTGCTTCATTAAACCAATTTACTGTTACTTTATTGTTATTTTGGAAAGTTTCCCCTTTGTATTGGAAGCATTATAAAACCGATAACAAAACACAAGAGCGAAGTTGCAGTTGGCAATAGTGATAATCGAACTGGCAACGTTTGGGTTTGCAGCCAGATAACATGACAACAAGGCAAAAGTGATCGCTCAATCTTGAGGTTATCTGACTTATTAAGCTTTCCCCTTCCTGTGAGACCATTGATATTTTTGTTGCTATGTAGCGGTGATATATTGGCTATTGATTATAATGTGCCTTGCCCATTTTATTGGCTAATTATTTATCATTCTTTTTATTTATCCGCTGATTCTTTTTCGCAATTTATTTATTTATTTTTATTTTCCGGGTAGATAGCATCACAACAGATTCACTAAGGCTGTATTTTGTTTGTTTGTTTATCGTCCTAGGTCACCAATGTTGCTATTGGTGATAGCTAAGGTCGAACTCGCAATTTGCGGGTTCGTAGCCAAATACTATGGCCATAAGACAAAAGGGATACTCAGTCTTGAGGATATTATCTGGCTTATTAAGCTCCCAATACAGTATTATTGAGTTTATAAAGATCTCAAAACAAGGAGCTCTACCGATTGCATTTTCGACACCAAAGAACCATTGTGTGAGCGGGTTTGGTATAAAATGAATCCGCAGGGGTCAAACCTCATTCTTCTGCAGGGGTATGGCAGTTTGGAGACGGGAGTGTCGGGTGTCGTCCTCGTTATCCGACGGTTGTTCAAAATAGTCCTAGTGTTGCTTTAAAATGGGACATTAATATAACTAAATTAACCTTTAAATAGAATTTCCTTGATAAATTTATCTACATCCTCTTGCTCCTCTATGGTTGTTTTTAACAATCAAAATGGAAAAATAAATAAAACATTAAACTGATGCGCCGTTTTGAATGGTGAGTGAGAAGCACCATCCGAGTACAAAGGGTGAATTCCATTTTCATACGGATATAACCTTTGAAGACAAACCATTTAAAATTACTCAAATTAACCCTATAAACAAATATCGATGATACATTCAATGTACGTTCAACTGATAAAGTGTGAACTAAAACAGAAGTGATAAAGAGTTCTTCCTTTAGTTTATTTCGACTTCCAAGCTAGTTATCAAACAAAAGCAGATAGAAAACATTTCCTTCTTTGCTCTTGCTTATCTGCAGTTGAAACCGAAGCAATGTTTGCTTAAATCTTGCATCGAGATAATCGGAGACCTGAATACCGTTTCCAAGGAAAGATCAGCAGATTTCAGATAGCAGAGTCAGTTTATAGTCTTTAAATTTGCATCAGAAGTGTTAACATTAACAACGATTCATTTTACTAAGAAGGAAAAAAAAATTAACCTAGAGTGCTCTGTATTTTATTTCCTAACGACCCTTTCTCCTTTCAAAATCTTTTTTATTTATTTATTATTTTTTATTTTGCCTTATTTTATCTTATACTTAAAAAAGTCCAATAAATTCTTATTTATCAGTAATTATTAATAATGAAACGTTGTTTAAAAGATTTCAGTCGCAAGTAAAAATAGAAGCCTTTTAACATAAAACAGTATCAGATCGATTTCTTTCTTTTTTTCTTTAAAAAGTGATCCGTTATTTTGCAAGTTTAATTTAGTTTAATTATTAAAATCCTATTTCAAAGTAATATTAGTGCTATTTTGGGATGGATCTCGTCATTTTGAATGACAGACAGATGATAAGAATGATACCCGGGTTATTGCTTTTTGCTCCAAATTTCCGCACCACATCAGAGGGAGAACCATTATTTGACAGTTTTTTTTTTGTTGAAATCGAGCCCCGAACATGAAGCTCTCCTAATCTTTGATCGAGACCTTACCGCCAGGACTCCATTCTCCTCTCAGTATTTTTGCAAATATAATCTCTTTGCCTTTTTCTGTCAGTAGTATTGGAGACAAATCTGACAAAAATATATTTTGAAGAGAGGGAATGTGTCTCTCAAAAGATATATTCTATAATTACAAATGAAGCTAAATTTTCTTATTTCCCCGTCATAACTCCCAAAAATGTCATCGCACAAAAGGAGTTTTTACATCACTTTAAAAAAAAATTCTTTTATTGACAAATATTATATTTCCACACACTTCGTTTCTTAATTTTAATATATTTTAAAGCTTTTTATTGTTGCAATGAAATTCAAGCTATTTACTTCAAAAATCAAAGCATTATTAACGTTTTTTTAAAGTTCAATAGCTTGACTTTCAATGAAATTCAAGCTATTGTTCCTCTTACATTATAAGGAGTCAATGATTTTTATAAAAGGATGATTGTATTCTTTGGCAATGTATTACCAATTTTAATGTATCCTTGATTTTTACTTTTATTCACTCCTTTTTTGAGTAAATATAAGGTATTTATATAAATACCTGGCGTGAAACTGATGGTTTTCTATCATCTCTTTTTCTTACGATTTGCTGATACTTTGAGAATGAGAAGCAGAATGCGAGCCCATCCGTGAGCCAGTTGGATTGAAACAAAAATTAAAACATCACAAATTATTATAACAATTAAATAATTATTTATATAAATATCTTATATTAATTTTATTTTATAAATATAAATACCTTATATTTATAAAAATAGGCAAGGAAATCCACTAAGGAATTCAGCATGATAGGTATAGAAATGAATACTGAATGTTTGTACAAGTAGTGTTTTAATTCTTGAAAAGCTTGTTTTATGCATTACATTTTTGTGTCGAGTATTAACCGCTTTGGTTAAATTTCATTAAAGTTTGCTACTAATTTTAATATTTCTCAAAATTTATTATATTTTCAAGTAATTTGGTTGGATTTATAGTATTCTGTAGTATATTTGACAATAAAAATTCTAAAAACCATAGTTTTAAATAATTAAAAAAAACGATTTTTTTAAAAATTTTTCCTTCTAGCATAGTCTGATACCTTAATTTATTTAGTTAATTTTTTAGTAATTATGCCCGAGTTACACTGAAACAAATACATACTTATAAATTTTTAAGTATCCACAATTCATTTAGGCAGTTGCATTTTCTACATGTTAATGAGTAGAGTTTATAGGTCGTCTGATGGATTTTATCTTAATTTTAATAAAGACAAAAGCTGGTGTCATATTATCGTTGTTTTTCTCAATATTATACTCATATGTACAGTGTTTCAAAATTAAAAGAGGGAACTTTGGGGATTGGTTCGCTGCCCCGTGTCAAGCATTTTCTGGAGAAGAATATTTGCTCCCAAGTGTTATGTTGAGACATAAAAAATTATGTTTGAAAGGATTCACATTGTTTACTTATTACACCTTTGATGAGTACTCCATTCCAACATGTTTTACAATGAATAGTTCAAAACATGGCCCTCAAATACTAATATAAATGAGAAGTATGAGTGTGCGAAAAGGATACGAAATGAGTAACATGAGTATACGAGTAGGATATGAAACGGGTAGTGTGAGTATACGAGTAGGATATAAAATGAATAGTATGCAGATTCAAAGAAAATGCATAATTCTTTCAAGTACAAAACAAAAAATGAATATTTGTTGGTGTACAAAGTTTAGAAATGTTCGACAAGCATTCTAGCAACGCTTTCAAATATTTAGTAGATCCTACTTACTTCTTTTAATTACTGTAAAAATGGATGTAACGGGGCATATTGTTCAGTATTGTTTTAAATTAAAACGTCACAAAACGATACATTTTAACTTTGGAAGATGCTAAGAAAAACAACAACAGGTCTGTTTCTCCCAAACTTTCTCCCATATTCTCTAATAAAGAAGCTATCCCGAAGAAGAATTTGCATGACATTGACTTATAAGAGTTTGGAAACATTAATCCTTGGTGTGAATTTAGAATTTTTACTGAATCTGTAGTATGACTCAAGCCGAATGTTTTGGCAATTAAAATCTGGCATGCCGCTAATGATACCCGAAAATTGAATTAGTACTTAGACCCGTTTTCGCCAACTCACTGACACCAAACTCTACAAAATTACGTTTGGAGTCACAAAATCCCACACCAATCCTGATATATTTAAACGATTGCAGTTTTGAGCTCATGAGTTTACATATTTATGAAAGTGAAAACCGATAGACTCAACAACAACTCAAAATTTGATGGCTGTTTTATAGATGCTAAATCTGTGCATAGTATTTTATTCCTCTATCTCTCTGCGTTTTGCAATTTTCATGTTAACTTGTATTCGAACAGTTAGCCAAACAGATTTCATCTAAACGGATTTTGCTGAGAACTACAAATTTAGTGAAAAGAACTATATTTGTATTTTATCTGTCAAGCTCAAGCATTTCTTTTACCAGTTACCTTTGTTGCATGCATGCGGATTCGGAAAAAGACAATGCAAAAAATGTGTTTTTCAAATTATGCTTGTCGCTTGAACTCGGAGAGGTCTAAAAGGTAAAGATTCTTTAAAGTATGGAATTCTTTTTATTATTATTATTACAATACTTTATCTATATAAATAAAAATGAATGCTTATCTGCATGTCTCTTATGCCCTCCTAAACCTTTCATCCGATTGAGATGAAACTTGAAAATCTTTTTGTTTACATCTAGGGGATGGTTATAAGGATAGTAAAATTATTTTGAATAAAAAAATGAATCTCAATCGTTTATTTACAAAGGATTAATCCCCAAATAACTCGCCGAGGAGACACGATAGATTCAGTAGAAAACGCTAAATCCAAGTTTTAATATTTTGTAGCTATAGTACGCAAATGTTATGCAAGTCATTCACAGAGCTAACAATTTTTAGATTATGCTAAGACGTTTTGGGCAGAACAACATTGGAGGCTTTATAATTAAATTTAGTGTTTTTGCAGTAACCACCAAAAGTATTGTTGTACAAATAGTTTAGCACCATCTTAATTTTTAAAAATTGTTTCAAATATAATAATGATTTTATGGTAAAAATATATCTTCTATGTTTAGTCAATTAAAAAATATCTGAATAATATTTTCTAACATTAAATTTAAGGATTCTGTACGAATATTAAACGAGTCACGAAATACAATAAATAGTTTCTTTCATTACCATTCTGAAAAAACACCAAGGTATACAATTCTAAACGAGAAAACAAATATAATGTATCAAAGTGGATGTTAGTTCGTATTTTATATACTGTCGTACCGTTCATCCTATTGCGATAAAGCATGGCCAAATTGATTGATTGCACTTAATATTATTTTTTCCGGTGGTAGCAACGTCCAACTGGTATTTCATAAACAAGAAATAAGGGCAGAGACGCAAAAAGTTTCATTATGATTCACAGACTTTTACTTGGTGTTGATAGTGCCCTCTTGTGTAATGATGGGCTTCCTATATTGGCGAAGGATTAGTTTTATAATCACTATATAATTCATTAAGAATGAGCCACTAGTAGCACTCAATTTCTGCATTTTCAATATTGTGCTCTATTATAGAGATGACTTATTTCTGCTTATTTTACCAATACACGCATTTCTTTCAAGACTTTAGAAACACCTGTAAACACGGTCAGGCATCGATATCTCTCTTAGGAAATATGAATGGCCCTTTGCACAGTTTCGTATCCATTCGATATTTATCCGAATCCCGGCATCTGAATCCTAAACAGACAGCTGACATATTGACACATCTTCGCTTCGATGCCGTTCTATTTCTCGATCCATCGATTAATTTTGGGTGTGGCAAACCGTGAACGGATTGTCCCCCAGAGGATACGTGATTGAAAGGATCATTATCAGCATTACAAGGAACTCTTCGTGTCCTCTTTTAAAGAGGATAACTTCAGCTGCCAGGAGTGTTTCTATTTAAATCTCTGGATAGTTAAATAGGGTTACCGATGTGTAAAAAACTAAATCTTAAAATCGTGTAAAAAACTAAATGATTGCGCTTTTTTTAGCATATCAAAAAGTAAGAAATGCATTTTTGTCAAAAATATATGGGCATCAAAACAAAATCGTAAATGCTTGAAGCCAAGATGGAAGTTCTGAAAGCAAACTAAAATTCTAATTACTTTTTAATGTTTTTAAAAGTGCGCTTGAAAATTTTATGAATACTGAATAATTTTATAATGAAATAGGATTTCTTATGATATTGCGAAATAATTTATTTTCAATAACGTTTTATACTCTGATGTATTTTTGAATGTCACTCACCCATTTATATTCATTAACGGATATATCGAGAATTATTCATTGAAAATGATGGAATATAATCAGAATACATAGCTGTACTCATTTCAGAACTTCATTACAGCAAGAAGGAAGGGAAAAATAAATTCAACATTCATAGATATAACTAACGAGAATGTCTCAATAAAATCTTCTAGCATATTCTTTAATATAGGTGAATTTGAGTTTCCGATGGATTTCCCCCCTATTGGATTAGTACCAAAATTTGGTACAGTAGAGCTGCTGCATCACCATCGCATACTAAATTTGATGTCTCGTAATAGCAATTTGATTTGCATTGAAGTCAAAATTTACATTTTGGATTCTTCTGCTTAAAACACATCATCTTTCTTATATACGAATAAACTTAGAGTATATATTCAAAACAATCATCATTGAAATTCTCTTAATTATTGCTAATATACATTACATTTTTGTCATCACTAATAAAAGGGTCAAATAATATGGAATTTCAGTAAAACAACTGTTATCAGAAATTCAAGAGTGCCTCGTATTTAAGGTATTTGTTTTATTTAATACGTCAAAATATGTATTAAATATTTGTCATTTTAGGGACTGGATAGCCTGGTTGGTAGAGCGTTGAATTCACTCTCCCTGGATTGTGAGCTCTAACTCCATCAGCCGAAGACTCTTTGTATATGTGGTGGCTGGTGTACATATAAATCTATCGAGGCCACAAAGTCCTCCTTGTCGGGACAATACCACTGGGGATATTATATCAGAGCTGATCGTTCTCTGATTCAGGTCTAAATTACGATCTGTGGATAAGTGAATGAAACGCATCCATGAAGTCCCTCCCGTAAAAAAAAGTTTGTGGCGTATGAATAACTAAGACGTACCTAGACGGCTCAACTAAAACCAGAAACTCTAAAAAGTGGCTTGAACCCACTGACTTCCTCAGAGGAATTATCTATGACAATTGCCATAAGAAACAACAACATATGTAATTTAAAAATTTTTTTGAGCATTTAAAGTGTGAATGACTCAATTTACTCCAAAGCTTTATAATAAAATTTTGTATAAAAAGTGTATACTATAGTTGTTTATTTTAAGGAAATTTTAATTTTATAACTGAATTTATTATTATAAATTTATACTTAAGAAATATGGTTTTGATTAAAAATACTCATTATGCGACTCATTATGCGTTATTTATTAAAACTTAAATAATAAAAGGCTTCCATTTTCTCCTTTAAATTTTAAAATTGTCATTTTCTGAATTGAAATCTATAAATAAATTGAATTTTTATTGTGTCAGTTTCGAATTATCCAAGTTCCACGGAAAATTTATGTATCAACATGTATAATGTCACCTAATAAAATGAGCAAATAATTTTTAATTTATGGAACTGTCGACTCATCGCTACATGCCCTGAATTGCAATGACGAGATGTACTATATAAATGCTCACAAAACGCAAATATCGCAGCAGTACATCATACTTTTCAGCCTATTTAAGATAAAGAGTGTTTTTCCTCTTTTCTGTGAGTCTGGCCACTTTTGCAGATGAGCGTTTTTCTCTGACATCTGACAGGGTGGGGCTCCCGTCCGCCATTTCATTAAGCACTCCTTTTCCTGGTTTTAACGATAACAATTATACTCAGCTGTAAATTCATCATTTAATAACTGTCTTGGCGCGTTTTTTCTCCTTTCCAGCCAAGCTCGGTATTGATCGTAAACACCTTAAAGATATTCATTCTATTTACCAGCAATTTCTAAGTTTCTCTTTTGGTAAATGAGAACCAATAAATAAATGGGAAATTTCAAATAATAATCTAGAGATTTATTAAACTCGAGCAGAATATAAATTTAAAAAAATCACTAAAAAATTCTAAAATATTACATTTTGTCCAATTTCAAAGGAGTACAGGGATCCCAGGTTCGACCATGATTGCTCTTTATCCTGTGTTCTATTTGTAAGTTGTGTGAAAGATCCCCCACCCTCCAAAAAAGGGGTTCTGCAAGAAAATGTGTATAATGTTCATATGAGCTAGAAGTCAGACTTCTACTCTCGGATGCCCAGGGTCATAAAACCTCAGAAGTTACTGCATGTTCTTTTGGTTTTAAAGCTGGCACGACATCACTTCGTCCTATTTTAATCTGCAATTTCTAAATTTCTTTTTGGTAAATAAGAATCAATAAATAGAAAATTTTGAATAATAATCTAGACATTTGTGAAACTTAAGAGGAATATAAATTAAGCATCACAAAGAATTCTGAGGTATCGAAGCTGTTTTTAAATAATTTTATTTCAGTTATTGCTTAATTTTTTTCAAATTTCGAATAATAAACATAAAATGTAATAATGCCGGTTTCCTGGCCTAGGGATAGCACATCTTCATGACCTGGGTGTCGCGGATTGGAGTCCTGGTTCGGGCATGGTTGCTCTTTCACTTACATTCCATCTGTGAGGTGTGTGAATGACCCCCCTCCCTCCTTAA
Organism: Argiope trifasciata; assembly: GCA_026543055.1. Lineage (NCBI taxonomy): Eukaryota > Metazoa > Arthropoda > Arachnida > Araneae > Araneidae > Argiope > Argiope trifasciata. The sequence goes on from JAPMOQ010018919.1 coordinate 819,472, forward strand.
AAAGGGGGTTGAGCAAGCGAGTGTGTGTGTCTGATTATCTAATCAATCTCTAACACCATATTAATTTCCCCCACAACCCTAAAAAGTATAGCTAGGTCCCTTGTTGCTCTCGGTGGCGCACCCACGCACCCATCTACCAAGTATTAGCCACTAGCAAAACGATCTCTAATTACAAGAGCCTCAACAACCAATAGTAGTACCAGACTTACCCTCAACCACAAAGAGACAATTTTCTACCTCCTCAATACTCTATCCCAGTTCATGTCAAAATACAAAACGCCATAGCTTTTACAGTCATTTTCAGTAAGAGGATAGTCTTATTCCAAGGACGGGAGCTCCGACAAACCTGTTATCGCAATTGTAGTGAGTGAGTGTCATCTTCATATGAGTTGGAAGCCAGACTTCTGTCCTCGAGGACTCTGGGGTCTGGACCCTAAGAAGCTACTGTGGACACAACATGATCAGTGTAATGTCATTTAAAAACTTTTTAAAAATTTGGAATTTTGTATGAATTTTAAGGTTAATGTATTTAATCGATAATTATTAACCAACGAAAGCAATTAATCTATTTATTATATTGATCATAAAATCCGTCGATGAAATTCTGTATTCAGAAATAATCTTTTGCACATGGTTCGTTCAGCACTTTTTGTCGATTGTATTTCTCTAAGGGGCAGTATGCAGAAATCAAATAATCCGATCAGTCTGTTGTCAAAAGTAAACATCTCCTTTTATCTTTACTTCTACCTACCCCTTTTTTTGATGGCATAAAAAAATCCTGACGCATGCGCAGGTGAGTTGTCGAAACATAACAATGATTACAAACAAACAATTTACTTTTTGGTGAAGGTAAATCTTGAAGATTTGGTGATATAGATCTTGAAGATTTGGTGATGTAGATCTTGAAGATTTGGTGATGTAGATCTTGACATTTGAATGAAATATTAGAAATAAACTGAGAATTCACATTTTTGATAACGGAAGTTGAAATATAAATTTGTTCCATGAAAATGTGTTCAGACGGAAGATATTTTAATTGATAGATAGAATAATTGTAAAAATTGTAATAATTGCAATTTCAATACCTACTGAATTCGGCGTGAAAAATTGCCTATTTAACGCTTACTATATTAATATACCTGAATGTAATCTAATTAGGCATCTCCTGAAATAGACGAGTGAGGTTTCAAATTTGAACAAACTCAATTCCGGCTTTAGTTGGAGCTATAGGTAATAAAAATACCCAATGTGGGCTCGTTTGGATTATTACTATTGCGAAATCCAAGCCAAGGGATAATCTCCCAAGTATTATAATAATGTTCTAAATACTCCCCAAGATAGCCACAAGCATTGCTAGTTGTAGAGACACTTTTTAAAATTAAAACTGATAAAAAATTGTTTAAGATCAACATAACCGGCTACGCTGTCTGTTGTGCAAGAATTGTGATCTGTAATAAAGAAATATTGCCCTTTAGAAAAAATAGTCAAGTTTTATTAAATAAAATACAAGTTTCAATAAAAGCACATACCGTAAAAATATCATTCTGATTTTAATTAGAAGTTATTTGTGTTTTATATTGTATTTGATATTATTCATCAAGTGTTCTTAATTTTACATACTAATTTTCTGGCACGTATAAAATATTTTGTAAGTATGTATTGCTGACCACATGGATAATCGGTCATTAATAATAATTGCGGCTTCTATTGATCAAAGTGGGAAATATCCCAAATTATTCATTTTCACCGGTTATCTATACTTATAATAAAGCTCAATGTGTGCGTGTGTGTGTGTGTTGGCGCTCTATAAGCCAAACAACTAGACCTACAGCTATCAAATTTGGTTCGTGTTTGCTTTTGAGATTGGGAATGTGCACCTAAGAGCGATTTTTCCGAATTTTCAATTAGAATTTGAATTGAAAACTAATCGAAGTTTCGATTTTTTCTCTTGACTTTTGAAAATATAACACAAAATTGGTTTTTATATCATATTAAAGGTAAAAAAGTCATCTTTTTAGTGATACTAATATTTTAACCAACAAATTCAATTTCTATTTTTAATGAATTTTTTAAAAAATAATTCAATTATATTTTTCAACAATATAAATAAAATATATTTAAATCTAATTGACAAGAACTAAAATTAAAAAGTAAATATATTATTGCAAATTAAACACATAAAAATGCAGTTTTCAGCACGTGACTGTATGAAATGAAATATGTTTTTTTTCTAAAAAGAAAATGTAAATAAAAGTTTTTATGACTTTTACAGTATCATTAATTTAATAAATTAGCCTTATTTAAGACAAATGAGGTCTAATACATATCTTTTCAATTCAAGACCCATTGGCTAGTTTGTAAAACTTTAGTAAGAGAAATACATTTATAAAGAGAATCTAAATGCAGTAAATAATTACATAGTATGCAACATAAAGCTATAAAAGTTTTAATAAATGAATAATGTTTAGCTTTTCTCTAGATCTTCCGCTCTGGGAATCATATTTAACTAGATATCTTTCCGGTACAAATATTTCAAATAAAAAGAGAAACTTCAATCAACTAAGTCAGTCTCTAAACTGACTGATTTCTGAATATTTGAATATCATTATTCAATAAATGAGAGCAATTTTAAACCACTTTATCGACCATTCCAAAGATGATACCTAAGGTTAAAAAATGTTGATTATGCAATGTATACAATACTCTATTGTTATTGTTTATAATATTGTTATATAATATTCTATTCAAACTTTCCCAAGTCGATCAAATTTGGTAGCAGAAGATAGAAACCTTCATTTATTTATTTGGAAGTTGAAGTGCCAAGAATATTTCGCAGAATACGATTCCTTAGGCCAGAATGACAACATAAAATTTCATAATTTTGGGCAGTATCTTTATATACCGAAACAAATAAAATAATTTTCTTCACATCATTTAAACACTTTTGAAAGTAAAACCAAATTTTCTGACAAATCCGAAAAATTTTACAGCTGCAAAAAAAAGTTTTTACATCAATTTAATAATTTCCATTTTAATTTAAAGTTTCAAATTTTGTGGGAGGTGGCAGATAGTTAGAGAGTCAGATAATACAATACGGGTTTCAAGCCTGTGTAACTAACTGCTTGAGGGAATCACATGACTATCAAAATTCGTACCTTAAAAATATTTTGATGAAGTAGCCATTAAAAGACAATTTACATAAAGTATTTAATTGGCAATGATGTTACAGAAAGTATTTAACTGATAATTTTAAAGGGCATTAAGACTGGCGAACCGGCTGGTCGCTAAAGGCGGCAAGTTATTAATAATTTTCAATTAAGTTTGGTCTATTTGATTTAAGGGCTTATGGGATATGCGTGTGTCTTTTTGAGTACGTTTTTAGAACTTGATATGAAGTTTTTCTATCATATTTTTTTCTATTTCCGTATTTTGTAATTAGTCTCTCTTTTTGTCTGAAGGGGGTTGAACAATATCTGCTTGAAGCATGACTTCTAAGTCGTTATACACTGCGTCGTAGTTAAATTTGTTAAATTAAGTATCTTAATTTAGAGAGAGCAGTATAAATGTTAAAAACTGACAACGAAAGAATTTGGAGCCTAACTTGAAAAATAATCAACTGATATTGTATAACTGTTATTAATTTTTAAAAATTATTTTAAAAAATGATTTATTATTATTAAAAATATGATTATATTATTGTATAGCTATCAACACATTAAAAAAACCCGCAAAAAACTGACATTGACTATTATTAATAATGACCAGATAGTATTAATTATAATCGATTAATTACATTGACCGTAACATACACAACAATATTACAAGTGTAACAAATTTTTATTATTAACTAGCTTCTACCCGACACGTTGCTGCCGCAGAAGAAATAATCTTGGGAGCATCGTTTGGAATTTTATATTGTTATCTTGTTTAATTAAAAATTAAAGGAAGAATGGTATTTATTTTCTTGTCGGCAATGAATACATTCATTGAAATTGTAGGATATATAAAGGAGAAACAACAATATAATTTTGCTTCCCCGCTTCAATAATGTCATCGTAAGGAAGACTGATTTACAGTCATCTGCACTGAATGGTGCCCGGTTGTCACATCAGAGATCCCAGAGCTTAGCGATAAACTTGGCGACGAGTTTGGCGATAAAAAGGATACCCGAAACATTGAAACATCAAGAATTTTCCCGAGTCGTCCGTTAGGAGCCGAGATACGTCCAGAATGCTCCGGATCGGTCCATAAGGTTTTAACCCCTCCTCCCGCAGCTATATAAGGCCGGCAATCCGAAGCTGCAGGAGTGTAGTGTGGTCGACAGAATAGATATGAATGGAGAGTTCTTGAATAGGTAGTCCTAGTGTGTGTGTGCGTTTGTTGTCAAACGAAAAGATCTGAATTGAGAGGTCTTGGATAGGAGTCCTGAACAGAGGAGATGCCAAGAGAATACCGAGGAGTCAGTGGAGTGCTGGATTGCTGTGTGGCGTCATCGTGTTTTCTGTCGAAAGCCTGTTGTATGTGTCGATGCCGAAGAATAGGTATGGTGCGGTGATCGATCGATAGACCTGAACTGAGAATTCCATTGCAGCTGACTTTTAAAGTAAGAATGCAATGCAGACAATTTCGTAAAGTGTGAATTCTGAAGATTTTTTAAAAGCACATACTAAGAATTGAAAATAAATATTTCCTGTTAGTATTCACATTAAAAATCGAGCTGTAGTTCTTATTAGTTGTAAAAAAACTTTCAATTATAATAAAGAACAAAATTAAAATCCCTAATCGATATTTTTTATTATTAATTTTAATTTAACATTTTTCATAATATAATTTTAGTTCATGTACAGCTCAACTATTGTAAAAAGTAGCAAACAAAACAAAATTATGGTTGCTTTTAGAACGTTCCGAACGGTTGCCATATTGGCGAGAAACTCGAGGGAGCACACTATTCTTCACTTCAACCAAAATTACTTTGAATCATAACCAATAATTAGCTATATATATATATATATATATATATA
>JAPMOQ010018919.1:824892-858304 GCA_026543055.1 Argiope trifasciata
ATATATAGCCCTTATTATTAATAATATAAGGATTAATTTAAAATTGCAAAACATTGTTAAAAATCATTACTTTCTTGGTTGCATAGTTTTTCATTAAGGGCTACATTCCGTTACTGTGCAATGTAATGTAAAAATTTGCAACGAAAATACTGTTAATGGAATTAAAGTATTTATAACACCCACCCTTTTATAGAGTCGAAATACAGAATCTTAATTAATAAAATTTATGTAATTAACCTTTTGCACTTGAATTCATCTTTTAGATACCATTCAAGCCGCTGAATTCTTGCGACATTTCTTGATTTTTCATGCTTACTCCTTTTCCTCGGAAAGATAATTCTATGAATAATTATTCATTTAATTTATGGACCTGTTCATTACACCAAAAAATAAACGCACTCAACTGCTTTAGGTTGAGTTTCCATGAAAATGAATCTAAATCCTTTTAATAATCTGAAGGTATTTTTAACAATTAAAATTAAACAAATAATTAAATTGTCGAAATTCACCATCTTGAATGGTGGCAGAGAGAAGATATACTATTGCAAAAGGTTAAAGAAATAATCCTGTTCTGTTGATTTGAGGAACATGTCACGGAGCTCTTGAACTCAAGGTTCTTAAACTCCGAACTAACGTCCCCCTTTTTAAGAAGACGCATATTAATTTTCCAATATATTTATGAATTTATATTTTACGCCCCAAAGCAATAAAATGAGCCCTTGTTTTCAGTAAATATTCCTGCATCTAATGACTTTTCCCGAGTGCAAATGTTGTAATATACCTTTATTGATTTTAAATTAAAATAAGAGCCTTTTTCAATAAGAATTAAGTATTTTAATATGCTGACTTACTTCGGAAAGTGCTTGGTATTTGGAAATAAAAGGCATTTATTGAAAACTATCACAATTGCTTTAGGGAAAAAAATAAAAAAATTTAGCCAATTTTTTTTATTTGATCAAATATATCTTAATATTATAAAGTGGGGAGATTCGGCATCAGAAAAATCCGAGGCAAGTAAAAACACAATAAAACAGTTTTGAATTGCCGATTTGAAGAATGTACTACTGAGTTCTTGAACTAAAGGTTCTTAAACTCCGACCTAACAATTTATCTTAGATACAAATTAATTTTTTCGAAAAAAAAAATAAATAAATCGTGTATATAATTGTTTGTTTTATTTACAGAAGCAATAAAATGAGTCCTTGTGTTCAATGAATAACCAAGCATCCAATGACTTTCTCGAGTGCAAATGCTACAATATCTTTTTGATGTTAAATTAAAACAAGTACTACTGTAAATTATTCCTATGTATTTTATTGGGATTACTTGCATGAAAGAGAATTTTACCCAAGAATAAGTGAAAACAGTGGAAATAGAAAAGCATTTACTGATATTCCTAATAAAACTTTCAGGGAAAATATACCATTCAGCTAATTTCATAATTCAGTAAGATACTTTAACCTTATAATTCACGCAAACTCGCCATTAAGTAAAATGGAGTGCAGGAAAAACAATTTAAAAGCACAGTTTTGATATTCGTATCTATCATTTTAACATCTTCACAGTGCAATATTAGTAATTTTCACTTGAATATTTAAAGAAATTGGCATTTTGTGGACAACGAAAACTGTTAAAAATGTTATTGCAGTGAAAGGGATTTTTTCGTAAAAAAATTTTTATATCTGGAAGAAAATTTGGAACATATAGAACAAATGATTTATTTTGATCATAAAAGAAGAATATTTCTTGCTGTAGAATATTTAACAGTCGAAAAATATAAAATTCTAAATTTTTTAAATGGCAAATCCAATATATGATGCAATGCGATAATTTTCAAGTTCATAATTTCAAATCGATATGACCACAAAAAATAATCCTTTGTAAAATCACCCTGAAAGCATTATAATGCGAGTATATGCTCAATTACAATGAATTTATTTTAATTCAAATATGCTTATGTAAAACTTTCAAAAGATAATGAATATCGCATGGTTTGAATGGGCAAAATTGTTATTTTACTTGATAAATGACTAATAATTAAAACTATTGCTCTGAGAGGAAAACAAGTCAACCAGATATCTAATGTTTGTAAATATTTTTATACAAGGTTTCATGTTACTATAATGTGTGTAATGGAAAGTGTTCTATTTACATCGAAATCAGAAAACAACAACAAATTTCAGGGAAAAGGAAAACACTAACACGGGAGCTCTTGCTAGATTCCTTTTTAAGAGAAAATTTTTAAATTTTCAAATTTCAAAACCTATACAAATTGTGTATCTCTTTAATCAGTGGAACGATCCATGTTTATTGGGAATAAAAGTGAACAAATCCATTTTTAAAAGATACAAATGCTCCCAGTTCCTTTAAAACTTTGATTACATAATTATTTGAAATGACTTTCGTATTTGAAGAGCATTTAATTTTTTGAAAGTGCGAAGGCTATAGATTTTATGTAAGAATTCATTTATTTTTTATTATTCATAACACATACTACTGCAAGATATTAACATGACTTAAGTTAATTAGATTTACAATAAAAAAATGGAAACAAATTCAAACGAACACGGAACCTTCTGATATGTCAAATATACACGAAAGGATTACGAAGTACCACTCATTAGTCGATGGAAAATGCACACCAAAAGATTGCGAAGCACTACACATTAGTACACTTTAAGAAAAATAATTAAAAAACAAATTCAAAAGAAAGAAATGGGCATAAACACACCTCTGTTCGAACGAAATTAAACTAAAGAGGCACCTGCTTATGACCTTCTGTAAAAACAGAAGCCTGGCTTTACCCCACGATATTCTCCCCAGTTTTGACATGTGGAATGGCAGGGAAAAAAGGAACAACTGGCTACTCACATGGAACATTTTCAACCTCGTTCTGCTGACGGTATCCGGCGGAGATCTCTGGATCGCCCGTTCCCCGCTGCAGACGATAGATCATGGTGCGTGGCACTGAGTCGTTTGGTGCGAAGGGGGATCTTGGCGTAATTCGGTGGGGTAAGCGCGGAGCAACAAGATCATCGATTTGCCAGCCGCACTGAGCAGAACGGTTTTCGCCTGCTCCGCGCATGGCGCTTTGCATTTTTCAGAGTGATTTAAAGTGCCATGCGGTGGCAACGGCTTTCAGCAGTTTCCTCGGCAACTGAATAATAAATAGTTTTGTTTGTGCTAATGGCAGTGGCTATGAAAAATGGGTGTTCGTGAATTCGAAAGGGATAGAAGGTGAACCGCACAGCATGTTTCTCCGTGAACGTGATATGAATATTGAATAAAATAAGCTCCTTAAGCTGGCCCCAAAAATGTTTCATAATTTTATCGACAAAGAATATTTGGTGAAGCAATAAATATTACTTCCTCGTAACTAAATGTAAATAAAGTATTAAAAACGTTAAAAAAATCAAATTCGAAAATTTCAAGAATTTCCACGTTTTAATCTCCTTGAGTTGAATATGTTGATTGCCAACTACGAGATAACTCGTAGGTTGTGTCCTTTTCTAGGACACCAACTACGAGTAATCTCGTATTGCCATTTTTGTGCAGCTACGAATAAACTCGTAATATATCAGTGCTCATATCGATAGATGCCTTCTGGGAAAAGAACAAAACATCAGTGCTGGATTGCATGAACAGAAAATTTATTAAACGAACCAAAAATATAATTATGAAAATTAGTCCGAATTAGTTAGTGCCATTTCAGTCCAGATTTCTGAAAATTGCCGTGGCATTCAACTGTTTAAATCTCACATTTTGTCTGTCTAACAAATATATATAAGAAATATAAAATCTTGTAAGCGTTAAGAAAATTCAATTTTTAGATTCTGATGAATCTTCGTGTTTCAGATATCTGAATTATTATTTTTAAAAAACCCGTTTTCGAGATTATGTCCATCCGTCCATTTATCTATGACAAAGATACCTCAAAAACGCTTTGAACTAGACAGATGAAATCTGGTATGCAGCCTTTATATCAAATCTGTAATTTCTAATAAATTTTGAGTAAAATTCGTTCAAAAGATATTTGTTTGTGCTACTTTTCAAATATAGAGTGACAATTATAAAACGAACAGAACTAAATGAATAAATTTTGGAACATCGATTTAATATTTAGGTTGCATACCTATCACAAAATTTGAGCAAATTCCAGCAAAGGGATGACCATTTGGTTGGCTGTACTTTCAGAAGCACGCAGTGGTGGTAACTGAAAAATCCAATGTTTTAAATACATCAATCACATCATTTTGTAAGTGCTTTCTTTAATTACAGGTGCGGTCCTTTGCCAATTTTTTTCTTTCAATCAAATGGGTAAAAACATCTAATACGGAATTCAATTTTCGGATATTAATTACTCCATGAGAGATTACTCGCCAAAACATTCGCCAAAGATCACAAGATAGATTCAACAAGTATGATAAATTCACGACAATGGTTGATATTTCGTTACTATTGCAAATCAATGTTATACTGATTGTTGTCTTAGATAACACCTTTATTAGAGGGAACTTGAAAAAGTTTTGGGGAAGTCAATATCACTGTTTGTTGCATGACAATATTTATAGGCTGGCATGCAATCTTTAAATTGCATAATGTGACAAGCGTAAACATAAATTATGCAAGACACTTTATGCTACACTGAGAATAAAAAAAATCAATTTTATTTATTTTTTTGCTATATATACGCACTAAAGATTCTTTATGAAATTTCAATCGGACTTTTAATTTAAACTTAATTGAATTTTTAATGTTTTCATGAATAGTTTCAAAGCATATCTTGCACAAAATCCATTTTCATAATACTTCAAATTTAAATATAAGTGTCTCGTTGAAGCCAATTTTATGTAATACATTTAAAAAAAATTTAATAATTTTTTCAAATATTTTAAGTTTATTTTGCAACAATACTTTTCTTTGTTTTAGTTACCAGATTTTAAGTCATACTCTTTCGGCCACAGTGAATATAGCATTATGTGAATGCAATCGCTGCTATATAATTAAATATAACTTTCAAAGATAAAGCAAAGATTGAAAAATCGATTTTTATAAATATTACCATACTAATACTTTTTAAACTAGAGAGTGGAAACTTTTATTAATTTTTTTATATGCAATGGTATTTGATAAACAAAAATACAACGAATGAAATGAAAATTCGTTTTATTTACAAATTCAAACTGCAGAAAACTGAATAGTAAAAATATTGCAGCGAGAGGTAAATAACATATTCAAACATATTAAAACTTCCTTTCAATCTGTCTGATTTCGACCCTATTGTTTGTTTAAGTATTTTTAACAATCATGATTTCTGACAAAATTGTATTTTCAAAAAATATACAAATGTTGATTTGAAATTTGTACCAGGTATTTTCATACTCAAGTGAAATAAAGTAAATTTTAATTTAACTAAAAAAATTAAAAAATAATTTTTTCAAATTTACTCCTCATCTAAATAAACCATCTCAACTTTTAACGACACCTTTTTATTCATTGCTTTACCGACCGATTTAGTGTGTTCCAGGTCCAATAAAGCGGTGTTTTTCGATGCAATCGGGTCTCGAACCTCCTCCTATGGGACCGAGACCTTATCAGCCGTCTATCACGGCCCCGCAAGTGGTAATGAATTTATCTCTATATATAAAAATGAATGTTTGTCTGTATCTCTCTTATGTCCCTACCGTTCCTCCGAACCTCGATTACGTATTACTTGCAGTTACGGGATGGTTATAGGCACTATATAACCATCTAATGTATGAAAAATATTTCTATATGTATTACTGCAGCTATTAACCATAGATTAAAAGCCAAGTAACTAGCCAAGGAGACAACAGACTCAGTAACGATGCTAAATTTTAGCTAGACGTAAATATTTCGCAGCTATTACACGTAAATGCAATGTCTTTCTCTGAGGTAATAGTTTTATTAGAGAGTGCGAGAGAAAGTTTTAGGGAGCCAATCCTATAGGTTTGAAATTTTAACTAAATAATTAGCAAAATTCTAGCTTTTTTTGCAGTAACTTTCGGAAATATTATGGTACAAATAATGTTGCATCATCTTAGTTTTCAATAATTATCTTTTCAACTATATTAAAGTTTTGTGGTATAAGTTATTTCTATGTTTAAACAATTTGAAAAGAAACCATTTAAATCGCATTTTCTAATATTAAATTTGATAATTCTGAACAAATATGAAATGAATCACAAGATACAATAAATAGTTTCTTTCATTACCTTTCTGAAAGAAGATGAAGCTTTACAATTCTAAAAGAATACACAAATCTAATACATAAAAATAAATGTTTATTTGTAGAATAAAATAACAAAAATAGAATAAACACTATTCATGCTTCTCCTTTATGTATCCTTCAATTTTAATGATTGTATTCACTGCCGACAAGAAAATAAATATTATTCTTCCAAACATTCTTAATTAAACAAGATGACTATTTCGGATTCTCTACGATGTTTCCAAGATTATTTCTTCTTTCCCAGCAACGCGCCGGGTATCAGCTAGTAACAAATAAATAAAGGACATCACTGGAATCTTATAATTTATTATCGCATCTTCACACAATTGGTATTATAGATGGAAAAGACCCGTAAGAAAAGGTTAGTTCCACAACGTAAGCTGATTAATCAAATTAATTAATATAGTTCAGTACAATTCGTTATTTTAAATCCCTCATTTTTTTACTGAATCATTCAGAAAAGACTACCAATGAATTTCATAAATTCCCATAACATGGTATGGAACTCTAATAACAATATTGGGATGCACAGGATTTAGAAAATGAAGCTACTATTGTTCAACAAATCTTATGAAAGTTTGGCGAAATTTCATTCATTTTTCATACATTCATATTTCAGATAAGATTCATTTCATAAGATGGAATTTTGTGTCTGGAACTTTCATGTATTTCTCAAAAGTTTTTTTACTAAAAACTATCTTATTTTATGAAATCGCAAAATAACTAAATTAGCAGCAAAAATTTAACATTTAAAAGGAATTTTTAATATGTTTCTGGAAGAAAAATGAATTGTAATGTATTTAATTTTCTTAATATACTATCCTCAGTTGGTTGGTTCTTTTAGGGCGGATTTTCAAAAAAATTAAATACATATCTCAAGACTTACAGTGAATTTTGGAATGAAATTTAATACGCATTCATTAAGAGATTGTCTAGATAGAATTACCGAAATAACTCTATTTATATAACGGAAAAATTTCGGAATATTTCAATAAAAATTCGAGTAATTGATTAAATGGATTAATCAGTTTATCGATCGGAATAAATATGTCTTCCTGAATCAGTTTCATCAACACCATTTTTTTTGAAGATGTGATAGAAAATAACAAATTAACAGAGTTATACTTTTTTTTAATCGTTGTTATTGACAATGCCACGTGCAAAATAAAACTAGTTAGCAGAACATTCATAAAATATGAAGTAAATTGGAAATTGCCATTAAATTATTTTTAAAAAACGGATTAAAGGAAAGTTTTACGACAGTAGAATTTTTTTAATGCGCATTATGAGAAATACTTAATTTGCATTATGTATGTGTACTTTCTACTAGTAATATTGCCTAATTAAGTAAAAATCACGATCGGAAATTGTGCCAAGAAATATTTAGTGTGGAAATGAATTCAATTGCATTTCGTTTTGCATTTCAATCTCAGAAATCTGCCTTATTTTTATGTACATAATGAAATGAAGCTTTCCATAAAATAATCTTTCAAGATTAACAAAGGAGGATCACAGCATTAGTACCATTTTTTTACTTCACGTCATCGATTTGCTCAGAGAACTCACTTCATACTGCGAGGGGAAAAAAATCGAAACCTCATTCTGAATGTGATCAATCCCATATCTCAGAGAAGCCCATGCCACCTGCTGATCCTTCGCATCAGATGAACATGCTGATCTAGACTGTTTATCTTTCTTCTCGTACCGGCATGATCATCTTTACGTCTAGAATGGGATCCCCAATATCAGTCACCGGAAAAAGCAAAATAAAATGGATGCGGCAAAATATTTGAAAAAAGAAATCGCAGTTTGTTACAATTTATCTGTATGAATATTTTTATATATTAACTTATCATCTGAAATATATTACCCATAAAGTGTTAATGATAAAATTTGATTTCGCTTAAAGTCTAGAAAAATATAATAAGTATAAAAAATGAAATCTACGATCGCGTATTTCAGGTTATTATGTGAGAACATTAATATTTTTAAGTCATTATTTGTCTTCATTAATTTAAGTCATAAACTAGTTTAACCGATTTCAGACAATCATGAGGCTTCCCTCTCTCTCTTTTTCACACACACAGAGAGAGAGAGTCATCTCATAATCTCGGGATTGTTTCAAACCGGTTTAATCTGGTTAATAAATTAATGAAGACAATTCATAAGAATTCTAAGAATATATATAATTTGGAAAATCCTGTTGTAACTTTAGTTCGCGATAAATCGCTAAATGTGACGCTCTTCCGGATTATTTTCTAAAAACCTTAAAAGCGAAAAGTGGATGCCTCAAAAAGAATAAATCGTCAATTTGTTGTCTACTCATTTTGACTTCAACAATCTGCTTCCTACGGTTTTGAGAATTCAAAAAAACCCATCGAAAACAACATCATGTTCTCACATGATAAAACTACCATGACAAGGACACAAAATCGCTGTATCCACGTTACATAAATGAGGCAAATCATAAAAATTAAATATATATCCATAATTTTAAGAAATTATAAAAAAAAACGCAATTTTTTTTTGTTTCGTAAAGATAGTGTAGCGATCCATCTCTTTCGGAGAAAGCTCGCCTATGCTTGACAAATGATCCATCATAAATCATATAAATGGTCTTGAACGCCACATAACTTAGGATTCCCTGCTAACAGAGAGCGCGGAGAATTATTTGCAGAGTGAGTCCCCAGCCGCAAGTGTGCGATGTTGTTCGTGGAAAATAAAATATATTTTTGATATAAAGAGAGAGTGATTGCTTCCATAACATTTACATGGAGTCAGATAATGAAAATTAAATCATAGATTAATCAATCCTCTTCAATAGTTTGTCTCAGGGTGAAATTCTGAGTAAGGAACTTAATAGCCTGCAACTTTATTTTCGATATAAGACTAGTCGCTATGAAAATATTGTAAAATGGTATTTAACGCATTAAAAGTCAGTTTTTTCCAGTCATGGTATATTAAAATATTTTTAGGATTGAGATTGGCTTAAGTAAAGTGATTCATTTAACTTATTAGATAAATTCAATAAATTATTCCGTTTAGTTAATAATTTAAAAAAAATCAAGACAAAATAATTTTGTGTAGTATAAGGAACTCAAGCATCTAAATTTATGTCTAATTGAAAAATTTGTGAAAACTCGTCCCAAATTACAAAATTTCATTAAAAGATTGATAAATTTGATGGGAAGCATACTATCCAAAGCACTAGAAGGATCTAATCAATCCATGCTAACCTTACTTTCTTCGCTACAAAATAACGAACCATATTTCTATATGACCTTTGATTTTCTTCATATTTGAAAATAATTACTATAGAATACTACTTGCTTGAAGGACTCTCCGAATCCCCGTGAATAAGTCAGCGCAATTATAAAAATAAGACAAAACAGAATAGATAGATTATTCTTTAGTGTCAACTTCTATTGGCGAATGGAGAAAAAAATCGTACCATTGATTAGTTTAGTTATATTAATGCCCGATTTTAAAGTAACACTGGGGCCATTTAAGGACGGACCTCGTCATTGCGAACTGCAGTCACATGACGAGGACACCTGACCTGACACCCCTTCTCCAAACTTTTGCATCACATCAGAGGGAAGATGTTCGCCCCCAGACAGATAGCCTTATATGACGGTTCTTCGGTGGAATTATTTAGGAAGTAGAAATTGTGGATGGGAATATTGTTACCCATAGAGATAGCGCTAGTTGTCTCAGACTAGTCGTTCGAGCTGATAGTGTTAGTACCGAGACCTGAAACAGCGATAGCAATGGCACGACGTCTAGAGAAGTGGTCTCGCGCGGTGGTGCGAGTTGTTATAATATTTCTATGGGAAAAGAGTGAGTCGTAATCGATCATTCACAGACAAATCGTTGAAGTGTACTGGAGTGAAGCAACGAGTAGACAACAGGTGGCGGAATGGTGTCGTTCATTTGGAGCGGGCAGAGAGAATGGTGAAAATGTATAAGTGGGAGGTCCGGAGTCACCCCCTCCCATACAAACATCCAATGACTATTTCCTTTTCCCGGCACTGAAAAAACACTTATCCAAGACAAGGTTCATATCAGACGATAATGTTAAAAACAGTGCAGATAACTGGCTCAATAGCCAAGGCATTGTTTATTACCAAAACGGGCTAAACAAACGGGTTCAGCGTTTTTATAAATGCCTCAACAGGTTTGGTGATTATGTAGAGAAGTGACCACCACGTATGTCTCTTATTCACATTTGCATCCTCCGTCTATTGTTAATATTAAATTTTTCTTTTGCCTTGTAAACTTTTTTTCGGATCACACCTCGTAGAAAGCATTTAGCATAGCATTTGCTTATAATAATTAAGAAATATGAACTTTCGGCATGAATTTTAGCACGTTTATTAAATATATTATGCCATCCTTGAATAAATCATCATATTCCCTTTTTATTTTTTCACATTCCTTCATTAGTAAGAAACTTAACAACGGATAACTATTTCGACTACCCCGAATCCACACTGATAAATCATTTAGATACGAAACATAAACTTCCAACAGTTGTGGAGAATATACAGAATCTCAAACAATTGAGAGTGTACCTCAGTTTTACTTGATAAATTTTACTTCCAATATAAATAACAGAATAACGAGAAGTGCAGATGTGCTCTTATTTTTGCACATAAGAAATGGTTTATTTTAAAGTAAATTTAAAATACAATCAACGAAAAACTTTTAAAATAGAATGCATTTAGAAAACTTTTTAAATAAACATGAGCAGATTTTTACCTCAAAAATTGAGAGTACATCAAAGAAATTTTTGTAATATCTCGTATAGAAAGAAAGTGACAGTATTTCGTTGCATGTCTTTTGGATTTTACAATGAATGACCCTTAAAAGTCTTGGTACCGATTCGAATAAATTTTGGTAGTATCTGAAGATATTTTACCCCATTCTTCTCTCAACACTTTGTTTTGTTTCTAATTTTTTGTTTTTGGATCACTGTTTCGGGTGTGGCCCACGTATATTAAATGACATTAATTTCGGTGGACTACAGTAGTGTGTGTAGTTGCTGTTTACAATGAAAAAGACTCCGCATTTTGTCTTTCGTGCATACCTTTAGGGATCGCTGTCCTTTTGGAAAATGAAATTTCCATCTAAACCCAAATTTTCGGCACTTTCCTTTAGATAGCTGCGATCATATAGTTGATATAATTTGCTGCAGAAATTTCTCAAATCATAAGCAGAAGTTAAGTGGTAAAACTGCGCAAAATATAATTAGACAGCTGGATATCAAAGCTGAATTGGTAAAGAGAAACCGCTCATCAGTTTGTTAAGTCAGAAAAAGCGTTTGAAATTTACAAAAACTCATCAATTGAAGACCAATGGCTTTTGAAAGAAAGTTATATTTAGTGATGAAAGTAAATTCAACATTTTTGACAGTGACAGTAGTCGCACCGTATGGAGAGAGCCTAATACTGCTTGGGATCAGAAAAAATTACGCCCTTTAGTTAAACATGGTGGTGACACCGTCATGTTTTGGGGTTGTCTTCATCGGAGGTCGGAAAGTTGGTTTTTATAAATGGTATTATGGTTTACTTAGATATACTTAGGAGCAACGTAAAGGAAAGTTCCAACAATTCGGGTTTAGACGGAAATTTCATTTTTCAGTAGCACAACGATCCCAAACAGAATGCTTAGAACTATGGTGTCTATTTGATTGTAAACAGCAGTTACACACACACTGCTACAGTAAACCGATACCAATGCCATGAAATACTGTGGGCCACATATAAAACAGTCGTTCAAAAACACAAAATTAGAAACAAAACCAATTTAAAACATGCGTTGAGAGAAGAATGGGATAAATTATCTTCAGATACCACCAAAAATTGTTCGAATCGGTACCACGACGTTTAAAAGCCATTCCTTGTAAAAGCTGAAAGGAATGCAACTCAATACTGACACTTTCTTTCTATGAGAAGTGTTATACAAAATTCTTTAGTGTACTCTCAATTTTTGTGAGGCAAAAATCTGCACATGTTTTTTAAAAAAGTTTCTGAATCTCTTCTATTGTTATTTTGTTGATTGTTCTTTATTTTTACTTTAAATTAAGCCAATTATTATGTGCAAAAATAAAAACTAGTTTGCATTTCTCTCTTATTGTGTTATAATGAAAGTCGAATTTATCAATTATGTGTGATGTGCTCAATTGTTTTAACCAATGAACATGAAAAAACAAATAAAATATTAGAGGGTAAAAATTACATGGGGTAGTCTAAGCCATAGACACACCAATCACTTGGTGCTTTTAGAGAATTTTGATGTGATTAATTGGTTTTGAATTTAGCTACGAATGGCTTAAACCACCCCAAGTACAAATTATTCTATTTATAATTTTATATATATAGTTGTAAAAATTATAAAATAATTTTTAGTGGTATTTAAATTTTTTAAAATATCAATTTTACTTTTATTCAATTTTTTTACTCTAATCAAAATTTGAGCAAATTAAAAAAATCAAAATTTTTAAATTGAATTCAAAATTTTTAATTTAGTGTTTCATAACGTTTGAAAAGTTAACATCAAAAGGCTGAACAAGGAAGTCAGGACATAAAGATGGTGCATAGCAAAGCACGAGTAAATCCTTTTTGACAAATATTTAAAATCTATAACAAAATGTTTTTTTAAAAATTCAAGAAACAAAATAAATGTTCAAAATTTTTATTTTTATAAGTACTTTTAATAAGTATTTTTATAAGTATTTTTTTAAATTTAAATTTTGTAACAAATTCGATCATGCATAAAAAGACAACTTTTTGAATTTCTGTTTCGAAGAGAAGCGCCATCAGGTGGTGTTCATGTCATTTGGTCACTGCTTTTAATTTCCAAGTACATCCGGAATATTGCCCTTTAGTTCTTGTAAATGGGACATTGATGTAACTTAATGAAGCTCAGTTTATTTTAAGTAGTGTAGTGCGAAAACTAATGAGTCGAGATGATAGTCTGATGTAAGATCTATCCTACGTCATACACGATTTTAAAAATGTCATAAGAGCTATATTTGTTTTCATTCTATTTATTTTCTTATGCATTATTTGCTATTTCGATTTATAAAAATGTTTGTAATGTATTATAATAATAATTATATTTACACCATTATCTCTAATACTTTATTTTGCATTATTACTTTTATTTACACTACAGAGGTGTAGTGGCAAGATGTGATGTATATTTAATCGAATCATCAATACTTTTATATCATTTATTAATGCCAAATATTGGAAGAAGACATGATGTTATTATTTATAACAACATCATGTGAAAGCGATTTATACTAGCTAACAAGACAATAATGATGACCTAGGAATAGAAAATCCTAGCGCCATTTACTCTCGTGTTCCACTGTTGAATGTTGAAATAATAATAATAATAATATATTGGCACAAATTATAATTAATAAATATTTTCTGGTCACATTTTTTGATTTTAATTTGTCTTTTAAAACTTCAAATTCATATAACCGGTGAAACACAGTAATAAAAATGTGGGGTAAAAAAAATGTGGGTGGGGAGGGAACAAAACATAATATTGATGTTCTCTACACTCTTATTCGTCAACAATGTGTTAACAAGTGCTAACAGATTTCTTAATCGTCAGCAGTTTAGTAAGAGGCGCGAATTTAGTACCACTAGATGGCGCAGCATTTGGTTCTTTTTCATAAGGATTAATTTAAGAAGGGTTAAATCAAATTCCTTAAGGGTTTGTCTCCCCTAGGCTCCTAAAATTGGCATCTATAGAATTCAAAACCCCTAGTTTTCCCCACTCACCTTATGTTACTGGACCCGTGGGTATTCTCAAGCCAAAAGGCAGTGGTGTATCTATTTTCACATTAAGCTACCAAATAAATTCATCTCTTTAGTTAAAAACAGAGTGGAGTTTGATATAGTTTAGATAAATGTGTTTTTTTGGAAATTAGCTATTGAATCTTTAACAAACTCTAGCGACAGATTTATTTAATGCATGACGTTAGGTGGTGCTGTAAGTATAAGATATTGAAGAATGGGAAAAGAAATCGACGTAAAAGGAAATCGTAAATATGTAGTCTGTGTACCTTTTCATATCTTACGCTCATTCTCTAAATCAATCAAGTAGTTAGTTTTTTTTTCTGTTACTGTTCAGTGATTCTAAGCTTAGATTTTATAGTGAATCAACTCTAAATCTACTTTTTGAACCTTGGATAGTAAAATAGCACCATCTATTTACAGGAAAATAAAAAGCTCTTTTAAATCATATATTTTTTCAGAGACCCTAAAAAATTATTTATTTTTCCGAAAAAAATGAGAGAATAACATATGTACATTAGACTAGATATATCACTGCTTCTATGACCTTAAACATGCTCGAGTGACAACTTTTAATCCTGAATTTTTGTATGGTTTTGTGAAAACATCTCAAATATTAAGACGATTAGAGGAGATTGCTTAAATTTTCTAGCCACTGCAAAATTTCAAGTTGATGGACGCTGCGTTCAGCAGCAGATCTAACTTTTTTAGTTGCGATGCCACGCACATAAAGAGTTATGTAGTATAAGTCATTTAAAGTCGCAACAAAATTTATGACATTGTTTAGAATACTTGTCATTTCAATCTTTAAAATTGTATCCACCAACGAATGAAAGGAAATGAACGAGAAATTGTTTTCCAATTAGTTCCTTTTTATCTCTTCCAAAACAGAAAAATGGAATTTAATCTTATTTCTTGCTATGCAGAAGGAAGTTCTAAAAATAAGCAGTAGATGGCAGTGCTAAGTCAAAATTAAATTAATTTGCGTCTATTTAGTGTAATTATTTAGTGATATTTTATTAAAGAAATAAAAAATATCTTTAAGTGATTAATTAATATATATAGTAAATAAATTCCTAGAAAGTACCAATAATGGATTTGTTTCATGGCACTGTGAATTTTTTTAAAACGTATTGCTTTGTATAAAGAAATTTTTATAATACCGAAATTTTTCGAAATTCCATTCACGAAATAATATTTAGGTAAAGAGTGGAACTGAATTTAGTACAACTGCTATCATTAATGGACCTTATTTACTACTGAGGTCTCTATGTGTAAAGTTGAGATAATTAAAATGCTTTAATCGGCAATATTCTTTTTTTTTCGCTTTTAAGAGCAAATAATATAAAAAAATCTTGAACATCTTTGTACTGAATAGACTTATCACCTATAGATATTTTAATTTTTAAAAAATGTTAAAAATTTTTCCCTAAAATAAAAATTACTCTAAGTAAAAGTGAAAATAACCTAATTTTGGCCTTGCACTGCCATCTACTGTTTATTTTTGGGACTTCCTTATTCGCTGCTCGTTTTACTGTCCAAAGCGCACAAAATCTAGTCTGAACTCAACCATTGTCATTTTTTAATATTTGATTTTCAGACTTGATGCCTTTATTAGAAAGGTATAAATGATTACGAACTCTTTCAATCATCATCATGATAAAAAGGATTAACGACAGAGGTATATAATTCATTTAATTAGAAAATCAGTTAATTTATGAAACCTTTATTTTTTTTAGAAACGAGTATTATTAATTTCAACAATTGCCTTTTTTAGACCACTAACAAGAACAAATTAAATATGAATGCGTACGACGTTTAAAATACGAGATCAGAGTTAGCAGTGACATTTTAATAAATGTGTAAGTAGTTTGAAGACAAAGTAAATGATTCGTGTTTCAGATGTTATTAAAATAATATATTTCTGCTTCTGATATTATCATAAAAGGTGTCATAAGAAAATACTTCATCTTTTAGAAATATTTTAGTTATAAGTTCTTTTTATCATATATATAATTTATGGAATAATAATATAATAAATCCATAAAGTATAATTTTGCTGTTTTAAATAACAGAAAATATATGTTTTTTTTCAGCTGTTTTCTTAAAAATTAATTGAATGGTTCCTTCATGTTGATTTAATGATAGCTGGCTCGTTGGTGCAGTTATCATTTAATAATCTTCCAATGTCTGTGAATGTGGAATTTCTTAGTGCTTTTGGATGGTAATTACAACACTCAAGGAAAAATTAAAGAGCAGGCAACCAGTTTAGTTTAGTTATATTAACGTTCCGTTTTGAAACAATGCTAGAGCTATTTTGGGACGGCTGTGGTAATTTTGAACCTCGGTCAAATGGTGAGGATGACACCTGAGCTGACACCCTCCTCTCCACACCACATTAATAGGAGGACGTTTGATCAGACATATTTAACGAGCAACAGACCGATTAGTACGACTCCTGATGATGATGTCGTGTCCATATTAACACGGGAAAAGGATGCTTCTGAGGGCAAAGACACTTGAGTACCCGACGGCAGAATGACCTCAAATGAAGATGACACACACATACATACAAATTCGCTTGCACAACACCTTTTTACAGGGCTTATTGACATATCTCACTGATATAACACAGAGGAAGAACAGCCCAAACAAGCTCGAACCCGGGACGCCAAATCATGGACCCCAAAGCCAAGACGCCGGCAACACGACTGTTTTTCGCAGGAATCAGATCTGGAATAACCCGGTTTGGATGCCGAGATATTGCTACTAGGCCATTGCGACCCTAATATAAATTCAGAATATGGATTGCACAGTATGGCCTGAATTTGTTCTTGGATCAAAAAATTTCAAGACAACCAACACATAATCTGAAGAATCGAAGCTTCGAAGGTAGAATCCTCCTACATTAAAGACCAAACTGTATCGTTTGGCTATGCAAATTCGAAATACATTTTCTTTAAACTAGTATCATGAGATTTAATACATTTGGAATTTTGAAATAATTATTTTTGTGTGAGTGATGCTTCTTGAAGATAATGGCATCCAGTCAAGAGACATAACGGATTAAAAAAAAAATCGTATCCTGTATTTGTCGATTTTGAAATCAAAATTCCATTCCTGAGTCACATGTATTCCAAGAAACCTGTTTATCTTAGTCTGCTAAGTGAAATTGAGTACCCTTGAAGCTTCTTAGATTTTTTTCTTTGAGAAAATGTAATGGTTATCGTTAGAATTTTAGGTTTTTAACAATCTTTGGTTATCTTTAACATTTTCACACTTACAAATAATCCTATTTTAAAATATCTATTAACATATTTCTGAAGGGCTTGCCAAAGACGGATAAAATGGCTTATTGACTATTATTAAATTTTTCTAAGTCTAAGTTTAAAAACCTAGAGCAATATTTACTTTTTTCTCAACAAATATTTTCTAGGATTTCTGACAGCCACCATCATTCCATAATGGTGGCAAACGTTTGCAAGCGCTTTTGTCAATCAGGCAATCAAACAATCAAGTGTGTCTATTAATTGGATGATAGAATTCTTGACAAAAGACTACATAAGGAACCAATATAGCTATTAAGTGGCTTTTTTTAAAGACTTGACGAATTTTTTGAAAACCTCGATTTCATCCGCTGTTATTGAGATATGGCTTCAGGAAGTGATGATAAATATCTTGAGTATTTTGTTACAGCTATGCTTGGTGTTAGTTTACATTTATAGGCTTGATTAGAGAATTTAAAAAATCCGATTATTATTTTACGAGTGGATTTTGCAGTAGTAAACACGACTGTTTATAGCTTAAAATGCAATTTTTAAAAAAATTCCTAGTAGTAGGTGAAAAGATTCTTTGATAGTTGTAATCATCCAACAAACGTTGCTTTTTCTTTTTTGTAAACTTTTAATAAAAATGTCCTTCATTTGATAATGTTCAATATCTTTTGATATCTTCTATATCTAAGATAATCAATAATATGTATAATACTGATAACGTTTTTGAAATCCTACTTATTAATTTTTAAAATAAATAATAGACTTTCTTGGTTTTATTTCTCTTTGCCAATCAATCTCCTACAGAATTACCGATCTATCTTGTAACAAATAAATATAACTGTTTCTCAATATATAAGCTTGTGTAATCTTTAATATAGGTAATCTAAAAGTTGTTAAAAGCCATTAAGGAGTCTATAAATTTTTTTAAATTTCAGGATACTCCAATGAAAACACAAATGGGCCTACTTTACATCCTGGTAAGTATATAAATTTATTTTATTAAAGAAAGATTTGGATCAAACAATATCTCTTCTATTTAAGCTGAAGCAAAACGTATTTCTGAAGCACAGTCTTGATGCTTTTATGAATAAATTTTGCAGTATCCAGAAAGTGATGGTTTAATCAATGTTAAAGAATTCTGCATCCCCGACCACGCACAAACATCAAGGCTACAGTTAAATTTGGCCCACAAGATTTTGAAAGTTGTCGATGGAATTTACTGTTGCTGATATTCTTCCTATAATAGCAAAGATAAATATTACTGGCAGAAAAATCTATCGACAGTAGTATGCCGATACTAGAAAAATGCAAGAAAAAGCTATCGTCAATATGCGATGCTTGATGTTAATGGTAAACAGAGAAAAAATTATGTAACACTTTCGAAGTTTTGATAGTTAAAATCTTATGCAATAAAAAATGCGTCATTCAAATCAAAATTCGAAAAATTCTTTAAATTCTTCAGCTTCTGTTATTTTCTAATTATCGAATTTCTTTGAATGAACCTACTTCTATTGCTTATGCTTTTGGAATTACTTCCTTAATTTCGCCATAAGTATGATAACTCTTAGGAAAGTTGATATTTAGGAAAATAAACGCGAATATTTTTAAAACTAAGCAAATCTTTTTACATGATATAAATTTAATCGATATAAAATACAAAGGAGGAAAAATTCTGTACATCTTTTACTAATCCTATTGATTTCTATGTAAACGTGATCGCAAACAATATTAATTCATTATTGGATATTTCTGATGTCATTCAGTTTTCGTATACCAAAAACTACAATGAAATTTTTCTGTTGTTTTTTAGTTAAGTAATCAAATATTGAATTTTCTTCCTTTATGGTATATTTTGCAATATTACTGCAGCGATATTTTAATGCTATTTTGTTCCAAAAGAGCGAATATTCCTTGTACTTATAAGAGAACCTGCAACGAGTTTCGCAAGTCCGGAAAACTTATTTATTCGACAGAAAAGTATAATTGCATAAATATATAAAATAAAACATAAAAGCTTTCAGATAAATACAAAATTCCTTATTTTAAAGCAAAGCGAGTATGAAATCTTTAAACAAATCTTAAAGATGAGTTGAAGCCTAAATTAAGACTTCGATTGAAACTGTTATTTATTAATAAAGATACATTACTAAATATGAAATAAAATTGATTGAAGACTTTCTTCCTAACAATCCAACATTCAAATACAAGCTCGTGCTTCAAAAGTCGTAGTTCTATTTTCTGAAAAATAATAATAAAAGGGGAAATTCTTAAATTGCATGTAGTAAACTTCTAAAAGATTTTTGATTACAACCAGTGTGAAACCATTTCCACTGAACTAGTTTGCTCTGTATTTTTTTATAATTGGCCATCAAAATTCCAAAATGCATTTTTTCGGGTTTAATTGAAACTTTAAATTAAAAACTTTTAAATTAATTCCCCGCCATTAATTAAACATTTGACTGATCATCTTAATCCAAAGCTTTTCCAATGTTTAGAATAAATATGCTTGGACATAAAGCGCCAATTTATTTTGTTGCAGGTTCACCGTCCAGAACCATATCTTCACAAGCAATCCTTGGGCTTCCGAACGGCGAATTCAGTTCTCAAGACAATAGTTCCAAAATTCCTTCAAGGAAAAAACGCCCTCGCTCTTGGCCTCAACCGCTATCCGAAGAAACTCCTTTGATCTCCTCGAATGAGTTGAGTGAACATGTGAAAATTGACCAGAACAACGAACAGCAGATAGATGCAAGCAGGCCAACTCGTTGCTCTGCTTTTATAGACTGTTACAGGGATTCTGTAGTAGAATTTAGAAACTCTAGTATGTATATTTAATTTTGAAATTCTAGTATGTATTTTAGTGATATGCCCCAATTGTTTATCTTCGGTTATCCAGTTCCTTGAGAATGTGGAGTGTGAAGGGTAGATAATTTGGATACCTTGTATGTAGATGGAGTGTCGACTTCAAAGATTATCTAGTTTGAAACCAGATCTTTCCAAAGGTCCGTAATATATATAGTAGCATAAACCAGAATTCCCATAACCTCAGTCAGCAGGGCATTGTTTAAGGGTTTAGGGTGGTTATGGTTCGAATTCCAGGCACTGTTTTATACAAAGACCCTAATTCTTTTTAAATTGTTATCTATAGTTTATCTAAGGTTTCGAAAGTACTATATCTTTAACCCCTTAACTTATAATTATAGGCATAGACCGTGATTACGATGATTGGGCCAACTACAAATGTAAATGATTTGTTACATTTTAGAAATGGATAGTTCTTTTTTTGTATCTACTACAATTATTGCATCAGGTTGTAATTGCCTATCAAATTTCCCTCAAAATTAAACCAGTTGTGTCTTAAGCACAGTATTTACATTCCGTAAGTCTTGCATGTATAACTTGGAATCAATCTACTGAAATGCGGAATAGCTCAAAGTCTTCGCAACCTTGTGCACGTTTTTGGTTCAAACTTTTGGAACCGAAATCGTAGGTTAAGGGGTTTGATATTGAAACTGGGTTCTTTTCAAACATTTCAAAAATTTTGTATACGTACAAAAGTATTCCCATCTATGGTGGTGGGAACTATCTATGAACGAACAGCATTCTAAATTTAATGTCGAGGTCAAACGTCCTACGTTTAGTATGACGTAACTGCTCACTAGGATATCGTCATTTAAGTTTGTCTAGCGATTACACTCAAAACTAACTTGAGCCAATTCACAACTGAAAGCGAATAAAACTGAATTTTTGAAATTTCTATCATCTTGCTGCTATTTTATAAGTAAATACTGAAAATAAATTTTCTGGGTTCAGATGTTTGGATGAAAATTTTCCTATTATGTTGTTGATGATATCTCAACGGGAAAGGGATTCAGTAGCTTCTTAGAGACCTTTGAGTACCCGAGGGCAGAAGTCTGACTTCTAGCTTACATGAAGTTGGCACTCACACGCTCGCTTGCAGAACCTCTCTACAATAGGCGGCTCTTTAACACGCCTCTCAGAGCAAAATAGGGTAAAAAATAACCATGCCCAAACTGGGGCTCGAACTCGGAACGTCCAGATCACGAGGAAGACTCGATACCCCTAGGTCTGGACGCCGGATCCCGTTATGTTAAGGATACTTTACTGAATGAATTGGTGTTTAGGTTTATGTTACATTTATGTTAAATCAATTGCCGATTTCTTTTATTTTTTTAGCTAGGCTCGATTCATTAAAAACCTGATGCGTTTAAAGAAATCCTTTTTTTGTATTAAGATGTTGTTTATAACGTTGTTTGTTATTTGGCGTCACTTGAGTTATTCGTTATGTAATGATATCTTTCTACTTCATGTGATATATATCCTAATATTATTTGAAGTGAAAAGATAACCGATTCTACTTGGTAGAATTCGCGATTTGCTTTTCTGAATTCTATACCTTTGAATTTTAAAGTTTTGCTAATGGGAAAAAAAAATAAGCTGGTGGGTTTCCCCCCAAAAACTTTCTAGCCTACTTCCAAATAGGATATTGTACCTCTCCCCCCTAAACATCCTATTAAAATTGGTGACATTAGGAAAATCGCAAAGTCACGAATGTCCCTATTTTTATTTTCAAATATGCATTTTGTCCCTTTTTAAGTTGACAGAATTATATTAAGGCTCTAGTCATGTACCAAATTTGATTTTTTCTTATTCAGTGCATCCGAGTTTTTGTGTATACATGCATATGAACGTACTGACCTACAACCAAATGTTTTGAACAATTTGTCTAAAAATTTGATATTTATTTATATTTTCATGCTAAAATTGTATATTAGATTTTAGTTCAATAGCTTTCGAACTGATAAACTTAAATCTTCATGTGAAGTTAATTCAAAACTTGATAGACGTTCAAATTTCATGTAATAAAATTTGATGCATAACTATTCATGCTGTTCAAATTTGAATATGAATAAATCTGGTCACTTCTTAAAATAAATACTTGAAGAAATAAAACATCAATCGATTTGATCCCAATTTCTTTTCCTGAATACATCCATTTCCTGCAATTTCTGTATTCTCCGATACCTATTTCTGGCCTAGTCATGGGTAAGTAGTTTCCATGCTGTAAACTTTCCCTGTATAAAATGAATGCCATTGTTTCTCCTCCTTTTTTTCCAGCCGACTTTCTTTTCGCCAAATTGACATCATAGTGTGAATTAGAAACCTGATACATTTGTCCTAAATGAATAAATCAGTTTGGTAGACGCTTTTTAACATTTTGTACTCAGTTGGTAACTCTCACTCGTCATTCAAGTCGGTGCATCATTTTGACTTTTCAGTTTGATATATCCACAGAGCAGTAACGAGATGCAAAAAATTAAACGGGACAATTCAACTTAAAACAAGCGTATAATATGCAAGTCTTTGTATTTGGGGAATCATTAGGCATTTTTTTCCGAGTACAAAGGGTTAATTTGCATCCACTATGGACATATTTGAAGATATTTATGTAACCTGTAGCCAGTTTTCTACATTGAAATAAAACATTGCCAAGTCTGCATAGCTGAATGGTTATGACGCTGGACTCGTAGTCAGGAGATCATAAATTCTAATCCCTATAGACTTTAAATTTGTCTAAGTATTTTTCCTTGGTTTGTTTTTCGTTCATTCCGTGTTCCAGAAGATTCTGAACTTTTCTTTAATTCATCAGATAAGTGCCCTGGACTTTTACTACTGCCTCCAGAAAGGTATTCTGGAACTTTCCTTACTTGTATAAAAGCTGAAGATCTCTTAGTCACAGTGTTCTTAGTTCAGAGTTGAGATAAAAAAATTAATTTAACTCCACTTCCTGTGTCTTCTTCAGTTCTATCTACGGGACATTATCTAACTTAAAACATTTCGAAGATGGCTTGCGTTTTCTATCTTTTTGACCTAAATGGCACGAACTCTTCCTCCGTGAAAGATTTGATTTGGAATACTGAGCCAGGGACGAATGTTTGAATCAAAACTGAGAAGCGTTATTTTAAAATTCAAGGATCTTGAACTTACCTGGTTTGAATCCATACTTAGTAAAAGTTTCATAGACATAATTTCACAATTTTGAAGTGTAAAAAAAATGTTTCGGGATTTTAACCCTTGTTTAGTATAAAGCTTCATTTCTAATCTTAGTATCGATATATTATTTTCATGGCAACATAAGCTTCTAAAATGTAACCGGGCCCACGGTGGCCTGGGGCAAGGTATCAGCTTCCAAATAGCAGTTTCAGGTTCGAGGCCTGATTCCACCCAATAACCTTTGTATAAGCGAGTCTGATGCATGGAGCGCAAACGTCCTCCCATTGGTGTGGTGTGGAAGCTTGGAGAGGGGGTGATAGCTTAGGATTCATCCTCGTCATTTGCTCATGGTTCCAAATTACGATGTTCATTCCCAAATAGTCAGTGGTTTTAAAAACGGGACGTTAATGCAACTAAACTTCCCGACTGAAAGTTTTGAATTGGGATGCTGAACAATGCGAATAATGCTTAAAATTAAATTCAGAAGCGTTGTTTCAAAATTCAAGAAGGGTGTACTTACCTTCAATAAATACGTACCTGGAAAAGTTTCTCATATTTGCAATTTAATAATTTTGATTGAAGTATAAAAAATCAGTTTCAGCATTATAGTCCTTGTTTGGCGTAAAATTTCGTTTATAAACTTTTTATCTATATATAAAATGATCTTTCCTTTTTCATGGCAACATTTAAAAAATGTAACCCTTTGGCAACTTGTTATTTCTGAATTGTTCCAAAATTCTCATTTCTTGTATAAACAATGTATTATATGATCTAGAATCCCCTGGATTCAAATAACATGTATGTATAATGGGAAAAATGTGAGAAACGCCTCTCGTAATAGTAACCGTCTTTATGGCTACACACCGACATTATAAACAGAATTCACTTAACCCTTAATTTGCCAAGATGTTTTTTCAAATATTTTTTCATTTATTTTTCCATGTCTGTATAGACATAAGGGTCTCTGTAAAATAATATATATATATATATATATATATATATATAATCATTTTCCATTTTTGAGATAATTAATGTCCGCTGTGGCGAACATTGACAATTATGTCATAACCCCGCCAGATTTTATTTGATTGTTCGTTGTAGAAGACTTAGCCAAATTAAGGGTTAAACTGAAGTTACATGAATTTTTGACTCGCTTTATGTAAAAACAAGACATTCGAGTGATTAAACCTTAATCGTCGGAAGTCATCTCCCGGGCCTACAGCAATGTTTTGCACCTGCGGTCGTGTGTGTGGTGGTAACTAAAAGGAATTGTATTAACTCTGTCCATAAAAAGAGGACGTGATTGCGTTGTCTGTTAACAATTTACACTCGAAAAAGTAAACCGATGCATAATTATACACCTAATACAAGACTTGTTTATTACTCCGATAAATAAATATAATTGTTTTAAGCTGAATTATTCCGTTTAATTTACATTTTCTTACTACTCTGCGGGTATTTTTAACAATCAAAATTAAATAAAACGTTAAAATAATGCACCGTCTTGAATGGTGATTGAGTCAACATCCGATTGGAGAGTTCAGCATGAACAGCAATGAAGTAACTGACATCCCTAATGGTATGTCACTGGCTTTTGTGCATAATTTGTAAGGCCAGATGGGAATAAATATTTCATAAATTTTAATAGTGACAATGAATGGTTCGAAAATAATTCTCGGTGATTTTCATTTTAGCGACGAGACTAACAGTGACATCATTAAAATTTATTCAGAAAATACGCATGTCAGTAATCGGGAATTTAAGGCGAAAATGCTTGATGTGAAAGAAGAGAGATAGTGCGGAAAAACATGCTAAAAAAAGTGATATCACAGAAGACTCTTATCACAAGTTGCCTGGTTTAAGATCCTGAAACTAAATGGTGGCCTGGTGGTTAGATCTCCGTTTTGGAACTTGAAAATTTTAGGTTCGAGCCTCGATTCCGCCGAAGATCTGTCGGGTGAAGGATTTGTGGCAAGCTAAATCCAGCCGGGTCAAACGTCCTCTCGCAGTGTGGAAACAGTGTCATCTGAAGTGTCGCCCTCATCCTCAAACCGTGTTTAAAATGATCCAAAATAACCCTAGTGTAGCTTTAAAATCGGAATGTTAATACAGCTTAACTAAACTCTAAACTAATTATTTTATGAATAAAAATTGTTTTCTGTGTTTCTATAAAGTTTACAGTCCCATAAGGGCCGCGGTGGTCTGGTGGTAAGGTCTCGGCTTCGAAACTAGAGGGTTTCAGGTCCGATACTCGATTCCACCGAAGAACCATCGTGTGAGGGGATTCTCTTGCACGTTAAATCTGTCATGCCAAATGTCATCCCACTGATGTGGTGCGGTGTGGAGAGGTGGGTGCCAGCTCGGTTGCTGTCATCATCTGGCCCCGATTCAAAATGACGAGGTCCATCCCAAAACAACACTAGTGTTGCTTTTTAATGGGACGTTAACATAACTAAATTAAACTAACTGCAGTCCCAAAAATGAGTCAGTCATATTTATAAGCATATTAATGCATAATCAATGCATATTAATAAACGGTTAATGTACATGTACAAAAAATCTATTACTAATTGTCCAATGGAAGGAGTTAAATAGAAATCTCCATGCGTGCAATCCAGACTGTACCAATGAATGCTTTTACATTTCTATTTAATTCAATACTGTCATTAGATAATAATCGGAATTCGACGCTATTTTAGTTAAATATAAACTTGCATTTCAGCAAGGAAAAGATAAATTACATTTTCTGTCCATTTCTGATAATTTCACTATCCTCCTTGGATCATCAAAAAATGTGAGTTGGTTGATGCCAAAGCGGAATGAGGGTATCAAAAAATCAAGTTGACCAAAGGAGCGGAGATATTTTTAACTCCCTTCTGCGTTATTGCGATTTCCTGTACGTCTGCATTA
The DNA here is from genome assembly GCA_026543055.1 of Argiope trifasciata. NCBI lineage: Eukaryota > Metazoa > Arthropoda > Arachnida > Araneae > Araneidae > Argiope > Argiope trifasciata. The sequence goes on from JAPMOQ010018919.1 coordinate 851,163, forward strand.
TTTATTTTTAAAATGTTGCTGATCCCTTTATTTTCAGGAATAATATTTATTGACAAGTGCCCCCAAGCCCCATTTCTCCCCAACTATAGTGCACTAATTGGCGTCTTTGGAGTCATATTCATGGTTTATTGGATATCCGGGACTGTTCGTGAGCGACGCGGAACGCCCGTTTTTGATGAACAAAAATCTTTTGTATTTGGCATCTGCTGTATGCTGTTGGCTTTAGTAGTGCTGGGTAAGTATATTTGAGCTTTCTGAAGGATTGGGATATTTTATTTCTCAAGAATTACGATATTTTATTCGAATTCTCTAAATGCAGTTCGTTCTTAATGGTGTGAGGTTTTGGTGTGAGGTTCGTTCTTGTGGTAGGTTTTGGCTTCGGGAAGGAGGGTTTCAGGAAACATAAAAATCGAAATATTTTGCAATCTGTATTTGAGAGGGAAGTGGAATCTGAAATAAGCAAAAATGGACGAAAACGTTCAATTTTATTTCTATCTTTCATCACCAAAATGTTTATATTCTATTAAAATATTGTTATAAAATGTATTGTTCAATGAAATAAACATTTGAACGATCTAGAACATGGGTTCCTAACGTGGTCGATAACGCCCCCTTGTGGGCGTTTCAAGCTTTCAGGGGGGCGGCAAAAGACCCAGAGAAATTTAGAGGACGTTGATATGGCACGGAGGGTGATCAACACAGCAGGATCATCTCAGAAGGACTAATAGAACTGACGAAAAACGAGAAATCAAATCAAATTAAATTCAAGAATGGCTACCAAGAATTTGGCTGCAGAAGTCGATTTCGCAACTGTATTCAGGATTAAGGTCGGTTGTTTGACGACTTTCGATAGCATTCCCGTCTTCATATTTAGCAGAATGGGGATTGAGTGTTGTGGCAACATTGGTAACGAAAGAGAAATCGGCTCCATGTCATTGAGCTCGGCGACTTAAGATTCTTTTTAAGTAAAATTGAGCCTGATATTAGCAAGTTCCTAAAATTCAGCCTTCTCATTAATTATGTTAGAAATTCTCTGCCTTTAAATTTTAATAAAAATATTTTAATATATTTATGCTTTTCGATTGTTCTGCGAAATTGTCGATTTAGAAAGCAATAGTTTATTATGGATTGTTTCGTATCATCAAACCCCCTGTCTGTACTCGTAACAGGTACGCTATGACTTTTCTTAAATAAATTCAGTAGTGTTTCAATTCCAAAAATATTCTACAATTAGTAATTTTTATTCAATTACAGTTTTCACCACACATTATGTGCGCTCATAATTTTCTGTGGGAAGGAGGGGGGCGGTATTGAAATATTCGCTAGAAAAGGGGGTACCAGCTCCAAAAAGATTGGAATCTCCGATCTAGAAGGAAAAAAGTACATCTTGACTTTTCTCAATAACTATAATTATTAGATTTAATTATTTTGAAAGGTTCTAGATATTTTAATTTTGGAAGAAATTAAATAAAATTATAATGAAGATTTCTATTAAACATTATAAGGAAGCAAGGCTTGCATTTTATATTGAGGATTCTAGATAGTTAAAATATAATTTTCAGTTCTAAAAAATATAAAATAACTACACAAATTCAGCGCATGTGCATAAAAATATTTTTAAAAAGGAGAATTTAATTTGAATAACAAAATCATGCGCAATTTTGTCAAATAAATTTTTATATTGTTTAATAAAGAAAACAAATTAGAAAAAATTAAATTAATTCGCCTGAAAAATTTTGAAATTAAAAAAAAATTGTAACTGAATTTAAACAAATATATTTCCTTTAAAAAGTTTTTATAAAGAAATTTGACTTTTTACATTAATACATAAGCATAAATTTTTTTTATACCCCTTAAATAATTTGCGTCCACCAACTGTCCCTTCAGTGAAATCAGACAATATCTCTTCATAAGTAAAATTGTTCTTTTAAATCCTCGAGCATTGCAAAAGTGAGTTCAAAGAAATTTTAAATATTTTTCGCAAAGTTGGCGAGTTCACTTTCTAGTCTCAACCTCTCTAGTCTCAACTCCACGAGGCTCCAGTTCTCAGAAAGGATCACGAAGGCCTGGTGGTAGGGTCTCTGGCTCGGAGTCGGTGGGTTTCAAGTTCGAGACCCGATTCCAACGAAGAACTGCCTTGTAAGCGGGTTTTGTACACTCTAAATCCATCGGGAACAAGCGTCCTCTTGCTGGTAGGTGGGGAAGTGTGTAAATGGGGTATCAGCTCAGATGCTGTCATTTTCTGACCGCAGCTCAAAATTACGAAGTCCGTCCCAAAATAACCCTAGCGTTTTGAAATAAAACGTTAGTATAGCTAAATCGGACATTTTTGGGCCCGTGATACCCAATTTGTGTAGGCTGAAGAACCATGAGAATACATTATGCCGTCCTATTGGCGGATTATTTATAACTTTGCTAGTTGGCACACAACGCGTTGCTGCCACCTAAAAAATATTAAGTGCAATCAATCAATAATTTGGCAACGTTTTATCGAAATAGAATGAAGGGGAAGACAGGATATAATATACGAACATACAAATATTCACTTTTAATATATTAGATTTGTGATTCTTTTAAATTGTAAAACTTCGTGTTCTTTCAGAACAGTAGTGTAATTATTTATTGTATCTCGTGATTCGCTTAGTATTCTTTCAGAATCCTCAAGTTGAATTTTAGGAAATATTAAATATTTTCTTTTAAAATTGATTAAAGATAGAAAATGTATTTATAACATAAAATCGGTAATATAGTTGAAGAGATGATTTTTTAAAATTAAGATGGTGCAAAATAACTTGCACGACAATATTTTTAGTGGTTACTGCGAAAAACATTAAAATTTAATTGAAACATAAAACCTCCAAGGTTGATCTTCCTTTCTCGAATAATCCGTAATAAAGTTATCTGTGAGAATGACTTGCATGTACTATAGCTACAAAATATTAACCTTTATCTTGGATTCAGCATTCCTAAATTATCTATTGTCACCTCGGCGGGTTATTTGGAGATTAATCCTTGCTGTATAGATGCGGCTCAGATTCGATTTTTTTAAAAAATTTTAGTTAGTTGCAATCTCTCAAACCATTCCGTAGGTGTGAACAATAAGCTGACCAAGTTTCATCGGAATCGGATGAGCAGTTTACGAAGGCATTAAGAGACAAAAAAAAAATATTCAGTTTTATTTATATAGATTAATACATTTCTTATCCATGTCTCAAATAATTAATGAAGTTACCTTTGTTATTCCAGACGTGTATCTCGTTGCCTGTATTTCGCCGAGCTACGATGAGTCTCGGAGACAATATTGCAACGAAACTTTCTACCGGTTCGCCCTTCTCAAGAACATTTGGACCGCCGTAGCTCTTGTTTTGGCGGCGTTTTTTTATTTGCCTGGAAATCTTTCCGTTTTCCACAATTGCTGTGAACAACAACCCAGCCACAACCATGCGGCTGCGAATGTATTTTATTACGTCTTTTAAGCTATGTGACGTCTCATAGTGTATTACTTTAATTATTTTAAATTAATATAATTATAGTTTAGTTAGTATTAGACAGCGTATTTTAAATTTTAGTAATGAACTATTGCATTATCAAGCTTGTATGTAAATGTTTTAAATAAAATTTTTATTTACTGTTTTATTAAATTTTTAGTTAAAAAATATATCATCAAGATAACGTGATGGTTTATTTTTCCTTGTCAGAATTTCGGCAAAAGAATTAAAGTTCGTAACATAAGTCGTTGTTTCACTGTCCGAGACTTTTACTTGTCCGCGGTGGCCTGGTGGTAAAGTCTCCACTTCTGAACCTGAAAGTTACGGGTTAGAGACGCGATTCCCTCGAAGAAGCGTCTTGCAAGCGTGTCTGTTGCACTTTAAATCCGTCAGGGCAGAACATCCTCTTTCTGGTTTGGTGTGGAGGGTTTGAGATGGGGTACCAGATCAGGTGTCTTCCTTGTCATCTGACCATGGTTCAAAATAACGAGGTCCTCCATAAAATAGCACTAGAATTGCTTCAAAACGGGACGTTAATATGACAGAGTATAAAGTGAGTCTCTTTACTTTTAACCAAGAAATTTCGAAAATAAAGTTGTTTCGAGAAACTTCTGCTCAGTAAACTCTATAAAGAAGCCTTCAGGTCCATGAAACTTATAAATGCGGGCACTAATTATTAGAATCTTTTAAAGCTGAAAATTTCAAATTTCATGTGCAATTCTACAGAAATAATTTATTAGATTTTCTTAAATGTAAACGATTAGCTTTCGGATTTAGAATCACAGGAGCATTCGTTGCACGCAGCTGATGTAACGCAAATACACCAAATGAATGGATTAATTCTTTCACTCGAAAAAGTAATTTTTTGCACAATTTACTTAATACAAGGATTTTTTCATTGCATCAAAAAATAAATACAATTGTTTTAAAGTGCACAAAAAGTAAATACAATTGCTTTAAAGTGCAGATTCCTTTACTTCAATGAAATTTATCATTAACACTTGTAGGTAGTTTTTGTTTAAAATTAAAAAAATTGAAATCTACTATTGCAAATTTCAAACAATCATTCGTGAAGATTTTTTTGATCACGAGATTATATTAATGCGCATGTCTTCATAAAATACGATGTTTTCTTTCAAAACTGGCGAGAGTTCCAAAACTGTTGTGCCAGTTGAAAATTGAAAATGAAAATTGCCTTTTATGCTTTATTCATTGCCTGCCCGATTTCGATCTTCAGTATTCATTGCCTACGGGATCTAGGATCTCGGTTACCTAGTGGTAAGGTCTCCGCTTCGGAACCGGAGGGTTTGAATTTCGAGACTTGATTCCACAGAAGAACCGCCGTGTAAGTGGGTCTGGTACACGTTACAGCCGTTGGGACCAAATGTCCTCAATCGGATGTGGTGTGGTGTGAATGTTTGGAGAGGGTGGCGCCAGCTCCGGTGTCCTCCTCGCCACCTGGCCATGGTTCACAATCATTAGGTTTTTCCCAAAATAACCCTTGTTATGCTTCAAAGCTGTAACGTTAATAAAACTAAACTAAACCTACGCTATTTTGAGGTTTCAAAAACCTCAAACCAAACATGTTCTTACATGATTAAAATAAATAGCGGTGTACTGTCTTGGATGGTGGATGTGAGGCACCATCCGAGATCAAGGGTTAAATTCGGAAACAACAGCAGAAATTTTTGACAGGGTGCAAATTTTACCTAATTGAGCTTCACGATAGTTTATTTAAATATGAAATTATTTTTAATAGCTAATTACACAGAATAATTTCTTACATTATGTAGCAGTAATGTATATTTAGCAGTATGTATAGCAGTAAGATATTGAAGCATAAAAACTGACTGAATGCTGGTCTGTAAAGCCAGGCAGCATAGTGATAACACTTCGGTCTCGCAACGTACAGGACAGAGGTTCCATTTTCTGGCTGGGCAAAGTAGATTCATCCTTTCAGTGAGTCACCAATCTGTGGATCAATCATGCTTGGGAACACAACACTGGGCTGACCACCTAGCCCGGTCATATGCCTTGCACCTCAGGGCCCTCGGTCGAGAAAGCAGATGTGGGTACCTTAAGCCTTGGCTTATATGGGCTGTCGTGCCACTGAATTTAGTTTTGAAACGATGGTTTTGTAATAAGAATGAATAATTAACATAACCTCGCAAAAATTGTATCTCACTGATGTTGGATGAGCATTTTCATATTTAAAATCTACAGCAAAATAATATGGAAGCAGCTGGAACAAGTGAAAAATAATGAACTTATTAACAGTCGAATTTTGTGGTTTAAAATTATTGAGGAGAAAATGTAGTATCGGGGAACATTTCAAAATCAAATTTGAATAATTCTCACAAGAAACCAAACTAAAAAAATATTAATATTTTACATTTCCTTGTTTAATTATCTCACTCGACAGTAATCGCTTTGACAATAAAATTTTATTTCCCATGTCATTTATACTAATTCTGGGTTTACACTCGCCCAATTATAAGACGGCAATTAGGAAGCGCATGCGTAGAAAGGCCGAAAATGTAGTTGGATACATGGCAAATACGTATTCAGACGGGACAATACGCCGTTGAATTGCATCTTTTTTCTAACAGTGCATACATTTGCAGAAACTGGCGTGAAAAAATTAATCATATTAGTTTAATTCTGGCATTTTTTATTCTTTCCGACGAGTGCATAATGTGTTTTCATTTTGTCATTTTTTTCTATATTGTTCAATGTTTTAGTATGCTGATCTTTTTAATTTAACCGAGTTTCTTTGGGTAAATATCCAGTTTTAATACGATACAAAGAAATTAAGCGGCGCCAAAACGGCAATTTATAGTCAAGCATGTAATGTCACAATTTATATTGTCACACATTGGCAAACATGAATGAATCCCTTTCTGAGCATGCGTTGCCTCACTGCCCCACCTAAATTATAAATATGGATGTGTGCGTGTGTGATGGCTCTCAACAGGTCAGACCATCTGATCTATAAATACCAAATTTGACACGTATATAATTTGGAGCATGTTCCATTGACTGAGAATTTTCTCAAATTTTAATGAAGTAAAAATCGAGCTAAATGTTGAAATTTTTTATTGATAACATCAGCAAATATTATTGCATACAAACAACTTTTACGACATTTTAAAATTTATCTTTTTAATGATATCAATATCGGAGTTCTTTGGCATTTTTTAAAAACGTATTGTTATGTTTGACCGCCATTGACGAAGTCTGCAGAAATGGTTGCCAAGATTTGGCTCCGTAGTCGAGGGTTATTGGTTTTTATATTTTTCCAAGACCTTGTGTGGCGAAAGGAGAATGATGGTTGCGCTTTTGATTTGAATTTAAACAGTAAAGAAAAGTCTGAGTATTGTGTTTTGTGTGAGTTATGTGTCTTTTTTTAAGAAGTTTAAGAAAGCTCGAGTAATTACACATTTTTTCACCTGATTTCCAACAAGAGATTACCATATCATAAAGTTCAAACTGTCTCTATTTTTTCGTCAAATATTTAAAAACGTGATTTTCTTTTATTTCTGAAAGCTAAAGTAGAAGAACTTTGTTTTATATATCTGCAGTTTAATAAATATATATAAAAAATTAGCTTTCAGTGGCACGACATTTTTAAGACAGCAGTGCCAGATATTGACG
>JAPMOQ010018919.1:858314-1066338 GCA_026543055.1 Argiope trifasciata
ATTATTGAATCAAATTTCTGTTTTGTAATGAAAAAAAATTAAAATGCCTATTGTGAATTAACAAATCCTGTTGCAAAATATAATTAGATTTCTGAATGATAACCAGTTAAATGATTCTGCCCCTTCGGAAAATGCGTATCTAAATTATGTCGCGAAAAAACTTATAATGACAGGAATACTTGCTGATAACAGAGTAAATGCAATGTGAAATGATGTTGTAATGAAATTACTTTTTTCAATCGCATGGATTTATTTACTTCAACAGACGTGCACCCTTTGCATATGATTAAAAAGAGAAATTTGATATTAACTTGGGGGAGAAGGGTGTTGAACAAAGGATGGTACAGGGCGTGTACAAAAAACACATTCGGGGAAGTAACTGGTAGGTAGTCCACAGTTCATCTGGCATGAAAACTGTGGATGAATTTCTCACTCAAGCCAGGAAAAATCTACCTTTTTGAAAACGTGCAAAAGAACCTCATCCCATTTTACATCTCCAAGTGCGCCATTTATTGTGTACTGTAAAACAATTTATGGCTGCCTCATTGCTTCTGCATGACTAATACAACACAGTTATACACTTAACAAAAACTATTCATATTGTATTAATGGTTTATTAATCTTTTATTTGTTCCTTTTGATTTCGACTTAGCCTCAAATATTTTAAATGTATTGAAATCGACGAATATCTAGGAGTTTTTATTGAAATTGTAGTTCAAACTGCAGATTATCCCTTTTTAAAACTTCCGAGTTTATTCGTTGAAACACAATGTTGTCCTTTCCCCATAACGAGTTTGTGCGTCAAAAACGGTTAAGAATGGAAGAACTTCGTAGCATCGTTTAGTATAAAGCTTCGAAAAAAAGTGCCGTTTGTTTCGTGGTTGTGTGCAACATGTGTTGGTTGCACTTTCTTGTCTCTTCCCATTTTTGATTTTCTTTAGTATTCTACTGCTCATGCTCTTAACCTTGAACTGGCGCAGTCGAACCGTTCCTGGTTCTTGAGCTACTAGATGCAACCAACCTTAATTTTTTAAGTATTTATTTCGTTTTTTATTAATCGTGACTTTGTTCTTCTGTTTGCCATATTTTTATGTGGCTAGTAAATTTATTGCATGTGAAATTCTCGTGTTTTGACTAATCTCGCTATATGGTGCAGGAATTTACATGCATTTTTTTTCTCTCCAGCAATCTACCAGAGAACATGCATTGCCGTCCAATATAAATCGTGGTGAGTAAAGATGCTTTTTACTTCCCAAGTAATATACTCATGTAACGCTCATTTTTTTAAAAGGTTTTTTACTTGTATATTTAGAAAACTATGCTTGTTCCTAGCATTGAACTTTTATGTATACTAAGGACCGAGTTTTCCTAAATTTTGAATTTGGCTTGCATTGTAAAATTAGCCATAGTAACCTAAACATGAATTTGAAGTCTGTGCATGACAATTAACTCTCTCGATAAAATAATTCACTATTTCTGCTTGTCCTCCAGCTGGTGTCAGAGTGACTGCACGATTAAACGCAGCAACCGGAATCTCTGCACCAGCTCCAGATCATAATCTGGATGCATCTTCGAAACTTCTTATTCGCTCGTATCCAGAGTATTCGGCCATAGGAGTGCCTGTTCCAGCCGATGGCCAGTCGCTTGATCCCGAGGACACTCAACAGACGCCAGATGAAGTGGACAACACTGGCTGCAGTGCTTTTTGGGAATGGTACAAGAACACAGCCATCAACTTCAGAAATTCCAGTGAGTGCATTGTATTGCTTTTATATTGATTGAGGGAGAGGGTACATTATTGAAGTAATACCAGTGGCAAGGAAGATAACTTTCTATCGGTGATTCTAGAATCGTGATGCCAGAGATGAAGGGCGCATAATTTAAAGCACTCTATTGTCAATTGAAACTGTAATTGATCGAGTAAATTACGAAGCTTTAAAGTTATAAAAAGGGTCTTTTAAAGATTAAAATTGTTGGGAAGAGAGCGAAAAGGGGGGGGGTCATCTCAACTTTTCAAATCCTCTCTTAGATTAAGAATCCTCGTGACTCTGGATTATTTGAATATCGAAACTTTGGCTTCCCATGTCTTATATTTTGTTAGTCTGGCAAGTAGATTAAAAATATTAAGTCCGAAATTTTTCATGACATAGTTGAATAGCCACAATAGCTTAGTGTTAAGTGTATTAATCTTTCCACAAGAAACTCGACATTGCCTCTTGCATAAAGTGCATATTCTAGTCAGTCGTATCCTGACGGTACTATCCATGAGTGCGCCTAACGGAAGAAAGCATTGTTAAGAAGGTATAGAAGTCTCGGAACCAAGTAAATATTCTTGAAGATAATGACTTCTGCTCGATACTAATGCTGTCGAAACACTTTAAACGCTGAAAGGTGCGTTGAAAATTTTTCCTGTTAAAAATTTTAGTGTTTGCCTTCTGCTGTATGCACGTTTGGGAGAATTTTGAGCAGGCCTCTTTCAAAGTCTTCACCAGCTGCTTTTTAAAAAAATTGGATGAAAAATGCAAGGGAAGTTTTCAGATTAACCACCTGTGGCTTTGGGCCAACCATCTCAAATGTCGGTGTGAAGAATTTGTCTGTACTACGTATACCATGTTAAAGACGGCAGTCAGTCGCAACAAATCCTATCGATATTGCCTCTTTTGCGTCATGCTCTGCCGGGCTTAAAGCAAAGGATTGCCAGATATGGTACTCCTAACCTTAATAATCGGTTGGGTTCTAGTCGGTACCTATATGCTTTGGGCTCTTTCAGGAATGCTGAACACAACTGAAGTTGACTACTTTAGTTTCACTTCCTTGAGTGGACCAGTCCTGGGGCTGGAATACTAGTCTCCAGTGTAACAACCTCGACAGGATAATCTCGATCTAATTGATTGCTACTCAATATAAATACATGGGGAGGGATTGACCATGGTCAAAAGCAGGAACAAAGTAGTGGCAACTTGGCTTTGAGGATTCCTTCGGTCACTACCAAGGAATAAAAGGATAGCATAAAGATCCTTGGAAACATGAATAGGACACCCGTATTCAACTACAGTCGATTCCTTAAAGTAATGAAAAGTGCTGTCTGTCCATCACAAGACCTCTGCTAGACGATCGTCTATGTTTACGGCGGGCGTCATAGAAACAGGTTACTGTAGGAAGAGTTCATTTCACGGAGGAAGAAATTCATTCAAGTTTCTCAAGCTGGCACGTTTAGAGCTAAACTGGCGATATTATGTATTTAATTGTTGAAAACAAATTCAAAAAAAAAATCGCAAAGATAAACATTTATTTGCGTACTCGGAGTATTGAAAATATCTGATTTTTGTTATAAATTTATAAAGTGAAACAAATCAAATGGAAAAACCGAATTATTTGCATGTCTAACGACTGCGCAAGAAGAGAGAAAATTAAGAAGTAAAATCATGTAAGATTAAAAAAATTGTCATTTGATTTAAATTTGTTATTAATGTCAAATTATTCGCTGCAAACGCATCTAATTTAACAAAGCAATAATATAATTAATCGTAATTATTTCATTTGATTCAAATCTGTATGTTATTAAGAGAAAAAAATTATATGCAGTTAAATATTAAACAAAGAAAATATTATATTCGCTTAGCTTACTTTTATATTTTATTAAAGATAGTGCAACTTCGACTAAAGCGAGAAGACGAACGGGCAACAAGTTTCTCTTATCGCTTCAATTGACGTCAAGAACAAGAATACTCCCCAAGACTTCCATCCGATTCCACCCATTCAAAATGGATCTTCCCTATCAAAGCCGGTTTCTATGACGCCCGCCATAAACATAGACGATCGTCTAGCAGAGTTCTTGTGATGGACAGACAGTAATTTACCCCTCGTTTACTTTTAACTATGGGAAATCTTATTTTTGAAGCACTCGTCTGATAACAAGTGTGCCAATATAATCTACTCTCAAAGGATTATAAAAGGAGCAATACCAATTTTAATTTATTTAAATGCCACAAATACAACTGAACCGTTCTGCAGTTAACTTTTATTTTATTTTTCAGGCTACATCCACATTCTTCAGTTTGTGTTTACCCATTTGCCACTTTCTGCCATAATAATGGGTAAGTAAATACATATCGCGAATTTTATCCCTTTTTAGTCCTAATGTTTCAAAGTACAGTATTAAAGCGAAGAATAGATCTTCATCGAGAAATCAAGAATAATTTAGATAGGGTAGAGCAATCTTTGAACTTAAGGTTTATAAGTATTTGAAACTATTTATCGGTTTATTAATAGCAGATGTATGAATAAAAATGCCAAATATGAGAAGCAAAAATATAGGCTCTTCATGATGCATTTGAAGCTAGTCTTTGATTTTAATATACGAGGGCAAATTCGGTAATGTGACAAATCTATGTCGGTTGGGGCCTCTAATAGATTTATTCGAATGTTGGGAAAAGAACAGTACTACTAGGTATTTGCTTTATCACGAAAGTTTTTAAAAGATAATTTTATTATCGTGTTCACTGAATTTTGATCCTGAAATTTTGCTTTCAGGACTGGTGTTCAAAAATGAATGTCCTCAACTCTCATTTCTGCCTTTGCTCGTGACAGTAGTGGGAATTGTTGGTATGGTATGCATCGGCTTATGGATTGCTCAAAGCTATTCTGAACATTGCGGAACCGCCTGTTCCGGTGTCGTGAAGTGCACAATTAGCGTATCATTGGCGATGCTCTTGACTATGCTGGCAATCGGTAAGTACTGAACTTGTTTTGCCATATTGTATTTTGGTGTTTGGATAATTTTTTCAGCCGTGATATAATAAGTGAGCGGAAAGAGACATCAGAATCTTTTTCGACCAAAAGATAACATTATTGAAAGTCCAAAAATAACATTCTTATTAATGTGGAAAATATACGTATGGCTTATACTTGGGAAGATATAGAATAAGTCTCTTTACCCTTATAAGATTTCATTTTACTTCTGACGGGCTAATTAAATATACTCTTCAGCAGGCAGAAGTTCACTTTTTGTTGACAGTTTGCGTAAGATTCCCGGTCCTGTCGCCAGCTATTTTATAATTGAATATGGGAGAACGTTGCTGATTCGTCACTGGTCAGCAATGTTTTTGTATGAAAAGGCCAGCTTATACAAATGATCTTGAAGAATCTCTAAGTGGTTCAAAAAATGGCTGTGTGAATTGAATTGACTAGATTCAACTTTCTTTACTTGTCTGAATCGAAAATAGTTCTTCTTTAAGATGTAATTTTTCATATTTCACAATTAAATCTACACATCTGTATTATTCTAAACCCTGGATAAGTATGCAGGATAATATTGTATGGTTTAACTTTTTCAAAGGAAATGTATGTTTATGGCAATTGGGTCGATAGCAAAGAATTTAATAAAAACATGATCCCTGTCTCATTCAAAATGAAGGAGGCTGTAGCTTTTAAACAGTGTATTGTGAAACTCAACAAAGATTTATCAAATCGTAATTTGCTACGTGTTAAACTGGTATAAATTGCAATATCGGGTCACCCTCTCTTTAGAGGTAAATGTGAACATAAGATTTTCATTGTAAAGAACATCTATTCGTTCACCTCGCACGAGAACAGTGTGAACAGGAGGGTTTAACTTCCTTTCGGTGGGCTGAAGAATAAGATGTTCCCTCTAATGAGAAGCATGATCTTTCAGGAATATGGACAGATCTTAGAAGGTATTTATTATGGTGTAGTATTAGTAGTAGGCGCTTGGGATAGAGGAATAAAAAATGGTTTGTTTTTGTGCCTTTTGAAATCTGTAGTGGGAAAACGTTCTGTTTTTCAATTTACTAAACCACCCCCAAGTTTTTATACGATGGAAAAATTAAATTGTAGTTCAAGTATATTCCATGACAGTATTCGTTTAATACAGTACAACTTTTTATGACGAATGTCTTGAACATTCGATTGACCCAACAAAACCATTTTTCTTCCAGAAATTCATGTCGTCAGTCACATGTCGCCTGTCTACGACCCATCTTCTCAAGATTACTGCAGCAGGGCATTCTACTCCTACGTCATCTACAAGCAGGCAGTTTCTGCGGGAGCTCTCATCCTGGCAGCACTACTCTACTTCCCTGGCAGCGGCCTCCACGCTTGCTGCCGAGACTGCTCGGCGCCTTCTCCTGCTAGTGCGTTTTTTCCCGGACCTTAAACTTTAAGCTCTTCATGATTTTTTAATTGTTTTTATTGATCATTGCATGCTTTGACGGTTCTCTATTTGAGAGACTATAATAAAAACTGTTTTCAACTTATTGGATATTTTTAATTTTAATGGTTAAGAAGCCAACTCATTTTAATATGAATGGCGATTTGCCCGACTATATGAATGGTGGTTCCCATGGATACAGAGGGAGTGATGGTAAGGTCTCGGAATTGGAACTGGAGGATTTCAGGTTTGTCACCCGATTCCACCGAAGACTCTATCGTGTAAGAGGGTCTAATGTGTACTAAATCAGTCGGATGTCCTGATGTGGGACTATGGACGTTTGTACAGGGCGCAACTGTTCAGGTGTTGTCTTCGTCGTCTGATCGCGGATCAAAATGACAAGTTCCATTCCGAAATAGCCATCTACTCGAGGTGAGTACGGGTGTCCCAATCCCGAGGTACCCAGGGATCTATACTCCCTTTCAATTTATTCTCCTCTACACCTTCTGTTTATTTTTCTACCGATCGACGGCAAGCGAAGGAGTTCATGAGAAGCTGTGGCCGCTCTGTTTGCTTCTTGCTTCTCATGGACAGATAAAAACCCCACGTGTTGGCCGTGCGTGGCGACCCCTTAGAGGGTGGTGCATTTAGGTCCCTGATGCATCAATCGGCTGGTATTCCAGTCACATGTCTGGTAAACTTAAGGGATCAAGCGAAGGGGTCACTCCTTGGGCTTGGCGTTAAGGGTGGTCACTGCCCCCCAGGGGTGACTCCCAGCGTACAGGTTCTGGTCAGCATTATGGCAAGTACCGAGGTTGAAGAATTTCCAGAGCCGGTAACTACATCCCTCGTTGGGCTCCGTGGTGGGCGATGCCGCCGGACCCGAATCACTCTCAATGTCATGGGTTTTTTCTCGTCACTGTAGCATCATCCAATACTCGTTTCATGATTATTAGCACTCAAAACACATTTCAGAGTTTCTCCTTTCCTTGTAAACAAATTAACACAATCGACAATTGGTGAAGTACAAAACATAAAAATTACGCTCTGGCGACCTTTTGTTGCAGACTTCAGAAAAACAAGCTGTTTTTATTAGCAAACTTACCAAATTGGGAGGTTTTCCGATTCAAACATCTTTGCATAAAACTTTCAATTTTTAACTTGGTGTTATCTCTGAGCCAGATCTCATCGACTTGTCTGATGGAGATCTCGTGACAGAATTTTCCGATCATCAAGTATGCGCCGCACGTCGTATTAACATCCGACGTGACGGTTAGCTTATACCAACGAAGCACATCATCTTAACTTTCCAAACACCAGTCCTACCTAAATCCATCAAAACGGGATACCAAATTTGTAGAGTCCGGCCTTGCATACCTAATTCTCTCGGGTGTTTTAAATGTCAAAGGTACGGACATTCACAGCAAGCATGTCGTAGTAAAACAACCATGTGAGCGAAATATGCTGAACCTGAACATGACGTAAATAACTGTAATTCAGATAACATGAAATGTGTTAATTGCTCTGGACTTCATACTGCTTTCTCAAAGTCTTGCCCTAAATGGACTCTTGAGAAAGAGGTAATATCCACAAAAATACGAAAAAACGTATCCTTCGCAGAAGCGAGAAAATTAATCAATGACAGAACTCCAAAAATTGGTGTAGCGTACTCTGGTGTACTTAAAGCAACACTAATATGTAATAGTGCCCAAATAGTTTCCCGCATTTCTTCAGTTGCCACCGACTAGTCCAGTTTTAAAGCAAATGACAAAATCGCCAGGGGTCACGACTGTCTCTTCCCTGTCATCCAACTGCCCTGCAATAGATAAAACCACCAAGCGCCATCGTAGTAGTAAAGCAAAAATTTCCACTTCATCTTCTCATAAACCAATTAGAGTACATGCAAAGCAAAGAACGAAAAAGAAAGCATTAATGAATCGGCACCTTGTAGCGAAGGGTTTTTAAAAACTCATGCATCGTTTTCGGAATTCTCCGATATGGAGCTAGATCCGTCAACCTCTAAAAACCAATCAGGCGTCGAGAAATACCTCCAGACAAAACCCAATCTTGACGGCCAAATTTGTGTCCTGGAACTGCCGTGGTTTCCGTACTAAGACAACTCGGATTAAAGACTTAATTAATGAAACCCATCCGATTTGTATAGCTCTGCAGGAAACTTATTTGAACCTTCCGACTCTATGAAAATAAGACATTATAGCTTTATACGAAGGGATAATGAATCTGACCGGGCAACTGAAGGTGTTGCCCTCCTTGTATCCCATAATGCACCCTCGTCTGTCATTCCATTACATACAAATTTGCAAGCTGTGTCTGTTCGAGTCTTCTTTGACGACAATACGTTGTCTTTAGTTGCCACCCAATACTCCGGTTGAATTAAGAGATCTAAATGCCTTAGTAGATGAATTACCATCTCCTTTCATCATAATTGGTGATCTAAATGGTCCTAACCCTCTCTGGGGAAGCGAAGATGTTAATCCTCGGGGGCAGCTGATTGAAGAGTTTAATAACTGCTCATTGTTCCTGCTCAATAATGGAGAAGAAACATATTTTCATCACAGCAAAACCTTTCATTCGCTAGATCTCGCTATATGTTCACCTTCTTTAGCTCCGTACTTGAATTTTAGAGTAGGAACCGACTTGCTTGATAGCGACCATTTTCCCATATTTTTAGATAAAGTAATTGGAAATGATGTAAATCATTCACGTCTACCACGATACATTTTTCAAAAAGCTGACTGGATAGACTTTACTTCAAGGGCTCTGATAACACGGAATATGGTGGAGAATGGGGACTTAAATGACGTTGTAAATTCTATAACTGACACTATTATAAAAGCTGCAGATGCTTCTATCCCAAACTCGAGGTCAGGAAAAATCAAATATAAAAAACCCTGGTGGAACCCAGATTGCACAAAAGCACAAAAAGATCTTAAAAAGGCCTGGAATGTTTTTAGGCGTCGTCCTACAACAACTCATTTGATTATTTTTCAAAAAGTCAAACCTATAGCAAGACGAGTTAAGCGGCGAAGTCAAAGGACTTATTGGATCAAATTCGTATCAGGTATAAATTCTTCTGTGACTTCCAAATGTATGTGGACCAGCATTCAAAAAGTGTGCGGTATATATCCTAATCATTCCATTTCTTGTCTTAAAAAGAATGGGAAAGACATTCGAGTGTACAGGAAATGGCTGATGCTCTTGCAGAGGCTTTTGTCTCTGTGTGTCCATCGAGTAATTACAAGGAACCTTTTCTTACGCACAAAAAACACCAAGAAAGGATCAAATTACACTTTAAAACGAAAAGGCATCTCCCGTATAATGCTGATTTTACTATCTTGGAATTGCGCAGAGCATTATCTGTCAAGAAACAGACAGACGGAACGGGGCCGGACGGAATTACCTATTCAATGCTGCAACATTTACCTGATAGATCCCTCCAAAATCTTCTGTTCCTATATAACAGAATTTGGAGAGAGCATGTGTTTCCTGATAAATGAAAATTTGCTATAATAATTCCTGTACCAAAGCCTGGAAAAGATCCTCATGAACCATCTAACTATAGACCAATAGCTCTGACCAGCTGCTTGTGTAAGGTCTTCGAAAAAATGGTAAACGCACACTTTGTTCATATACTGGAGGAAAATGAATTCATTTCTCCTTTCCAAAGTGGTTTCCGAAAGAATCGTTCAACAATTGATAATCTTTTGGACTTGGAAACGGATATTCGAACTGTCTTTATAAAATGAAACCATTTGGTATCGGTGTTTTTCGACATAGATAAAGCATATGATCGAACATGGAGATACGGGATCATGAAAAATCTTTACGACCTCAATTATAGAGGGCAGTTGCCCCTTTTTATTCAAAATTTTTTACACCATAGATATTTTAAAGTACGGCTTGGTAATACATATTCCAATGTTTATAGTCAGGAAGAAGGAGTTCCACAAGGCTGTATATTAAGTGTGACACTATTTGTATTAGCTCTTAACCCTATTTTATCTGTTATATCAGCAACTGTTAGCAAGACGCTATATGTAGATGATATGCAAATTCCTTGTTACGCCCGAGACATGCGATACATTGAAAGAAAGCTTCAGAAAGCTATAAATAACATTGTAGATTGGTCAAATAAACACGGCTTCACATTTTCCCCACAGAAAACAGTCGCTATGCACTTCTGCAAACGCCCTCTTCATCCGGAGCCAGAGTTGTTTTTGAGTGGTAATCCAATTTCCATTCAGGATCAACACAAATTTCTAGGAGTAATTTTTGATAAAAGACTGACTCTCCTATCTCACATTGCATATTTGAGGAGAAAATGTCTGAAGTCATTAAAAATTCTGAGAGTTTTATCCAATACTTCTTGGGGTGCTGATCGAACGTGCTTGCTTAGAGTCTACCGCGGTATCATTCGATCAACAATCGATTATGGATGTGTTATTTATGGCTCTGCTAGACGATCTTACCTTAAACGTTTGAACGTTGTCCATCATCAAGCTCCCCGATTGTGCATTGGAGCATTCAGGACATCATCAGTAGCTAGTTTATGTGCTGAGGCGTTTGAGCCTCCTTTGTCTAATAGAAGAACGAAGCTATCATGATTTTATTTCTTTCGTATTTTATCCAATAAACGACATCCTTTTCATGAGAAAATCCGGAATGACGTTGACGACCGTTTGTTTAATTCCAGCAAATCCTACATACCTCATTTGGGATTGCGTATCCGAAGAATATTACCAAATGATTTTAGTGATATACTCATATGCGCGGATGATAATCTGAATTCAGCTCCATGGATAGAAAATAAATTGCACTACGAAGACCCTTTTAAACAATTTAGAAAATCGGACACTGATAGTAGGATTTTTATTTCACTTTATAAACATCATCGGTAATTTTATTGTTCTTATGAACCCATTTTTACGGATGGTTCTAAGTCATCTGATCATGTAGGTTGTGCATTTGTCCATGGTCTTCGCATTATAAGTTATAAACTTCATCCTTTTACTTCTGTTTTTACCTCTGAATTAACTGCTATTTACTTAGCCCTCAAATATATTGATGAACAACAGATCCATAAGTTTGTTATTTACACAGATTCTCTGAGTGCTCTTCAAGCTTTAAACTAGTCATCTCTTGATCATTCGCTTCTACAGGAAGTGAAGAAGATATACCGCCTTCTATGTGGAAGAAATATTAGAGTTTTGCTTTCCTGGATCCCATCGCATGTGGGTATTTCTGCAAATGAAATCGTAGATACAGCAGCTAAGTCAGCGAGCGTTAATTTGCCACAACGTCTCTCTTATAAAGATATGCGTACAACTATAATTCGTTGGTGCTATCGCCAATGGCAAAATCAATGGGACATGGAGACTAACAACAAGATCCTTTTTATTAAACCACAATTGGCCAACTGGTCTTCAAAACTAAGTAGACGCTATGATGTAATTTTATCCCGACTACGTATTGGTCACACTCGCCTGACACATAGATTTTTATTTTTCTCCGAGCCTCCCCCAACATGTGATGATTGCGGAGTTATGTTAACTGTTCGTCACATTTTAATAGAATGCACCCGCTTTATTGACCTTCGGCGTAACTATTTTAAACCCAACAATTTTAACTTGGATTTTTTATTCGGTGAGACTCATCACCCAAACATTTTCTTATATATTAAAGATGTGGGAATTTTACATGAAATTTAGTCTGGTTTTAATAACTTTCACCCTTTCTTAACATTTGAGTAGCTTGAACACAAGCAATTATATTTTTTACAATGCAAAACTAATTTTATCTTAATGGAGACATTTTACACTGTTTCGGCGCAGTATATTCTATATCAGGATCTTGCGCCAGAAATTCAAATTCAAATCCAAATCCGAAATAGCCATAGTGTCGCTTTAAAACGGGACTTTAATATAAATGAACTAAACCATGCATTTAGAAAATCGAGTAACGATGACTTCAAAACTGAAATTAATATTTTGCATAATTTTTGGTTTTATAATCAAGCATGCAAAGGGAACAAAATTTAACTTTGCCACTCGTTTACATCTAAACATTTGGAATAACTGATATAAGGCAATTGAAATGTATGAGCCAAAAAAAAAAAAAAGGTGGTAAGGATATCAATTTGAGATTAAAACTTATTTGATATTTGAATTATGAAAAGTTTCCGCTGGGGAATTTTCTTCTCGGTTTCAAGTTCAGGAAACATTGGAGGGGAAAATTAGTTTTAGAATGCCATTATTTCAATATAATTCTGTTTATTTATTGAAAATATTAATCCTTCGATTTCTGAAATGGTTTCTCCATTTTGAAGAAGATTTGGTTTTAAATCAATTTAAGTTCTATTAAGAGTAAATTTGTATGAAGTGTTTTAAAGCCTTTTCAAGTTCTCTTAAATTTGAACCGATTCTTTTTAAGTGACTACTCCCAAATTCAATGCGTGATTTAATTGGATAATCCAAGGCAATTGAATTTGGTAGTCATGAATGTTCAAACAGTGTTAGAAGTGAAAAAAAAGTCACGTTATTTGGGCATGGAGCCTTTGCGGCATAGGTTAAATCCAAATAAAATCGGAGCAACATTAAATTCATTCTAACGGCGTCCTCTGATCATTATATCTGGGGCATATAGGAAAATTTCCACAGAAGCCCGTTAAGTGATAGCAGGAATTTTATCAATGGATCTCAGAGGAACGGAAATATTCACTGAATTCCAAATAAGAACTTCTAGCAATAAAGTTAAAATGAGAAACAAATATTTTAACAACAAAGCTTATGAGATGTATTTCGACATAGTCGAAATGCCGAATGGTTTATTCATGGTTTTCAAATGAAGATCCCTAAAATGGATGGGATAGAAATTTTTACAGATGGTTCAAAAGATGAAAATAAAGTATGAACTTCAATAGTAGTATACTACTATGGGAAAGAAATCGATAAGTCTTGTGAGATTATTGAAACTATGCAACAAGATTTCAGGCAGAAGTGCAAGCTTTAAAAAGGGCCATTGAGTATTGTGAAAGGGTGGAGGACGGACAGAAATGCTCAATTTTTTCCGATTTTCTATCAGTTTTACAAGCCATGCAGTCATCACTCAATTATAAGGTAATGGGGATTATAAAAGAAAAGATAGTGTTAAAATTAACAATAGAGCTGAATTTTATTAAGGCCCATATTGGGATATATGGTAATGTAAAGACGGATCCCTATGCGAAGTTGGCGACTCAGAAAGAGTGTTGATATTATAGTCCCCAAATCAAGTGGTGTCTTAAAAGGGGAATTGAAAGAAGAAATAAAACTACATTGGCTTGACAGATGGTATATGTCCAAAAAAGGAAGAGTAAATTTCGATTTTATTCCTAATCTGGAAATTAAAATAAGATTCCACTTATAATCCAAATAATATCTGGACATGGGATATTTCTTGCATATTTCCAAAGATTTGGAAGAACGTAAGAAAATAAATGCATTTGTGGAGAAATCGGTACTGTTTATCACTATTTAATGGAATGTATTGAGATCTCAGAGTTAAGGAAAAACCTGAAAATTGTAAATAATGATTTAATTACAGTCCTGATGGTGCCAGATAATCTCAAAACCCTGAAGGATATGATGTAAAAGGTTGATAGTTTCATTCCAACTGTTTGAAGGTGTGCAGGTGCGGAGAAAGACGGCTATTTACTACCACGAAAGGATAGTTAGTTTGACTAATCGGTCAATGTAAGGTTGGACAATACTTATTCAGCAGTCGACTACAACAAATCCTGTCGATACTGCTACGGTCGTCTGCATACAAGAAAGTCTCATTAAGACACAGAATTTCAGACTAATTCCGTTTTGATTTGTTTGTTGAATGCACAAGATGCTCGAGATTTTTAACGCGTACAATAACATTCTTGAATGACTTATTTACATCAAATTCTGTGAATGCTTCCTTTCAAAATACACTGATGGAAAAAAATCCCAACACTAGGAAGAAGCTGTGCTAGATAAACGAAATTTGGTAGACGTGTTTATACATCTGAAAGATGACGTCGATTCAAATTTCGAGCTACGCGCGTAAGTGTGGCGCTAGTAGCGACACTATGAACATGCAAATGAGGTTTGCTTTAAATAAGCGCTGTGAGGTTCGTGATCGTTATTTACAGTTGAGATTTGACGTAGTGGGTTAATGTTAGTCAAGGAGGCCTCTGAGAAGACGAAGAAGCCATTATGAACAGCTCACTGAGTTTGAACGAGGTCGTGTTGTAGGGCTACGAGAAGGTGGGTTTTCTTCCCGTGATATTGCTGAAAGACTTTGCAGGAATGTATCCACTGTGCATGAGTATTGCCGGCAGTGGTCAAGGGAAGGTACTGCCTCAATAAGACCAGGCTCTGGGCGGCCACGTGGAACTACTGAGAGGGAAGACCGTCGTATTCGGCGTATGGCTGTGGCTAATCGTACTGCGTCTGCATCTGAAATTCGAGCTGCAGTTGGCACCACAGTGACACAACGAACTGTTACAAATCGGTTACTTCAAGGACAGCTCCGAGCCAGATGCCCTGTAGAGTGCATTCCACTGACTCCAAACCACTGCCGTTTGCGACGTGAGTGGTGTCAAGCTAGAGCTCATTGGAGGACGGAGTGGAGATCTGTTGTGTTTTCTGAGGAAAGCCGGTTCTGCCCTGGTCGCAGTGATTGCCGTTTGTTGGTTAGAAGGAGGCCAGGTGAACGCTTCTAGTGACCTGTCTGCGGCCTAGACACACAGAGCCTACTCCTGGAGTTATGGTTTGGGGAGCAATTTCGTATGACAGCAGGAGCTCTCTCGTGATTATTCCACGCACCCTGACTGCAAATTTGTACGTCAGTCTAATGTTACAACCTGTTGTGTTGCCATTCATGAACAGCATTCAAGGGGATGTTTTCCAACAGGATAACGCTCGCCCTCATACCGCTGTTGCAACCCAACATGCTCTACAGAGTGTCGACATGTTGCCTTGGCCTGCTAGATCACCAGATCTTTCTCCAATCGAGCACGTATAGGACATTGACCGCCCAAGTGTAACAGGCATGGAACTCCATCCCCAAAACTGATATCCGACACCTGTACGACACAATGCATGCACGTTTGCATGCTTGCATTCAAAATTCTGGCGGTTACACCGGTTACTAATGTACCAACATTTCACATTTGAAATGGCTCTTCTCGCCGATTGCTCTACCTGTGATCTTGAAATTTTAATCAATTAAATATGTTACCTAGACAAATGTATTTCTAAAATTTCATTACTGTACAATAATTTTTTTTGGTGTTGGGATTTTTTTTCCATCAGTGTATATGCGAAAGATTTCCTTATTGTGATTGAAAGAATTCATTTTGAAGTGTTTGAACCCCCTAAATATTGGTGTAATAGGGTGGTTCCTGCATTTACTTACCATCATTTTAAGTTGAATCTATAATTCATTCATAGAAATTACAATTCGGTACAAAAATGGTAGGTGATTCAAAAATATTTCAGATGCTCTGCAGACAATTCAGTGAATCAAAAGACCAACTAATTCCAGAAAAGACTCGTAATTAGACGTCAAAATAATGTAAAAGGTTAACAGGAGCAACAATATTAAAATTTATATAAAAAAATGCTCAACTTTATGTATATATATAATCTACATCTAATATCAATAAAATATTAATGCTAAACAAATATATTTTAAAAGATATTTTTGATTATTTTTAATATGTAATTAAAAATTTAATTAAACTATTTTTAAAATCTGTCGGAATATTGCTAACAAAAGATTTTTTAAAAATCTATGTCACAATTTTCTATAATTTTAGCGTCTATTATGCTCCCAATATTAAAAAAAAACTCTTAGAGAATGAAACTTGTCGTATGATTCGAAATGTTTTAATGGGATAATAATGAAATAAGAAAAATAAATAGAAAGTAATTAGAAAAATTAGATTTTTTTTCACGTTCTTACAAAATGTGTGCTCAACAGTATAAACTTTTGTTTAGTTGTACATTAGTTTTATTTGTGTTTAATCACGATTTACAATGTGGGAGAATTCATGTACAATATTTTATACAAAATAAAATGTTATCCTGGAAATAATTTTTTCAATAAAATTAGTCTTAAAAGTATGTTTGCGATACTCTGGTGGTATTGGCATTGCTTCAGAACCCGATTCCACTAAAGAATCGTCTGGCGCTCATTAAATCTGTTTGGATGTATGACTCATGCATAGGTGCATGCGAAAGTTTGAGGAGGGGGGAGCTTGCCAGCTCATGTGTAGTCCTCATTATCTGATCACACTATTCAAAATTATGAAATCCATCCTGCAATGATTCTTGTGTAGCTTTAAAACAGGATCATAATGTAACTGAATTAAACTAGCCTTAAAAATGCGTATTATCACATGGCAATCAAAAGAAGGAAGATTCATAATGAATGACATATTCTTGCAATTCGATTTATAAAGGGAGAAATGCATTAATAAAATGTTGCTTCGAAAAACTATCATTTGTATTCTTTTTTTTCTATTTTATGGAATTAATTCATGATTCTTAAAGACTTAAAAGTAGATAAAAATGAATGAAGACATTGACAAAATGGTTTATGTGCAATAAAATATATGTTGTAAATAGCAACAAAATGCATGTTTTGTAAGCTTTACTTTTTAACCTAATAATATGATTAATGCAAAATTGAGATTATGGAGCTGTTATTTTTTAATCGTTGTATAAGTTAGAAGAAAAAGTGGATTAATATAATGAAAAATGGGTAAATTTGACTCTTAGATTCAAACTGATAACACTTACTAATACTTTTAGGAAGGGTTCTAGTTTATAAAAGCAAGATTGGATGGAGCTGTAGACCGAATTGATCTCGTGATAACAGTTACTTAAGTCAGACAGAATTTTTTTTATCGAAGAATAATTTGAAACAAGAATATGGAGTTTTTTAAAAGTAATTACCTAGAAGTGATAAAGACCTGGAATTGTTTTTAGAGGAAATACACGAAGATAACTCAAAAGAATGAAATTTGAAACTGTTCATTTAAATCATTGCACTATGGATCAATATATAAATTAATCATGACCATCTAATTCAGTGTTAAGTTTAGTTTAATTATGTTAACTTCCCGTTTTAGGGCAATACTAGGGCTATTTTGGGATGGACCTCGTCATTTTGAACAGAGGTCAAATGACGATGGCGACACTTGAGCTGAAATCCCCCTCTTTAAGCTTCCATACCAAATCATCATGAGGACGTTTGGCCCTAAGGATTGAATGTTCACTAGACCCGCTTACACGACGATTCTTCGGTGGGATCGGATTCTCAAATCTGAATCCCTCCTTGTTCCAAAGCTGGGATCTTACCACCACGTCACGGTGGCTCACATAGTTTTTGTGATTTTATATTTCCATATATCAAATGTTTATTTTTATCAAATAATGTGCTTCTGCTTGCATTTGCAATCAAACAAACAATCTTTCACTACGCAATTCCGTATTAATCGTAACACTTTTGCAACCAATCAGAGGATATTTCTTCTTCTCTTTCTCACTATATAAGCGAACAACATAGTCGGGTAGTTTGCGTAGTGCAATTTTTAAACAAGCGTTGTAAAGTGTTTAAGTATTTGTGTTTTATCACTGAGATGTTTTCCAGAAAAGATGCTAAACTTCTTGAGGTATATTTTTGTTTACTAAGCTGCAGTTAATCTAATCAGTATTGTGCAACTTTGCAATATTTGAAAGTAGTTTGCTCTTTATATAAATATACTTTTACTATTTTCTTTCTTTTACTTAATGAACATAAGAGAAACACTTTTTTTATGATAATATCTACTTAATAATTTTTAATATTGCCTCTTAATGTTTTTTCCACCGAAGTTGCTGCATCGCTTTCACATCTCTTAAAAACTAAGCGGTCATTCACTATGTGACATCCTATCCTTTAACGGTTTCGTAGTATTTTGGGAAGCTTTCATTATCGCTAAAAACTACGGAATCTTTTAACGATCTGAAATGGGAAAAAGCGGCAGGTTTGATTATATTTGAGTTGTCCAGATTCAAATAATGGCATTTTGTATGCAACTGTTCTAATATTAACTGTATTCATTGCTCATTTTAGATTTTTATCTATTTGTGCGATGCTGATTTTGTGTATGTGTAATGGATAAGAGAACGAAATTTCATTAGGGTATGATAATGCAATATTCAGAAAATGCCCAAAACTTAATCTGAAAAATTGTGCATGGTTAGAAAGATGTAATATGGGGGAGGGAATAGGAAGTGAAAAACAATACTTAGCTTAATTTTGAGAATTTCGGCAGAAACCATATTCCAATCTTCGGAATTCATCTGTTGATGCATCATTTGGGAGTATTCTGTCGATACGAGAAATGCAAGATAAACCCCTAATGTATCTCTTGCAAACTACACTCATTGCTGTTGAAGATATAGTATTCAATATTGACACATTAAAGGCCGGAGTCATAGTACAACGATTTGATTCGCGTTACCTACCATACTTTCGTCAAGATTCCATGCCTTGAATGCGCTAAAAGTTGCGTTTCACCACGCTTGGTCCAAGACTACTCGTTTTGTTATGTGTAACGAATAAAATTGACCGATACACACTCGCAATGACCAAATCCTATTTGCATGTGATGTATCGCGACAATACATGAAGATCATAGCTCGTTATTCTGCACAAATTGATTCATTACACTTTTTAAATTTTGAGTTTTTTGTAAACAGATTTTTTAAGTCCCGATTTGTCATATTAATGACATTTTCTCGGATTCAATAATACAGAGTCTGTGAAATAACTGCTTACTATGGTAATCCTTTGAAGGTTTCGTGTAGATTTTAATGCCAAAAATGTGTTTTTATTCTAGGAACAGACTGCAAATCAATCTTATGGTGCAATCCCAAAGACGAGTAAGTTCTTGATTTCGAAATTATCTTAAAAGATAAAATTTAGACTTATCTGAATTTCCAGCTTGATTTCATGGATTCTGGAGACCCTATGGGTTTGGAGATTTCGATAATTTTTGATCAGGGCCCAAAACAAACCTTCTTAAAAGTGGGTACAACAATTGGTCTGAGTTTTATGAAATAATGGGTAAACTTTGCTTTAAAAGTGAACTGGCTTTCTATTCAAAAGATATGCTGTGGGGAGATAATCTATTCCTAGTTTACAAAAATGAAAAGCCAAAAATCGCCTAAGTAACTTTTAATATTGAAGTCAAGGATTTTGAATGAGACTAATCGTAACGAACGAGTTTCATAAACAAACTCGTAAGAAAACTGCAATCGGTTTGCGATTTACAGTAACAAATCAATTTTACACCCTTCTGACTTTGATTTTTAAAACGCATCTCCAAACAAAACATTCTAATAGTCAAAAATTGACCAAGATTTCAACCTGTTGCAAAAGCAGCTAGTCGGATAGGGGTCGGAGTGGGTCTGTCATGAGATTCGCGTCTGCTTGTGTGTACTCGAGCCCTATAACTTAGTTTGATTAAAGTTAGTACATACCAGGCAATTCAGTTCAAAATTTTTCCATTCTAAATCGGTATTGAATATTTAGGAGGACATTAAAAGTCGGATTGAAAATGAATACCTTAGGATGAAACAAATTTTAAAAAATTGGATGCAGTTTTATCGTTTAAATCATTGATCTTTATTGGATATTTGACCAAATCCATCAAATGGTTATTGGATATGTACATTGATAAGTAAGCAAAATTTATCTCAAACGTATATTCAGATAAGGTCTGTTAGGTCAATTTTTCATCAAATTGTAGTTCCTTGTCAAATTTTGCACACTTGGTACTAATTCTAATATTGTTTTTGTTGGTAAAATTGCACTTTTTAAAATCAATTCTTAAATTTAGTTTTCTAAAATCTGATTTGAAATAACTACCTGGAGCTAAATGATAAACGACGTTTGTGTTAAGTCAAAACCAGCCCAAATCGTAACTTTTGAAGTAAACCTCCTGTATTATACAGAATTGAATAGGCGTTACTAATAAAGATTAAACTAAATTTGAACAAGTCTCAATAGAATCGGTTCTTGAAATGAGACTGAAAACAATGTTATTGTATATCAATGGAATAATTTATGGATTAATTTGGATTGACTTCTATCGATGGATTAATTCATATATTAACACTTGGCATGCAACGTATATTTACGGTTTTTGCAGTCATTGTAGCGCGGTCACGTAAAAATGCGTATTTATTAGAAATATGCCCGCTGCAAGCGTAAGTTCCCGACGATGTATACCCGTATGCCAAATGTTAATGGAACCGCAAATTCTTTCAGGGTCTTCGACAGAGCCCAAAAGGACTGAAACTGGAAATCTCGTCCTTACCGCTTCTGCTCCTTCAATCCTAGAGCCTTCAAAGGACGTCTCTCGACCACCGAAGGAGCAGAAACAAAGAATCGAGGACAGCAGCAGTCCTCATGTAAATCCTTGGAGGACGCTTGTCACTTGTTCTTGTCCCCAGCAATCGACAAGAGTTATTGTAGATACTCAAGATGAATCGAATGATCGTGCAGAAGAACAGCAGAGCTCCCATGAACAGTCGAATGAACAACTGACTACGTGTTCTTCATTCCTCCAATGTTACAAAAATTTTGCATCCGAATTGAGAAAGTCCAGTAAGAATTTCTTTAAACATCTTGAAGTGCTTCATGTGTGTTAAAATTGGAATTATGTATTGGGATTTCCCTGTTTCCATATATATTGAAGCTTTTTGTTTTTCTGAGTATTCAGTATTATAATTCTCGAAACACTTGCTCAATTTTAACTTAACACATTGCACGCACTCGTCGCGAGATTTCTCGTTTTAGGAGGCCAAAAGTGGTGACCTGGTCACGGGATCTCCTTTATGAAAATTGATTATACTAAATTGATGCTTAACCAACCCGAGATATATTTTACACAATAATACATTATCTTCTGTTTAGCTCAATATAGTCGGATCTGGCTCTTTCCCCAGAAAACTCGAAACCAGTCCATAGTAGAAAAAATCGTTGTGCGAGCAGCTGCATCGGAAAACTTGGCTAATTTACAGCTACGAAAGAAATGTTGTATAAAATTGTTTTTATAAGAAGACACCTACACAGATAAACTTAAAAAGAATTGATCTAAATATAAAATTTTATTCAAATAATTAACCATTCTAAAATTCTCGAAATGTGTGTAATTTATGGCTGGATAAGACAATAAGATCAAATTTTTGATACTTCTGAATTTAATGGGTGACAACAGTTATGTTAGTGATAAACAAATTGCAGCTGACAAATTTACAGGAGACTACGATAATCGAGTTCAAAGCAACGTAAAAGTTCACCTTTTAAATAACCCTTCATAATAGTTCGTCTTTATTTAATTGCGTCTTGGCGTTAAGTGTCTGCAATTCACCTTCCCTCCGCCCGAGGCGCTGGTCAATGTCGGACTGCGAGGTCCAAATTCCTTCAAATATGATTGTCTATTAAATGTATAATATAATATAATCTAATGTTATGTACAAATTAGAATACTAGAGTTGAAAAATATATAAAGATAACGTGAAACTTTTTGGATTTCTTGTATCTATTTTAAATCCTTTTTATCGGGTTTATTATGATCAAGATGCTAGTTTCATCTCGGATTCTGATTTTATGAATAGAACTATTGTGCGCAGATAAGGATTTTGGAAGTACGAATATGATAAATTATTTAAGGGGGAGAGGGGAAATCAAGAAACGATATTAAAAAAAAATTGATAGTTAATTGCAAAAGTTTTTGATAAACGCCAAGACCATTGAAAATATAAATCCACAAAAAAATTACAGAAAAGCGAACTTTCATGATATAACTCTCACGATTAAATAAAAAATGTATTGCAAAAGTGATCGTAAAATTTTGGAATGGTTCTTAAAACATTCTGTTCCTATTGTTTCGGGTTGGAAAACGTTCCAATCTATTCAGGAGAAAAATCCCACTTAATATCCAGAAATTAGTTGATATCCTGGTGAATGTCTCCTGTAGAAAATGAATGATCCGGATATTTCGGTCTTATTTTGGCACTTAAAAATGTATCCCACTTTGAAATTGGCATTTCTTAACTGAAATTCCTAACTTTCTTTCAGGATTCATTTATTTCATCCAAGTCGTACTGACCTTGATATCCCTTTCTGCAGTGGCCATGGGTAAGCAATTTCCTATCTTTAGTTCTGTGAAAGCAGACTTCATGATATTGTTAAAATTAACAACATTCGACTGAAAATTAACTGTCTACAGTTTGCGTACTATATGTAAATTATGACTGTGCATCTGGAAAAGTCATTCAAAATATTTTGAAAGGATTCTAAATCCAATACGAGTGCCATGCCTATCAACTAGTTAAATCGAAATATTTGTTGTATGGCAACTCTAATATTTCAAATTTCTTGGTCGTAGAAAACATTGTCTTCCTGACTTTGTACTTTATGTAAACTTGAACATTAACGAAGTGCTTAATGCGTCATGTGAAGCAATACTTCAAAGAACACTTCAATTTTAAATTGAAGTCGTAATCGTAAAAACCTGCTTACCGTCACGAGATTTCTCGTTTTCAGAAGGCAGAGCGTTATCACGATAGCCAACTTCAATATTTGATTGAATCGATACATAACCAATCGGAGGCATAGTTTTTGTTGCGTTGCAGGGGTAACGAATCCTTGTGCCTTCTTTTGACAGATGTTTAGCAAAATAACTGTCTACATTCCAAGCATGTGAAAACAATCGGTCAGTATAGCCAGTACGCCGGTAGATCCATGTCGATTTTTTTACCTTGTTTTGTAAAGTGTTTTACAATTGAAATGACAATTTCTTTGAGCTTCCTGTTTCAATTTGTAAGGAGACAATTCCTGAAATGTAAAAATCCTGTGTAATAAATAGATGTATAGTAATATTAGATTATGGAAATCAAAAATATACATCCTATTGCTCGCCAAGCATACTTTGAGAGCGTTAAAAAATATGCGCGCGCCCTTGTGGAGTTCGAACACGCAGAGAGCCATACGCAATGTGATGGAACGCTCATATTTTGGTAGTTATGTTAATGATTGCACGTTTTTACGTGCATATTATCAATATTGTAAACTGTCAAAGCATTGTACTATGTTTCAAACGAAAGGTTTAGCTCTTTAGAGAGGTTTTTAATTCCATAAATGTATTGCAATCGGATGCATATTTCGGAAAAAATTACAACTATTAACACCGTAGTGTCCGTACGTCTGATTAGTATTCTTTAGCCTGGAGCAGATGGAATTCTGATCACTTAGTTATTGGATCGGATGGTTCTCGCTCGACACCATGTTAGTGTTAGACGTCATAGTATTTTCTTGGCGGCATTGGCCAATATATTCGTACAAGACCAAATGGCTGCATCTCAAAACCCATTTAAGTATCGGACTAGGTCATGGAACCTTTCGTAAAAATTCAGTTTCCTGAATGGATGACTTGGCCTATTAATTTATAGAAATCTAATCCATCAAATTTGTATTTCGACCTTCATATCTTTCAGGCGCATTATTCAATGAAAAGTGCACAGAATCTAAACTTCTACCTTCCTTCGGTGGAGTGACGGGTCTCGTTGGTGTCCTTTTCAGCAGCATGTGGATGTCCATGACTTGCTGCCATCGCAGCGGTCGACCGACTTCAGTGGAGCACAAATTCGCTTTCGTGTTATTCTCTTTCGCTTTCTGGCTTTTCACGATAATAGGTAAGTGACATACTCGAATACGATTCAATCTTGGAGCTTTCTGACTGACTTATTCCTTCTAATTATTCGGAAATGGCTATTTATCGACTGTTTGCTGACTTGAATATTTCGAGTAGTAGCATTGATTGCCACAATAATATTGAATATCATTTGGCCCTTTTCTGTTGATGTTCATTGGTACTAAATTTTTCGAAATTGCTGAAATGATTAAAGTATGTTGGTATATCGAAAAGCACCAAAAATTGCGAATTCTGGACCGAATTCGCAAGTGGTTTTTCATCCTTTATCTTGCATCTTGATCTGAAGATTTAATTTTAAATATTAAAAGTGCAATTGCTTTTTCAGAATTTAAATTGTTAATGCAAGACTTTAACAGGCAAATGGCGGGACCAGCTTAATAGTACAGCAATCTTGATGTTGTCTAGTTTGAGCTCTAATTATTAAGTACAGATATAGAGCTTAACATTTAAATCGATTTTTATAAGCGTTAAGCTCGCTGAAATTTGACCCACGTCGGATAATATAGAAATCTCGACTATTTTGCGAGTCCTATTTTATTCGTTCATATGTTATGAATTGGCTTGCGTATAAACAAATTTGGTAGCAAAAAGTATTTACCCTGAATGCAATTTAAAATACGGAGAAATTTCCTTAATCTTCTGTCTTATCTCTTTAATGAATTATCAATTACATGGCTTAATCTCTCTATTGAATCCATGTTGTGGTTTAGTTAATTT
Source organism: Argiope trifasciata (assembly GCA_026543055.1). NCBI lineage: Eukaryota > Metazoa > Arthropoda > Arachnida > Araneae > Araneidae > Argiope > Argiope trifasciata. The sequence goes on from JAPMOQ010018919.1 coordinate 883,007, forward strand.
AAAATTTGCTTTGAATAAATAGATTGAAGAAGTTAATTGGTCAGTTCTTGTGAATGCTCTAATCTGTTCTGAATAACATCTAAGTTGTGTCATAAAAAAAATTTAGCAATGATGAGTGTACTCGTCAGACGGAATTTGTAGACGAGATTGAATTAAAATTAAATGAATGATTGTAATTGATTTACATTTCTTTAAATTGACTTTTTACACTGAAAGTAGCATTGCAAGTTTATTTTAATGTGCAATTGAGGATATTGAGCAAAGCATTGTACAACGTATACTAATTGTATTTGTTCCTTTGTTTTTGACTTGGTCTCAAAATATCTTCATCTTAAAATTTGAGAATACCTTTTTGAGTTTTTACTGAAATTGTAATTCAAACCGCGAATTTTCGCTAATTACTCTTGACCAATAAACTCGTGGTAATGAAAAATGTTTTTCTGTGACTAGTATATTCGTTAAAAAAAATTAAGTGGATTATCAAACTACAAACCTGTGTCATAGCAATTCACATTAATATTGCCACTTGACTATGATTTTCAGTATTGCAGAATCTACCCCAAATAGCCAGCTAAAATTAATTCGCAAAAAAACCTATACATTATCAACTTTCTTTCCGAATTTGAAGTTTCTATCTGAATTATCCAGAATTCACTAAGCCATGGGATTCCCATCACGTCTTGGCAATTAAATAGCAGGAAATATTCTACCTCTGTATTTTACATTCATTAAGGTTTTGGCTATCTAAAATGTTAAATGCAAATTCTTTGTTCATCAAATAGTTTTCTCACTGTCGTCTACACTATCAGAAGCATTCTAAAACGAGTTTTCCTTTCAGAAATGTGCATTCTTGGAACGATGTCACCCAGTTTTGATGAATTCGCTCCGAACTACTGCGACAAAACATTCTACTCTTACTCCCTCTACCAGCAGGTTGCGGTTGGAGCTGTTGCTGTTCTTGCGCTGTTCCTCTACCTCCCAGGCTGCCTCCACTACTTCCTCTGCCACTGTTTCTCGAGATCCGCTCATGGAATTGTTCAATAAGACTACCCACTTTAAGATGACGCGTTTTTAACAATTTTAAACGACTGTTGTATATTTTAACGACTCGCTGTTGAAGCGACTACAATAAAATATTTAATTGACAGTATGGATATGATTTTTGTGTTGTCAAAAATAATAGAAGTAATACTTCCAAAAATGAATGGTAGCTCTTTTTTGTCATCTAAACTTGCTTTGGCTAATTATTCAGAGTAAACCAGAAGACTGCGATGGGATAGTGATAAGGCCTAGGTTTCAGAGCCTGAGAATTTTAGTTTCGAGACCCGATTTCACTTCAGAACTGTCATGTATGGAAGTCTGGTGCACGCTAAATACATCGGGACCAAATGTCGTGCCACTGACGTGGCTTGGAAATTTGTAGTGGTGGGTGACGTCCTCGTCATCTGACCAAGATTCAAAATGTTCGTCCTAAAACAGCCCTTGTGTTGCATTGAAACTGAACGCTAATATAACCAAACCACTCGGTATCAACCAGATATTCCAAATTGCATCAATGTAGGTTTTATCTAGATGCCTGTTGAGGTATGTCGGCAATATATTTTTATACGTATCTTCTGCAAGTTGAGGGTGAATGGGGTTTTTCATTCTTATTGTAAAATGTCTGGAGAGGGATATTACTAGTTTCTGGATTCGGTTATCCATTTCTAATCAACAGCTTCTCACCCCATGTTCTCATAATGAAGCGGTCTCGGAGAGGACGCGGTGTTTAAAATTTGTCTCCTTGTAATTCTATCGCGGTAATCGTAACTTTTCTTCGTCCACCTTTTTTTCCCTTGATAGAACATGGTCTCGGAAGTGCAAGTGGGAGCAAGACCGTGTAAGGCCTACAGGATAAAAAGAATGTACTCGCAATAGCTCATAACTCGCCGAATAACATTTTTTAAGTAATAACAAGATAATAACTTTAATAATAAGAATTTTGTAGTTTCCTTCATGCAGTTATAAGAGCAATATCAAAGTCCTTCGTGGTATTTAAAAACATTTGTTGTCGAAAAAGAATATCACCGCACTTCCGAACTGGATTATAAAGTCGAACGAATTGCTATTGCATATTCTATCAAATCGTTTGACAACATCCTTTTGTTTCCAAAGGCAGTTGCAAGCCCAGGGGTTCATCTTTCACGTTTGTCATCCCATGATTCATAAGACTTTTGCAAGTCTAGCTTTACTGTTTGTAACTGAATATGAGGAGTGTGCATACAATAGCATTTCATAAAACAAATCTGTTATCTTAAAGTATATAATCTTCAAAACAACTTTATCTCAAAAAAAAAATCCCGTATCGGATTTTCAGCACTGATAGACTTTACGACGAAACCTCATGTAGCTCATTTTGTAGTAATATCTGAGAAAATATTCAAAATAAATTTATATGAATTTTGATAAGATATCATTCTTCAAAAATCAAAAACCTACAAGTTGTATACGAACTTTATTCACAGAAAGTTGTCTGTTCGATTGCAAATGAACGGAAAACCCACAGAACAGATGGAATTAAGTGAATAAAATTTAGAAATTTTGTCTATCGCATGGCAATAAAATTCAAATTTCGAATTTCGACCATTGCGTATGCGAAATTTGACAATTCAAATTTCGAATTGTCAACATATGTACTTTCCATCTGTGTATTTGTATATATGTAAATTAGATATTGATTGCAAGCATATTTCGGTATTTTATTTCAATGATCTCATTTATTTACTTAAACTAACATTCTTATGAACCATAAAAAAAAAGTGCTGCCTAGTGGGAAAAATGGTACAAAATCCTCAAGTGGGCATATCACTTATTCAATAGTCTAAAACAATTTATGGTTAACTAATTGTTTCTAGTATGCAATGTAGCGAGATATTAAACAAGCCATATTATATGTTGGTTTTTTATAATTTTTTATAGTTCCTTTGATTTCGACTTGATATCAAAATATTTTAAACATCTTGAAATGTACGAATATGTTTGAGTTTTTTTTATTAAATCTGTTACTCAACCTGTAAATTGTCATTACTTGTTACTCCTGACGAATAAACTCGTCGTAACGTAAAGTTAGCAGGTTAAATTTAGTGGCATTGATGTCCCATTTAAAAGCAACGCTGTGAATATTTTGGAACGAATCTCGAAATTCCAAAAAAAGGTCAGATGCCAAGAACGAAACCCGAGCTGGCACGCACCTCTCCAAATTTTCACACCACACTAGCAGGAGCATAATGCAAAATGTACTTTTACCATGACGAGTACTCGTCAAAAACAGTACTTAGTTAAGATATTTTGGGCCTGAAATTCCTTACTTTTGTTTCAGGTATTAATAGAAGTAAGGGAAAATAATATCGGCAATCCAGAAAAGTAATAATGAAACGGAATATAAGAATCCAGAGGAAAACATGTTGTATCACTTATTCCTTCAAATTCATTTCAAAGTTATGAGAGTTTATAAATAAGCTCTTAAAATGAGAAAGAGGTGTAAATTGAAATATTGTCAGATTTGGCTTTTTTTTGGTTGTGGCACTTGTCATAGATAAGTTCACTGAAGAAGGTAGCGATTTTAAGCCGAATTTAGCGTCTCTTGTTTCAGTAGCACCATCTAGAACCACGAATACTCTTAGCTACACAGGCGTCTCATCCCTTTTCATGGACGGAAATCATTCATACATTTCTTTTACTCACTGGCAGTTTACGACAACCTCTGAACCAATACTACCAGTGGTGTTGTCTCAAATTCAAGAACTTTCTGGTTACGACATATTTATGCGTGCACTAGTCACCTTGTTCACGGACATTTTTCTGTCAGCCTGGTTAGAACTCGCAACTCAAAGGAGGAGAATCCAGCGCCCGATCAAGTAAGCTATCCCAGTCTACGGTTATGGTCTATTTTTCTTAGTATATTAAGAAAAATGCATGAATCATTTATGTCTTCTCAAGAACTATAGAATCAATAAATTCCATACTTTTATGTTTTTTTATTATTGTTCTCACAAAGCTCTCTTGAGAGAATCCCCTCATCCTACTTGTGATGACTGATAAAAACAGTTATCACTAATCGTTTGAATTCAATGTTGGACATTGATTTAGCCTTACGTTTAAACTTTAATGCTTACCTTTAAGATGGAGACTGATTATTTTATCTTATTACTACACTTTTTTGATAACCAGTTGTTTCGTTGTGAGTACTGGCTATGACTACTATCCATTAAATTTCTACTGATTGGTTTGACGGTCATGATTCCTTCAAAAAGTACAACTACACAAGAGTAGGATTTAAATGACCAGCCAAACATTTTAAAGCAATAAAAATTGTATTATGGATTTTCCCTCTCATTTTGTTACATTTAATTATAATTTGATTGGTTATAACTACTTTAACAGAAATTATATTAAACTGATGCCAGTATCAAGGCGTAATCCAAGTATAATACAAGATTTGACAGATGATATATACCCCCCAAAAATAGAGTAGCTTATGACTTTATTCCTAACACAGAAATAAAAATAAGAAAATAATATCCACTGATAATCAAAATTATATCAAGATGTGAAAGATAGCCCTCATATTTCCATATATTTGGAAGAATGGAGGAAAATAAAGGCATCTGTGGAGGAATCGTACTATTTACCATTAATTAAGTCGGCGTCCTAGCGTAAGGGTAGAGTGCCTTCCCCGTGATATGGGCGTCCTAGGTTCGAGTCCCTGTTCGGGCATGTTTGTTCTTCTTCTTTGCTCTCTCTGTGAGATGTGTGAATGTCTCCTCCCCCATAAAAAGGGGCTGTGTAAGCGAATGAGTAGTATGAAGTAGCTAAGTCATACTCTTGGCTCGACTTGGCACTACTGAAAAAAAAAAAAGGACGCTAATTAATGCTTAAATCGCTGACTCATAACTGACAGTAGGATTGTAAAATGTCATAAGTCACAGCAACTATTATTTAAAGGATCCGTAGAGATGTAAGGATTAAGAAAGAATCTGAAAGTTGAAAACAGTGCTTCAGTACTAATGGTGACAAAAAAACCCCCTTAAAATACTGAAAGACGTAATGTTGAAATTTGACAATTTTTGTCAGAAATATAAAGTTTAAAAGTATTTACCTTTTTCTTTTGTGGAATGCACATTGGGAGGAATACAGAGAATTTTGAGAAAATGTTGGCCTGCTGCTCTTAAAGCAGGATAGCAAATGTAAGTGAATATAAGAATGATGGTCAGAGGTTAACCACTTGTGACTTAGAGCCAACTACCTTGAAAAAGATAGATTATGAAGAATTTGTCAGTAATATGGACAGTCTGTGTTGAAAATAGCAGTATGCTACAACAAATCTTGTTGATACTCCCTCATTTAATGATAGTGTGATAGTTGTCTGTATTCAAAGGAAGATTCTAAAGGATATACCTAACTAATTTAGCTGATTATCATTACATTTTAAAGAAAGTTCAGGATTACTTTAGGGATGATCGTGTAATTTTAAATCACGAATTATTGAAAGAATTGTATTTAACTAGATTCACAATGTTGTATTAACGTTGATTTAGAGAGTGGTGTACTCCCTAAATCAACGCTGATACAAAGTTGTGAAAACAGTTGAATACAATATCTTAATAGAATTGGTTTTCAAATCGTAGTTTTTCATTCCTGAAAACAATGAATCTACTGATGGGCAATTGCTTTTACAAATATTTATGTAGTTCTCATTTTGTTTGAGAGGAAATTATAGGCTGCACGGATTTGGATGTATATTGTAGCACTCATTGGGTATGATCAAACTAATTTGTGCTAGTAACTTATTGGCACGATGGGTTTATTGGTTCAAACTATGATAGGAGTACGGGGCTTCTAACAGTTTTCAGTAATTGTCAATTCACAATAGGCCAACGATTGCGTTCAATAGAAGGTAACGCTTACCTCAGGATTATCACGTGCCCTTCCCCCCCTCATGGCACAGTGACAAATGTTTTTGATTAGAAAAACTACCTGTTATTGTCCAATTACGGCCATGTGATCTTCCAGAAGTAGGTTTCACCTTATATTACACGCAGTAGTTAGCCTCGTGTGAACTCTCGTTATGGCTTCGGAAACTAGAACATGTGCTTAACTCTTACAAAAACTATACGTCACAGAATTAGAACATCCATCGGGATGACGTTAAAGAAGAATATAATTTTACACGAATCAAATGATCAGTCTGACTCTATATAAATATTTAACTGCTTTTTACACGGTCTTTTCAACCCATGACTTATTTTAAGAGTTTTAGAAGTACGAATTTTTATTATAATTGTTCCTGAACATAAGCATGGCGTCCAACAAAGATGTTAAATTGCCTGAGGTATGTTTATGTATAATAGATAGACTTATATATAATAGATTTATGTTGACTGTAACATAAACTAAAGATCTGCTTTTCTCGAAAACATAGGTTTCTTCCATTCTTTAAGTTTAGTATTATCAAAGGAAAACTGAAGATTTTCAGCATCTACTAATTATCATTGTTTTAAATTATTATTTTTTCACTTTATATTTTTCTAACCCTAACAACGACATACGAATGTGACATGCAATAACAAATGACGAATTTGAAAATAAACCAATTCCGATTGCAAAATTTGTAACCTGGAAATTTCTCGTAATCTTGTTTTGTATCGAAATATCATTAACTAGATGCTTTGTTCGACCTTTGCACGAATTTTATCTTTTTGTAATTCCAGGAACAGATTTTTCTGTCTTGTGTAAAGGCATTCTTTTCCTACGGTCATCGCTAATTTTTAATAATGTATATTATTTACGTATGTAATCATTTATAATCGGCAATTTATCGGCATTGCTGTATGTTGAAATTTTCAGGCTTAGTATACCCTGTCCTATGTTAAATGCTAATTTCTAACTTGAAGGCTTTGATGGAATCGGACTTTTCGAAAGGTTGTTATGTGCACAACATTTTACAATAGAAATCTAATAATCCTGTTTCTATTTTCTTGGCACGTAACTAAAGCTAAAGTTACTTCTTCAAGTATAGAATTGTTTTTTTATTTTTAACTTCATATAGATTGAAATATAGTGTTGATATTAATCTATTTTATTTTTAATTCTAAATCATCAGTTTAGCTATTTATAAGAATTGAGACTTAGTCTTTTCTGTTTTGGTTAAATCGTATACAAGGTTCGATTGTAATGCAAGTTTGAATGTTCAAATATAATTACGCTGCGTTTAGGAGTACTTTCAATACTCGGATTTTAATTATAATATTTTTGTATAAAATACTTGGTTAGTTTTCAGCTATAAAAGAGGCAAATATTTTAAACAAATTATTTTTTTTTTCCATTTGACTAGTAATTTTTTGGGTTGAAAATCACGGTGAGACATAGTTTGGTGACGAATTGCATTGCTTTTATGGTAGTTTTTTAAAGTTAAGATGCATGCAATTCAGCATCTAAAGAAATGAATTTATATAATTCCTAAAATTTAAAATATTTGCATTTCAAATAAAATTTATAAATTTCGTATAAGATTTTAAGAATCGGACTTCTGCAAACCATACTCGGTTTGGATAAAATATGCTACCAAATAGATTCAAAGAATCGGAAACCAAATGGTTTTCAGCAACTAAGTTTTTCTATTAATTTTTTTTCGTAATATTTTATATTCTTTATTATTAACAGATAATTATTTTTTCAGAATCCTACTGCTGAGACTTCATTTGAATGCACTTCAATTCCGGGTGAGTAAATTATTTTCTTTCTGAAGAAATTAAACTGATTCCAAAGCGAAATACCATTTCATAAGTGTAAGGGTGTCATAAATTGGGAAGTCTAATCTCTTTTGAAATGCATAGATATCAATCGGTATAATACGTATTTTTCAATAACAACACAAATGGGGTTTGATAGTTTTTCAAACCCTGTTTTAAAAAAATCTACTTTTTAAAGTAAATTTGACATATATGAAAACCGATTTTTAAATTAAACCCAGTTTTCCTGAACGCCTGGATATTTCTCTTAAAAAATGTTTAAAAATTTTTTTATCAATGGAACCGACTTGTTTGGCTGCTAAAGACTTAGGGTGAACGATTTCGCAATTTATGAACAAGTGAAGGTATATTTAAATGTTGAATAAACTAAAAAATGAATAAAAACTGAAATAAGCTTGGAATTATGTACTTTAGAAGTACGAATTCAAGAAAAGGAAATTAGCAACTCTTTTGCTGGATTTACAAAATTCGCAAAACATTTCTAGTTCAGCGAATAAATCTGGTGTACTTTTTTGCTTCAAAAACCAAAATTAAATCAGAAGGAAAGATTTTGTCTAGAATATTTCCACTCTTATGTGAATTCTGGTTAAGAGCAAACCTATGAAACTACTTATCAGAGTAATGCTTTTTAAAAGAAGCCATGGAAAAATTAATTCATAAGTTTCTTGATGGGTCTGAAGAAAAACTTACGAATCCAAAAACTAGAAAGCTGAATTTTCCTTATTTAAGGTAACGAATGAAAGAACAAAAACTTAGATTTGTTATTTGATGTTATGAAAATTATAAAACAAAGCTCCATAGCTCAGTGGACGAATATTTTCAATTTCGGACAATGTTGTGGCCGAAATAAGAACAAAACTTAACCATCATTCAGTGAATATTTTGTTTTTTAAATCCTATTTTCTTAAGAGAAATTAAAATTAATGACAATAATATAACTATTTCACATTTTTGTTTGAGTTTTCATTATTTTTTTTGTAATTTATATGTAATCCTTAATCTTTTATATTTTAACTTTGATATTTTTTTATATAAACTAAATAAAATAGTTCCCTTATTCTTTTTTGATAAAAATTCGAAAACTGGCTAAAACGAGTTTTTTGGAAATATTGAATTCGAAAAAGTTTTTTTCAAATAGTTGGTCATTGTATGAATCTAAACGCAATGTTGGTATATTGCCACATTTTACCCTCAGATGTACAGTCAAAAGTATTCGTACACTGAATTTTGAAGAACTTGGTGTTGTATAGTCACATCATGGCAAAAAATACACATACCACGGCTTGTATTTTTTTATTTTTTGGCAATTTCATAGATATTTTTCTGTAAAACTTTTGCAGAAAAAAAAACTTGCGTCAAAACTATTCTTACACTCTATTAATGTTCTAAAAATGAGAAATTATTTTTAAAGATTTGGTGAATATCCGTAAGGTTTAATTACTGCTTTCATTCGATTTGGTACAGAATCTACTAATTTCTTCGTAATGCCTGGTGAAATCGATGTCAATTCTTCCAAGACAGCTGTTTTCAGTTGATTATCTTTTTGTGTGCCGATTTTTGATTTTCCCATCTAAAATATTCCACAAATGTTCAATAAGATTCATGTCGAGTGATTGTGGAGGTGCATTAAGTCTTTCGGGAGTGTTATATAATACCCAGGGCTTAGCATTATGAGTTGTATGCTTGGGGTCATTATCTTGTTGAAATGTGTAGTTATTTTGTAGGCCCATTTGTGCAGTGATAGAATTTAATTATTTTTCAGAATGTCAATGTACCTTTTATGATCCATAATTCCATCAATGATGTGTCATATCTATTCCATGGCGCTCATACACCCCCAAACTAGAACGTTACCACCTCCAGGCTTTATTGTTGCTCTCGGATTTATTGGTTGTAGCTCTACATTCTTTTTGCGCCACACCATTTGTCTACCATATGACTCAGACACGTTGAATTTGTTCTCATCCGAGAACATAACTCTGTTCCAAAAGTCTATTTTTATTAACAGGTTATTTAGAGAATAACAAGGGCTTTTTTCTATTAACTTCCGATTTAAACTTTTTTCTAGATACTCGACCATCGAACCCTGCTTCATTGAAATTTCGGCGTTAAGTACTTTCTAAAATCGAAATTCCTTGGTTGAGCAGCTCTGCTTTAATCGCTGGAGCACTCAATTTCAGATTTTTAAATTTAGTCTTAGAAGTAAATGTCTGCTTAGCTGTGAGTGCTTTGGGGCGCCCACTTCGTGGCATATTTTCGATAGTATTCCGTTGTCAATATTGGTCTATAACACTCTGCACTATAGAACGTAGTCTTCCAATCAACTGTTATATCTTTTATAGAGAGTTACAGTTGTTATGGAGTCTTACTAAGTTTTCTTTCAGCAAGAGTAGTTTCTTTTCCCTTTCGAGCCATCTCAACTTGAAGCTGTTGGATTAACAAGGACTAATGCGAGCTTGAGTTAGTAAACATTAGAATAAAACTAGTCCATTTGTAAAAGAAAGAAAACAGCAACAGGTTAGTTCCGGAGACGCGCAAATTGTCTCAATTTTACTAGTTTACAACGCGAAATGTGGATGTACGAATACTTTTGAAGCCCGAGATTTATGAATTTCAAATTGTTCCTCTAATAAACAATTCATTATGATAATTTTTTAAGATTTTTCTGTAAACAATACCAATATTTTTCACTGTTTGAATGATATTAACACCTTTTAAACAGTTCTATTTGCTACTATGCAATTTCAATTTTTGCACTACATTTTGAGGTGAACAATTTGTGTACGAACACTTTTAACTGCCACTGTATGTACTTGCTCATTTTTAATATATATTAAGCAAAATGGTATCTTTTCTATATTTAAGTAAAAAGTTTTAAGTTTTAAAATAATTACATACTTTTTCTTAAATAGAATTATTAATGATAATTTTAGACAAATAAACGGAAAGATAAGTTAGCAAATTAACAATAGTAGGCAAATTGAATTATAATAAACAGAAGAAAATTCATTTACAGAGAATTAAAATGATTAAAGATTTCAGATTTCATTCCTTGAACTGATGATTTTGTTTAAAATTCTGAATAAAAAAATCATCGTGTTGCTAATTTCGGTGAGACATCACAAATACAATGATTTTACACCAGAATAATATTCGTACCAAATGTATACTAATCCCAAGATCTTTGTCAGAATCATTACAATAATGGTATGAAGAACGCAATGCAGTATAAAAAATATAACATTTTTATTTGTATATAAAATACAGGCTTAATGTTTTGGCATATTGTGATACGTCGTATTGAAGTACTTCAAACGAAGAGAAAATGAACTAATACAGTCAAAGTTGAAATATTGTAAGGCAGTTTTTGTATTAATCCTCCTAAGATTCTTCGAATTATTTTAACACAAAACATTCGCGCAGTTCTAACCTTCCCCAGCATTACTTTTAATTTGTATAGAGGTTTTTAAGCAAACTTGCAGGTAAAGAAAAAAGTATTTAATAGGACATCTTGTTAACACTTGCAGAGCTGTGGAGATCGCCATTGACCAGAACTTGGCTATGGTACTGCTGGGCTCACCACTGTCCATCATTACATAAATTTCCTAAGACATTATGTTACATAACAGATACGTTATGAATCGTAACAGAACTGTTGCAGATAGTATTTCATCATTATATTAATGTCAGCAATAGAGGCAAACCCCATGAATTCAAAATGGTATAAATTTTGAAATGACACCGACATGTAGCATTCTAATGATTTGATGCTTCGCAGGTCCTTCAAGACGATATGAGAATACAGAATTTATTGAATCTTGTCCAGCAGTCCTGGAACCTTCAAAGGACCAATTCCGATCAGAGAAGGAAGTGATCCCCAGAAATCCATTTCAGATGTTTGTTTCACCTCCTCCACCCCCAACTTTTGTGCCAGCACTTGTTGGAAGCGCCAGTATCCATTCCTATGACATTGGAGGTGCACACATGAGTAATGAGGAGGAACAGAGGGCAACCACTTGTTGCTCTGCTCTTATCAACTGCTACTGTAAATCTGCAATCGCTTTCAGGAATTCCAGTGAGTGAAATATTTTCTTTCAATACTATCAGATTCTATATAAAAAAATAATAACTCTAATTTAACTTTCCATAAGCATATTCTTAAATAAAATTATAAAAAAATAATAACTCTAATTTAATTTTCCATAAGCATATTCTTTTGAAGGATCCTGAAGTATATCTTTACATCTTTAATATGTAAAAAAATGCCATTTTTTCATGACTATATAATAAAATGTTGCTTTTGCAGGTAAGCAAAACATAAACTCGGAAAGTCAAAGAATCGATACCGGTATAAACACAACATGTTGTTCATAATATGAACAAACTTCATTTTGAAATTCACCAAGATATTTTTAAATTCGTTCCATGGATCATTTTTACCTTGTATATACGAAATAAACGGAATGCATAGTCATTCTCAAAAACTTCTAGCGAATTTCCAAGTTTTTGTTTTTCCTGAAAACACTGAGTTTGACGGATGAAATATGACAAATCGAATTTTGAGCAAAATGCGTTCAGAGGTTTATCTGGCTATTCGAATATAAATTAACACCATTATTAAAAAACGAAGAGAGACGGGTGGTTAAAATTCGGTACAAAAATTAAAAATGTATAGTGTAGATAACTTTCAAATTTTAATCCAAATCCAACGGAAGCTTGTAGGACTGTTCATGAACTTGTAAACGCGATCTTAAATATATTAAATTTGATATACAATTTTGTTACTATAAGTTAAGTTCTGTGTCAAATAATGACTTCAATCGGTTGGAAAAAACGTATCTAAAATACATTTAATTTCCGGATACTATTAACTGCATACAAGCTTTTTTTTGAAAAAATTCTCCCCTAGGATCACACAATAAATTCAGTAAAAATGATAAATTCGTGAAAAATATTAATATTTAATAATCGATGTACGCCAATGCCACGTAAGACTTTTTTTAGCTTATTAAAAGGCCACAATTTTGTTTAATTCTTCGATCCATCGAGTTTTCTACTTAGTCTCCGTTAGGTTGAGGTATCGCTTGCATGCCATTGGGTAGTGATCTTTAAGAAATTTCACTTTGATTCATAATGATGATTAATAATTATAAAGTAAACATTTAGATTTATTTGTTCATTAATAAACATTCTTTTAAAAAACATTTTTAATAAAATTTCATTTAATTAGCAGAAAATTGACAAGGGGTCATTATCGAAAATTCCTGCTAATTGGGCTCCTTAAGCCGATCTGGTTTCTAGCCTTGCTCCACTATGTATCCACACTTATCCACACTGAATAACGTAACTGATAAGTCTCCTGTTTAAACGATTTCAAATACAATTTTAATAAACATCTTTCTTTAACAGTCAAGAATAGTAAGCAGATGGGCAGAATTCAGAATTTAGCATACGTAAAGAACGTTTCTCTAATTTCATAACATGTCTTCTATGTTGTTTGTCTATTGTCTATGTTGTTATCTAAATTGTTTGTCTATATGTCCGTTTTGCCTTCCTAAGCCGTTCATCCGACTGCGATGGAACTTGATCAGCTTATTGCTTACACTTGCGGGATGGTTATAAACATAGTACAATTATCTAAAATTGAAAAATAATTCGGATCTCAATCGCATCTATTTACATTGCACTACAAGTTTTATATATTTTACAAGCATCTCCTCGTCGAGTTATGTGGTGAAAATAAATAACTCACCGTGGAGACAAAATATTCTGTAGAAATGCTGAATCAAAGTTAAATGTTAATATTTTGTAGTACGCAAATGTCACGCAAGTCATTCACTGAGGTAACAACTTTATTACAGATTATGCGAGAAAGTTTTGGGGAGACCAACCCTGTGGTTTTTAGTTTTATTAAAATTTGTTTTTCGCTGTAACTGCCAAAATATTGTGGTACAGATAATTTTACCCCCTCTTCATTTTTTCAAAAGTCATCTTTTCAACTATATTAACGATTTTAAGGCATAAATATATTTGTTTAATCAATTTGTAAAAGAAAATATTTGAATCACTTTTTCTAAAATTTAATTTTAGTTCTGAACGAATATTAAACAAATCATATTAGTTTCTTTCTTTAACATTCTGAAAAAATACTAAGTATTGCAATTCTAAAAGAATACACAAATCTAATATTTAAAAAGAAATGAATGTTTCTACCGTTCTTCCTATTTCTATATAATGCCAAATTATTTATTGACTGTACTTAATATTTTTATCGGTGGCAGCAACAAATGCTAACCAATTTCATCTATTTACATTGATTGTACCAGCTAGTAAATTATATTTTTCAAAAAATTTATTATTAGTTTCCCCAAAAGTTCATGTGTTTTCCTATATAGTCAAGTATTTACATTATTAAATGTAAAGAATCGGAAAAAGGTATTGATCGTAAACAGTTGATTCCCTTTCTAATCATTAATTCAATAAAAACCTCAACATTAATCGAATTATTTCCCAGCCTCTCATCTATAATATCAAGTGAATATTTTGTTTTCTTTTACAGGATTCTTTTACATCATTCAGTTCTTGCTATACCTGCTGCCGCTGTCTGCAATATCAATGGGTAAGTCATTAAATCTATTGCATAAATAGTAATATTAAAATCTAATGCACGAAGGAAGCGCAATTTAGTCTTGTTTTCTGACCAAAAGACATTTAGAAAATGTGGACTAAATATTAGTGTTTCGTTTGCATGGAGGCGCCAGTGGCCTGGTGGTAAGGAAACCGGAACGTTGAAGGTTCGAGGCTCGATTCCACCGAAGAACCGCCTTGTAAGTGGGTCTGGTGCACGTTAAATTGGGGCCAAACGACCTCTCGCTGATGTGGAAGTTTGAAGAGGGGGCGCCAGCTCGGGTGTCTTCCTCGTCCTCTGACCGTGGTTCAAAATGACATAGCCCTCGTGTTGCTTCAAAACGGGACGTTAATATAACTAAACTAAGCTTCATTTGCATGTTTTTTATAAATGAGAAAAACACGTTAAACGCGACTCGGATATTGCCTTTTTCATTTGGCATGAGATTTTCAGCCATGTTTCAGATGTTTAGATTCACCTTGGACACAAGATGTTTACTTGGGCCCAGCACTCATTAAAATAATTTGATACGGAAAATTCCTTAATAGAATGTATTTTTAAAAAAAATTATATACCGTATTTTACACTATCAGCCACCAGCGACTGTCGCATCTATGGTGAAAATTTCAACGTCAGTCACCAATGACTGACGCAATCTGATCGGAAATTCCAAAATTAGTTACCGATGACTGATTTGATAATTAATATTTAACACATTGACGGCCACAAATGCACCTGTCCGTTATAAATAATTGTACCTATGTTATTCGATGACCCTTTCTCTACTACATCTAAAGAGGGCAAAGAAGGGGTCATCTCATTAGATAGAGGGTCCTGATATCAGAGGAGGGTAGTGGCAGTGAACTTGTTAAACCAGTTTTCAAAAGTTCGGCAAAGATTTATTTTAAAAGATCATCGGGGTATTACTTGTTTTTTTTTTTTTTTTTTTTTTTTTTTTTCTTTTTAAATTAATTGAATAGATTTACTGCAAATAAACTACTTCATTGAGTCTCGAGATATCTTTCCAATCTTTCCAATAAGGGGCATTCCGTTATGTCCGAGAGGGTTGTAGTGATCCGATTGAAAGTCATAGAAACGGGGTGGGGTGCTTTTGTTTCGCTTCTGGCGTAACAGTGTGTTTGGGCACTACAACATTAGGTCATATAATAAAATTGTTTAAAAAAAAGTGTGAAAAAGAATCCTTTTTTCTTTTAACATTTGCGCTATTAAAGCTTAATTACCACTTCACATATGACGTGTCCGAGACGCGCATCGAGTTATTAAATTTTTAATCTGTAATTAAGTGAAAAGTGTAGATAAATATCTGCCGTTTGTGTGTTGGCTCTCTACAGGCCAAACCGTTGGACCTACAGCTTGGAGGTCGGGAATGTGCACCTCGGTGCCCTTTTTTCGAATTTTTAATTAGAAATTGATTAAAATTGAAGCGAAATTTCGACTTTTTTCCGCCATAACTTCCGAAAATATTAAACAATATTGCACAAACATGATTTTTACATCAATTTAAAGATTAAAAAATTATCTTTCTAATGGTATCAAAGTTTTGATGCATAACTTAAGCTTCTATTTTTAACGAATTTTTAAAGAAATATTTTAACCATGCTTTTTTTAGCACGTGACTGGATAAAATAAAATAAATATAAAATGTGATATTTTCCTTAAAAACTGCAAGGCAAAGGATTCTATGATCGTTTGTAATATTTAAATCATTAATTTAATAAATTATCTTCATTTTTCTCATACAGGATATGCATTCAAATTCCAGTCCAATGGCCAATTTGTAAAACATTAATAAGCATATATATTGTTTAATACTATTAATTTGATCTAAATGAAGCAAATAATTACATTTTATGTAGCTTGAGTCAAACAATGCATTGATGAATAATGAGTTTTAGATTTCTTCATACTTTGCACGGATAGCCATATTTTACAAAATATTTTCAGTAATGTTTTAAATAAAAGTTGCTTCACTAATCAGTCTTCTAAATCAATAATTAAAACATTGATTTATAAAATTAAAGAATATTATTAGGAAAACGTGCTCTTTTAGAACTTTCCGTCCATCATCTTAAACAAAATATTAATTTCAGGTCAATCAATGCCCGGAATTACTTCAAGGCTAATGAATGTGATTTAATTGAAAATTTTAGAACTCGTTACTCATGGCGAACCAGTTGGTCGCCAAAGGCGGCTGGTAGTAAATATTCTAATTAAGAAGCTATTAAATTCGTTATTTAATTGAGAAATTCGTGGTTAATCTAAGAGTGGAATACTTCGATAGTACGTTCGTATGACATTTCGTTTCCTTCTAATGAAACATTCCCGAGCATATAAGAATTCTAGGCTGAAAACGGTTACGATATGCTGCTTTAAATCCTTTAAGTTGAGGCAAGATATCTCAGCACAATATTTTTCAATGCAACTATTGAGAAAATTCGATGGATTTGAGACCACATCCGATTATCGATTAAATTTATAAAATCCGAATCAAGCTCCTAGTGCCATATGTTGAGTTTTATAAAAAAAGTTTCGTAAAAGGTTTTGAGTTGTGATAGCTATGCATGTTAATAAAAAAAAATCTCTATTCGTAATTTTTTCCCACGATTTTGTAACATCTTAAATTCTCGAGCAGCATGAATCGCTGATATTACTTTGGATTAAGTAGCTATTCTTGGAAATTTCACGTACTTTTTGAATATTAGTCACATTCAGAATGAAATGTAACATTCGTATGCAGATTAATTGGACATATTTATAATATAATAAATTGGGTTATTGGACATTTTACCTGAAAGTGTACTTCTTTTTGGAATTAATACGAGCATTTTCAAATAAATAACCCTTTTTGTACTAATTATATAATGTTATTGTATAGTGAAATAAGAATAGAATTTTGTAATTAATGAATCGAACTAAATTTTCTATAACAAAATACTACTTAAATCATATTTTAAGACGGTGAATTGTAAATTTGCAAAATAGCTGATTTCTAATTAAATCATTATGTCGAATCGCGGTAGTGTATCTTTTGAAATAAACTTTCATACAGGCAGAAAAACCGGACAATCAATTTTAGTATTTTTAATCAAAGGTAAATAAACAAAATATAACAAGTAAAAATAGCAGAATTTTATTAATAAATTTGTTTCAAAATGGCCGCCTTTTGGAACTATGCAAATGGTGCGAGTTTGTTTTCTTCAGATAGAAGGTAAAGTTTTTGGAGCTTGCAAGTTTCAATTTAAGCTATTTTTTTTACTACTCGCCTCATTAATCGGTCACTAATTTTCCTTCCAGAAACAATCTTTCCCATTTGAATCTACTGATTTTGTTTAACTTCCTTTTTGATGGCCTCAATATTATTGGAAGAGCTCGCCATACGTTTTCATGCCCTTCCTGAACGTGGGCCACCATTGCCAAGGTCTTTGAAACGGGAGATTATATCAGACACGGTTTGCCGAAGCATGTTAATCAAACGAGACTCGTCTCCCTTGCTTAAACAATTATGAGATTGCAGATCTGTTGCTTGACTTCGTAAAAAAGGCCAAAATACAATGCGTAAGCTAAAAGATACATTTTGAAACACTTTATAATTGAAGTGGTAGACAAAGTAAACTAAATTTTAAATGAAATTGATAATTTCTAGTCTATGATGTAATAACTTTGTCGGAGGTTTTGTCTCACCCTGTATATACTCCATTTAAATAGCGATACCATTAAGGTTGTACATGCAATATTCCTACACATCTTCTTGCTTTAGTGGTTGATTAAAGAAATAATACAATAATCTATTTTCAGGAATAAAATTTACTCCCTACTGCACCTCCCTTTTTCCCACTTTCACTCTAATAGCGAGTACAGTTGGTACCCTCCTTGTCGGTTTGTGGATCTCCATCAACATCTTTCACCATTTCGGACGGCGCTGTACGGGTCAGCAGAAATCCTTTGTCAGAATACTGTTTGGATTGCTGGCCATTATGCTATTAATCGGTAAGTATATCTTTTCAAGGATGAGAATACTGAGCGCATTTTTTATATGAACTTTTATTTCAATTTATCTTATGCAGTTTGATTTAATTAAAAGCGGATGCCCTTATAACCACAGAGCGCACTTCAAGTTCGTTTATATCCGATTCCACTGAAGAACAGTCGTGTAAGCGGACCTGATGCATGTTAAAATCTTCGAGGCCAAACTCCCTCCCACTGGTATGGTGTGGAAAGGGGGAGGTGCAAGCTCGGGTGTCATCCTCGTTAGTTGGTCGTGATTCGAAATTATTAGGTCCGTCCTCAAACAGACCTGTTGCTTTAAAAAGGATACGTTAATATAATTGAACTTTACTCTTAAAACCTCCATAAATGGAGTTAAATAATCCGTTACGTATTGGGATTTTATTGACGTCTTCTCGGTCAACATTCTGATAACATTGGGCAATTGTTTCAGCTTTTGAACAGAATGTTGTCACATATGAAATCGAAATTCACCCTAGATTCATAATGTGCAATTGTAATGTTTAGTCGCTATTGGCGACGCCTGCGGTTACGATTGACAAAATTGCAGTAGCTGTTGAGCTCTTGTTTGTTTGAAATGTAGAGAAGAGTATGTGCAGCGGATGCTTTGATTTTGAACAGATAGTTTTAAGGAAAGTGAGTGTTGTATTTTGTTTTACTTATGTGTCTTTTTTTAAGAATATAACACGCTTGTGTCATTACAACGTTATTTTGTATGTTAATTCTGACAGCATTTATCCGAGGAGAAATGCTCTAATACACGTTTCCATCATCATTCAATGTCTATTTGAAATTAAATTGTAAGGCCCAAAACAATGAGAAATTTTCATTGTCTTTTTCAGCGTTTTGCAGACGAGCAATCTCGGACAATTTTATTTTACTAAGGGATGAGACGCAGAAAGACGCACTCATTTCTGGAATTTATTTTATTCTTAAATATAAAAATCTTTTTTAATCTTTCCTTTCATCCGTACTTTGTCATATTAAACTCATACCAAAGCACAAGGAAATGCATGGAGGGTTTTAGAATCCGTTGGCAAACAGTACAAGACTTTCTTGACAATATTGTAAATAAGTCGAGAAACACAAATGTTAGATTTTGAATTATGAATTAGGTTGGAATTTCTAAGTTTGATTATCCATTGGTTGCATTATTCCAAATATTTGTGGCACATGAAATCGAGGGAGCCAAAACATGTTATAAACATCAAAGGCAAATCGCTCTTTTAACGGCAGAATCCATTAAAATATAGTGGGAAGAAAAAGATTTTAATTGGGAAGTGATTTAATCTATGTCATACGACTGTAATATCCCGTGGCATTTTTCCGACTGATGGTTTCATGGAAATCTATTCAAAATTTCTTTGAATGACCTCCCTCAGAACGACCTGGTGATAAGGACTCGAGTTCGGAACTGGAGGGTTTTCAGGTTCGAGATCCAATTACACCGAAGAGCAACGGATCTGGTTCTCATTAAATCCATCGGGACCAAGCGTCTTGCCACTGGTGTGATGTGGAAGTGTAGAGAGGTTGTGTGCCTGCCCATGTATCACCCTCGTCATCTGACCAGAATTAAAACGTCGTCCAAAAATAGCCGTAACATTGCTTATAAAACGAGACATTAATATAACTATAAATTAACCTAGAGAGCAACGGCTGGGTTTTTATCGGCAACTTTATTTTTAACTCCTGGGTTAAATGACGTCAGGCTCTGATCCAATTTCAGCAATGATCTGATATCAACTATCGCTCCCAAAAAATTTGTCATCAGAACCCAAAATTCTTTCCATTAGTGCGAACACGAGAACTCGGAGGAATTGTAGTAAATTGGTGTTAGCTCGGATTAGAACTCGGGACCCTTTGATTAGAAGCCTCGTAACATAGCCACTAGACAAAAGCAATTCTTCATGCCCTGTAGGTGTTATCTGACTTACGAGCTTACCATCACAAAATTCTGTCATGTGTGGGTTTAAAGTTATAATTTTCTTAAAGATTTTAAAAAGGACAGAACTGAGATAGAAATTCAAGTTTTCTAGGTTGTTTAATAAAGATTTCCTTTTTGCAGAGATATTGCTCTACTTCAGTATTTCGCCTAGCTCCGATCCATCTGACCCAAAGTACTGCAGCAAGATATTCATGGACTACACTTTCTACAAGTACATTGCATCTGCTGGATCTTTGGTTCTTATAGTGATGATCTATATTCCCGACTTGCGCAGCTTTATCTGCAGCTTCGAATGCACGACGCCTATTGGCACGGTTTTCTATGACCAATTATAAATTTTTTCCTTACTCAAGATTTTAAACAAATATTGTTTTTTACTATGTTTATAATGAACTGTTGATTATTTTAACTCTTTAACTGACAACAATAAAGCATTGAATTCTTATGTATTTGTTTCTAATTTATATTGTTACACATAGTTTTGACATCCAGAAAATTGACATACGGTTCAAACTCTCCTGCTACCATGTAGTGCTTCTTGCATGTTTCCAGAGCTATTTCTGAAACGCGAATAGCATCTAGTATGTTACAATTACCAAGTATCCGACTTGAAACGATTATTTTCCTAAACTTTGATTTTCTTTTATCAAATTGGATAAACTTAAATGGAAAAGGAAACAAATATTTTCTAAAAAAAAAAAAAAAAAAAAAAAAAAAACCGCAAATACGTATGCATAAAGTTTTCGACCAGGTTTGGAAGCGAATTTTTTAAAAATGCTTTTTTTTGTATCAATAGCTAAAGCAGACTTGAAGGTCACTATTAGAAGAAAAAAATGCATTGCCTTTAGGTTTTGAAAAACTGCTTATTTAATGAAAATTTAACAATTTTTAAAAACATGTTATAAAATAAAACTTCCAATTTTTTAAAAATTCACTTGCATATAGTTTAAATTGTATAAAATGTGGAGGCCTTAGTAGCCTGGTTGGTAAGAGCGTCAGTCTCGCAAGCGAGTTCTGCGCTCGTCTCGGCCCAAAACCGCCGTGTTGGCTAATGGCAGTTGGGGCACGTTAAATGGGTCGTGACTGCACAGTCCTCCAAGTTCCATACCTCTGGGGGTACTGAATCAAGGATGAGTCGGTCTCTGATTTGGATCTAAATTCTAAGTTGAAGATGGATGAATGAGTTCGACTGCCCCCTAAAAAGTGTTGTGTCTTTCAGGCGAAGGTGCCCACTTCTGCCTTAATTCGAAAGAGCTTCGCTCATTCTGTCTTGGTCTGACCAAGTGGCATTAGATCCACCATCACTCATCCTCATAAAATTTAACAGAACACAGGATAAAAAATAAAATGTTATGGGGATTTGCAGTCGCCGTTTTTTTTTTTTTCCAATTTGTTTGTTTTGAACTTAGTGTCTTTAAAATATGTCTACATAGACCTAGAATTTTAAGATAGTTTTATCACCCACTCAAAGGTTTTGAAAACATGAGTACCCAAATTTCATTGAATTGATTTTGAGATAATATATTTTTCATGAATCAATCGTCGTGAAATATCTTGAGAAAATCTATTTAGATTAGATATTTATTAATAATTAATTAATCCAACTGTGCTAAAAAGAATTTATTTTTCAAGCTTTTTCATCAAAAATATTCAAAAATAAGCATATATGGCTGAGTAGGTAAAGTTAATATAAAACATATCAAATGTTTTGGAAATTTACGAACAACCGTAAAAACAATATCACTCATTTTCGGTTTAAAAAATTGTTTCGAATTATTTGTAGTGTATTAGTGAAACAACTATACTTATTCTATCTTGCATGCATTACAAAGTCTATTTTAGTACCTACGAATTTTGGATTTTATTTTCAGATTATAAAATTTTTGTGAGAAAAGCATTTTTACAGTCTAGCCGGGATACCTTAAATATTGTACTTTCCTTTTATTAAGCTTAGAAAACTGAATTATAATGTTTTTCATTGCACGCGAGTTGTCAAGATAACAAGTATTTGTTAATTCATAAGGCTTTTGTCATAATGCATCTGGGCTTTTATATTAAAATGCTATACAGTTTCTCTCGGCGGTTCAATTCTCTAAATAAATGACCTTGATTATAACTTGTGGTTTTTTTTGACATTTGGGGAAAAGACTTAGCAATACAACTAAATTATCTTGGCAATTCAATTCTTTAAATAAATTACCCATCTGATAACTTGCGGTTATTTTGTTATTTGTGGAAAAGACTTGACAGCACCACAACTAAATTATCTTGGCAATTGAATTGTTTAAATAAATGACCTCAATTATAACTTGGTGTTCTTTTGACATTTGAGGAAAATACTTAACAGAACTAACTTAATTATATGGTATATATGGGCCAGGTTTTAGTTCAATTTATTATGGCTTCAGGTTCGAAAAGATAAATGTCATCCATACCTATTTACCCATTTAATAAGGCACATACTGCATTGCAATCATGTTGGCGAAGTGTTGATAAAATATGGGAGACCAGATCACTTTCAGTTTTTCTCCTCATTTGACTTTAGATCAAAATGGTGAGATCTATCACAAGTAGCTTCATGCGTCTCTAATCCTTTGCGCTCGGAAGGTGACTCTTAACCCCCATTCAAGATGGTGCTCCATTGCAACTTCTTTTTACTGTCCGGAATTGTTAACACATTAGAATAAGTATATTCAAGTTTCTCTTTGAAGAGAAATTAGAAGAAAATAGTGGCCAGAAACACTTAAATAATGCAAGTTTTGGGGGTATAAGTTCGAATTTCAAGTTTTAAACATTTCATTGCCACAATCTGGCTAATATGATGTTTGAACCACTAGAAACCAACAATCCATGCATTCTGAAGTCACACGAAGGCCTTATTGAGACAATCTGGCAGCACCACATCTCCAGACTTAAGCACTATATCGAAGGGAGAAAGTTCTGGCATTTGCTTTTAGATATGATCTGGGATCAAGGCGACCTAGTGGGATGATCACAGTTTGCTATCAGAGAGTTCTAGGTTTGGATCCTCACCAGTTCAAATCCCTTAGGATTGCAGATCATTTTTCCAGTGAAAAAAAAAACATTTAAGCGGATCTAATGCAAGTTAAATCCGTCGGGGTCAAACATCCTACCGCTAGTGTGATTAGGAAATTTATTAGAATGGGTGCCGTTTCAGGTATTGCCCTTGTCATCCCACCGAGATTCTAAATTACGAGGTCTGCGCTCATATACCCCAAGTTTTGCTCGTAAAAGGGCAGTTAATATATCATTAAATCTAGATTGAACTTTCTCTGGGCGCATTTTTCAGGCTGGAGTTTTAATCGAAGCGAAATACAATCATGAAAAGTGCTAGTCTTGGATCCTAAAGTGAACTCAGAAATCATTTTAGTTTAGTTTAGTAATATTAACGTCCCATTTTGAAGCAACACTAGAGCTATTTTCGGACGGACCTAGTCATTTTGAGCCGCGGTCAAATGATGAGGATGATACCTGAGCTGGTACCCCCATCTCCAAACTTCCACGCCACACTATAGGGAGGACGTTTGGCTCCGACGGATTTAACGCGAACAAGGCTCGCTTATACGGCGGTTCTTCGATAGAATCGGGTCTCGAACCTGGGATAAACCGGTTTCGAAGCCGTGACCTTATCACCAGGCCGCCGAGACCATCAGAAATAATTTTTAATAAAATAAGTTAAATAAACTGTAGGCTTGAAAGGGAAATCAATCCATCCTCCGCGATTCCTGCCGTAATAGCCAGCCTCATCATTTCAAAGTAATAAAAAAATCTAAGTATCTGCTTGCACGCAGAAGTATAGCTTTATATCATCATTCAAAAATGTGGTAATTTTTTAAAAAACTGATTTCTTTTATCTGACGAATTGTAAAAGGATAAAGTTTTATTTACCAATTATGGCTGAACAAGTTGCAGAAAACGCCCGTGTCTTGCCCGAATCTTCAAGAAACAGCTCCGTGTCCTCCGATTCCGGCATTGTAGTTTTCCAGGTAACATTTGATAATATTTTTTGTAAACTTTTATTTTATTTGATGTGTTTCATAATTGGAAAGGTAAAATTTCGCAATTGATTTTTGTTACTCACTTCCTGATACATTGGAATTCTAATTTTTTTCACTTGTGTGTTTTCGATAATAATGTTATATTTTAAGATGTGTCTACTTTCAGAGCACTTTTTTTTTTGAAATTTTAATGAAATATGTGTAAGTAATGGACAATAAAAGTTTCATTAAAATTTCAGATAAAAATTTTAATCTTTGAAATTATAAACAATTTTTAACTAAACTTCACTTAAAATTTATAGCAGCGTCAAATATTCTCTAGCAAACTCTAATGAATATATATCAATTACTTTTACTTAATCAATATGTTTAGTTCATTGTGAATCAAAATATTTCCAGTAATTCTAAAATTCTAGGAGATATTCCTATACTTTTAGTGAACTAAAGTTAATAAACATTCCTATACCTTTGTAAAAAAAAACTTTTTATTAAATATTGAATTTTTTTTTTACTAAAATCCCGTTAAAATAATTAAATATGGATTGAAAGTTAGATTTTGATTCAAAACCTCGTCAGATGCAAGTAAAAATTTTTAAGAAGTTTCATTACAGTATCTAAACATTTTCTGAAAAGGTGTTTACCGTTGAGAACAATGAAAAATACAATTCTCCAGAAAATGTGTATTAATGATTTTAATAAAATTTTATTATGAGTTTAGAAAGTGAAAGCCCCCAACATTTGCTGGTCCCTCTCTTCCTTTATTTTTGAATCCTTTTCTTTTAATTTTATCCCGTAATTTTGTAAAGAGCAATAAAATGACCCATGACTGATGCATCGATATCCTGTCTTTCTGAATGCTTTTAAAAGTCGATTAATTATTTGCTATTTCTAAAAAGCTGAGAAAGAGTTCTATATTTACATCATTAATTAACAAACGATAAATCTTATTTTGCTATTAAACTAAAGTTTCTTTGGATTAAAATAATCCATCAAAAGCTGTTAAAACAATGTGTGCAACACTCCCATGGCCAGAGTATTTTATTTTAAATTTGCATTTGGTATATATTTGCACAAAATCTTCTTAAATATTACTGAATATTTTACACATGTATTTATTATATAAGGTTTCTTACATTTTAACTATTTATTTTAGACTTGAATAATGATTTAGAGTGTGATATTTGGCCGTTTCTGGTCAATAGCTAGCTTCAAACGGTCTATTTGTTGACAGTAAAGATCCGAATTTAGTGTTTGGCCATATTTAAGCAATTCATAGTAAACTATACCTTTTCAGTCCCACCAAATGCAAATGCGCAAAAAAAACAAAAAAACAACCAAAATTGCACGTAATTAGCTGTTACAGTATCGGGACCATAAATACTATTCACTATTTCAGCCCTTTGGTTTGAATTTTATTCTTTATGAAAGAAAAATTGTAAAATGTAACGAATTTTCTGTTTAACTTCCATTTTTAAAACCCTATAATTCACAACTGAATGGACCCAACAACAACAACAAAAAAAAAAAAAAAAACACACAGCAAAATAGTTTTTTAGAGTAAAATGCCAGTTTGACAACGAGCATAAATCTGAAATTGTTTGATCAATATTTTTAGAGATATCTATCACTACGGCCATATACCGACAAAATAATGGATTTCATTTTCCTCAGCCTAATATAAACACGGAGTATGCTCAATTGGAACTTTATGAGGAATTTAAGAGGAGAGAAGGCTCCCTTGTGCTAAATATACTATTTTTTTCTTGAAACAGTTCTTTTCAAAATCATCATTTATGATGAGACAGTATTTAGATTAGATACATCAACTATTTATGTTGATTTAAATAAAATAAACATCCTGTAGCAATGTTTTTTTTCCGAAATATGAGTGCCATTCCTTTAAATATTTTAATAGAACATCGGTTATTAAAATTCATTAAAATTTTGAAATAGAACATCGGTTTCACTTATATGAAAAAAATCGATCGCAATAAAGCGTTATTCTCGAAGTTGGTTTATAGTGCTAAGGTTTGAGGGGAAAAAAGGTTTGATTGTTGACCTGTGACAGTGGCTTTGTCTTTAGATACAATATTTGGAATTAAAAGTTCCATCCTAAAATACTCTTCTGACAGCTTGAAATCTAAAATTTATCATAATAAGATAATATTTGAATCATATAAAATGTCAGGATTGCCTCAAGACAATCCCGGTCTTATTTCAAAGGGATTTATTTTTAGGATAGTTTTTTCATTTTCAGGCAGAGAATAAAAATAAAATGAATAATTGTTGATAGAAAACCTAACTCTGTCAACTTATAATTTGCAAATAGGAGCGATGACCTGGTGGTAAGGTCACGGTTTCAAAATCGGCTGATACCAAGATTCGATTGCACTGATTTTCCGCCATGAAAACAGGTCTGGAGCACTTAAATATTTCAGAATGAAATGTCTTGCCGCTAGTCAGTGTGTAAATTTAACACTTTGACAGCTACGAGATCACTCGTAGATTGCGTTCTTTTCTGGGACCAAACCATCTGTTATCAGATGACACCTTTTCTACTACAAATAGGATAAGATTAAGATAGAAAAGAGGGGTTCATTTAATTAGATGGTCCTGATATCAGGCGTGGGTAGAGACAGTGAACGTACTAATATGGTGCCGGCTAACTCAGGTTCAGCCCAGCACATCATCTGACCAAGGTTTAAAATTACAATATCCAGAAAATAACGGAGTATTAATTTAATTTAAGTACCTAATTTACATTTATATAAATCTACTTTTTTTGCAAACTTTAAGAACATTCTATTCGAATAATGCTTTACACCTTACATAAATTTCCTTCATGATCTCCTTTTAGACATCGCCAGTAGAGCAGTCACCTGATTATCATGATGTCGAAAATGTAAAGCCCTATCATCCATGCATTCGTGAGTATTAAATTTAAGCACTTTTTTCTAGTATAAATGCTTCATTTTTTTTTACACATTCAAAATTTTCTATTTCTAATAATCCGAAAATCGGTGTTGTAGTTATATCTGTGGATGTGGTGGCTTTTAATGTATCAATTCACTTAAATAGCTTAATGGTTTCATTTCTTGATAAACAAAGGATGATTATGATTTTTATATGCGAGAATTCAACGATTAAGGAATTTATATTACATGAAGATCGTCATGTGATGTTGTTTAAGATTCCCCCCCCCCCTTACGCGTGGTGTACTGAGGGTTTGTACAGCAATTATATACAAAAGTTTCAGCTCCAGTTTTCCACCACTTTATCGAAAAATTTTCATATATCATCAAAATTTTTTTAAATTTAAAATAAATAACTGAATCATTTTTATTGTTAGAGATCTCAATCATAACAAAACGAACTTTTTCGAAAGCAATGAAAAGCATTTTAATATTTTTCCGATTCCATTTTCAAAGACTGATACACAAAATGGTACTGAAACGAGACCTTTATTAAAAATATCTTTAAACCAAATATTCCAACTTCAATAATTGTAGTAAAAATAGCAATAACGTAATAATTGTATAATTTATAGGGTCTTAAAATGATTATTTTATATTTATATAGAAAAATTTAGTGGAGTGAATTTGCAATCTAACCACAAATAGATTTCATGGGATGTATTTCAAATTGAAATTTGCAAAACAGAAGCCATTATCAATCAATCCTATGACGATTTCCTGACATAGGGGTAACGTGCCTTCCCCGTAATTTGGGTGTTCAGGGTTCATGTCCCGATTTCAGCGAATGTGAATAGCTAAGACATATACTCTTGGGCCTAGATGGCTCTACTAAAGCAAGAGACGCTCTCTCAGCTTAAAATCGCTGCCTTCGTCTGCAGGTTTGTCCATGACAAGCGCCATAAGAAACAAGATCTATAAGACCAGGAAGTGTTTGAAAATCATGCCCAAAAATTAAATCCTTAAACTCTTATGCAAATCACGCTTAAATTGAAACCTCTTTTTAAATTATTTTCAATGGAACAGCTGGGTTATTTATCTGCTTATGATTAGTTACCAAACAAAGAAAGGGGTCAATCATTTCATTACCTCGGTTGCAGTTTCAAAGGTTGGGATTTTTTTTTGACTGCCATTCTTTTTCTGAGATTGAAATCTCTTTTCTCCTTAGTTCCTTATATCAACACAAGACTATTTTTTGATGCAAGGAATGAAAATAATATACCTGCTTCGTATTCAACTGAACATTCAAACACCAATGACAAGCGAATGCTTTATCGGATTCTTTCCCAGTTGGAAAGACATAATTGCACCGAGGGTACTGAATTCACGGAATTATGGAGTGATATACCAAATACAGTTGCCAATGGCAACGAACAAAAGATTTCTGAAGGTGACAAGGATCCAGCTTCAAATGTTGTATCGAGTTCAATCTACGACCCTAGAAGAATATCCTTGGCTCTACGCAAATATCCCTGGACCGCGTCTACAGAATTTGTAGTACTATGGACAGACATACCTAGTGAATTGGATACCATTCAAAATTTATCTGATGATGGGGAATGGTCAATGATTCGAAACGGTACGGATTCTTCATCAAATATATCGCTCGCTACAAACATATCTGATGGCAAGCAAAATCCAGATACAATTTCTGAAATTTTCAATTTTCAGACTAAATCTGAAAAACTCCCAAAATGGAGTAGAAATCCGTCAAATAACTCGATGAGCAAGAAAATCAAGGCTAATTTTTCGGAACAGAATAAAGCTGAATGTTGCGGAAAATATTCCGAATGTCGCTGCAATATTCAGAGAATTGCGATGAATTTCAGATATTTCAGTAAGTACTTATAATTTTCTTCATATTTCTTTCTGAATTATCTAATGTTTGTATTCCTTAAAGAATAGAAATTAAATACTGTGCTTCTCATCTCTAAAATCCGCACAACTTTGTTCGAGTTTCCTGAAGATTATAAAGAAGTTTGATATTATTCTGCAGAATTGCATCAATACCATGTTTTTAATTAAATCTTCTATCCTTGTCGATGTTATGGCTTTGTCTTTAAATGATCTTCTGCAATTTTATTAACACTGTGAATAGGGTGGTTGCCAGGCAAGTCATCCAGTAACCTCTTGTGATAATCTCGTGACAGACTTTTCACTTCGAAACCGAAGAGTTTTGGGAGCCTGCTTTCTGATTTAGGGATAGAGTTTTCCCAGTGATCTGGGCGTCCGTGATCATGGTTGTTCCTTACCCTGTGTAGCACCTGTGAAGTGTGTGAAAGAGCCCGCCCCCCCTTGTAAAAATGGGTTGCGCAAGCAAGTGTACGTCATCTTCATATGAGATGAAGAACCATGCTCTCAGGTGCTCAGAGGGTCTTTACCCTCAGATGCTACTGCACCCTCTTTTCCATCTCTTGGACTTGGTTTGAATTGGTGTTCAATCCGATGTTGGGATAAGCAACAACAGTTTTGTGTTCAAAACTTGTAAAAGGGGCATAGTATACATTATATATAATGTAACCATATTTTTCAATCAGTTTCGTCAACGAAGAGATAAGGTACCTTGAATTTTTAAATCTTGCTTTTATTCCCTCCCAGGAGACATAATATATTTACAAGCAATGAACGACAAGGTACTTTAATTTACAACAGGATACAAGAGCGAAAAGAGGCAACAATATTTTCCCCCGGTGATTTTATGAGATTCTTATAGGGATTTCTTAACGCGTATTTATTTATGAAAGGGGAGCATAGTTATCTTTAAAAGAATGTGGTAAACATTAAGGATTTTAATCTATTCATTCGGAGTGTGGGAACCTCTGATTTAAGAATTTTTACAGATCTCGTATAACATTAATTCTAAACAAAGTTGGACCAGGTGGTAAGAAAACATTTTAGAATGAAAATGTGAGTTAAATTAAGATTTAAAAAATAAGAAATTGGAATTTAATTTGGATTTATATATATCATTACACACACTCTACATATGTGTATGCGTTTTTAAATCGGAGCCAGGTGGGATTCAACGATCTCTGTTTTAGAAAGTAACGTACCGTTAACAATATCATCCATCTCTGCACAGAATCCAGATTTATGAAATCTATTCTACCCTCAACCCAACTTATAAAAAGAAACGCTGCCAGGTTAAACTAATCCTACTTTGAGAGAAATGAAATTCTTTGGTACATAGGATTATTGCCTTATTTTTCTCATTCTTTGTGGATAATCTTGAACTTTAGTTTTCTCTTTAGAAAGATGTATTTGGTATTTTCCTTCAGAATAAGAGTACTTTGTTATAATTTGAAAACTTTCTATTTAAAAAAGTCTAAATGTGAGGGTATTAAGGAACCCTTAAAGACTTTTGAATTAGAAATTTCATAAAAGGTGGTGTATACATTGAGACAAAAACGTAGTTTAAAATGTCATATGGCAACACCTGTTTTTATCATCAAAATTCAAATGATATCAAAAATTCTTTTCATAAATCAAATTTTATTAGTCTAGATCTATTCGTTTCGAAATTATATTTCAACAAAATTTTGGTTATCTAACGCTAAAATAAGATTTTGAACTTTTATTCATATCTTTAAAAATATCGTTGATCTTAACACTTTTTGCAATAAGAATTTAAAGTTTTCCAACACATTTTTCATACGTGTTTATAGTTTATTACATCTCATCCATGTCTCGGAAGCTTCAAGTGATTGCAAATGTTACTCTTTTGAACAGAGTGAATATTAAATTATGTATAAAAAACTATTTTAGAGAATTGCTCATAAATAATTTTGATTATTTTTTAAATATACTTATCGTTTTTAATTGAAAAAAAATTATGAAAGCAATTTTTCTTTCAGTAATCCTGCTGACGATGAAAATTCTGTTATCGCTTATACCCGTTTCGGCAACATATATGGGTACGTACTCATTAAAACCATTCCATGTGTTTAATGAGAATGTTTTAAATAGTTTTTGTCTAACATTTTTGGTACTTTTATACCTTGAATGTTATCTAATTTCAATAAAAATTCGAGTCGCTTTCAGTGGAATGTTATAAAAGCTTATGCTCGTTGGTTATGTTGGCTTATTGGAAATTGACCAATAATCGGTTTATTAGTCCTGCTGGTAGAAACTCGTTTTATGGTGAAATTCAACTTTATTGAAATGCCACTTGCCATAGAAATTTAATTTAATAGAAATATTCGCCATTGCTATTTATGTATTTTTGCTATTTGTCGAGTAGAGGAATGCCGTCGAGGCAGATATGTGGTGGCTCAAAGCAAATTTTTTTTCCCCTCTTCAACTGCTTGAACTCCTGGTTTTAAAACAGGAGAGTCGGTAACCAAGTTTTCGTCATGAGAAAAACTTTCGTGCCATGTACATAAAACTCGCAAAATGTCCGGCAATAATAAGTGGGTGTGATAGGAAGTAGAATGTGTGGCTACAAGATGTAGAAGAGCAAGGGACCAGTATTGAAAAGGGTCGTCATCAAATGGTAGAAAAAAGAAACATCTCGCAAAAAAACACAAGATGGAAAACAGACATGAGACAAGTAATACAAAATTATTAAAATTGGAAATTATATGATAGCTTTTATTGCTAAAAAATCAGTGTATTGTAACATTCCCCGTCCCCATTAGTGATAAAATATTTCCACTAGTTGTGTTGCCTTTCTGTTTACTAGACACTTTGCGATAACCAGTTGTTGCAGATGGTCTCCTTTCGGGACCTGAGGCATCTGTAGCTGAAAGAACACACGTGGAAATTCTTCGTCCAGAAGACTGAAAGCATTATCACTGAGACAATCGAACATTTAAACATCCGGATGCCAAATTTCCCTATTGTGAGCGGACCCCATGTCCCAGATTTTTCGGCGTGCCTTAATTACCTTCCGGTAACGGACTGGCGCTATTGAAATGGCCCTTTGCTGGACATGATTGGCTGGAAGAGAGGACCAGTAGCCATAGAAGAGGAGGCGGAGTGTGTTTTGGAAAGGAAGATATTCTGGGAGACTGCTGGAGTACGCCCACGAGTCCGGGAGATTTAGAGCGCCACCTGAAATGATAGTTGACTGACCAACCCATGAATTCCCAATGGGGCTGTGTTTACGATTTCTTGGAGAACTGATCTTCAAGTAAAGCCCTTCAACTTGGACTGTTGTTGTATAAATAGCAACTATTTAATCAAGAGTTATTCTTTGTATATATATAGAGCTGTAAAATAAAGAAGTGTCTAAAAATTCTGAGTATTCTTTGATCTATAGAGATCAAGACATTACCGTATCCATTTTAATAATTAAATAATTGAAAGATCATTAAAAAATTATCAAATAAAATTTTGGAATAAATCTAGTTGTTTCAAAATTAACAACAAAAAAAAAGTTGATCCAAAATGTAACAAAAAATAGTAATATTTTCACAACCAAATTTTCACAAAATTGCTAAGTATAAAGAAAAAAAAGTACTAATTACGTTTCTGCTGGCCTTCTTTGCAAAAACTTATGAGGTAACAGAAACTGTACCATCAGTCGAAATTGCGAGCAAACTCCATTTGCTACTTAACTCTTTCATCCTAATTATGAACAAGGCAGAGGTGGCTTGATAGGAAGGTCTTGGCTTCAGAACCGGAGGGCTGCAGATTCGAGACCCGATTCCATCGAAGTACGAATCTGTGATTACATTACTTTGTACTTCTTTTTTACTTTCAAATACCGCAACAAAACAAAATCGATAGCCTTATGGAAGTAACCATTGGATTTGACTGATAATGGCTTTTTATTAATGTCAATTGATGGCTTTTTTATTAATGTCAATCGATGGCTTTTTTTATTAATGTCAATCGATGGCTTTTTTATTAATGTCAATCGATGGCTTTTTTATTAATGTCAATCGATGGCTTTTTTTATTAATGTCAATCGATGACTTTTTATTTCTAGGCGCTGTCCATATTGGCACGTGTCCAGCGAATGAATTTGCAACGAACCTTGTTTACATATCTGGAATTGCAGGGCTGTTTTTAACCGGCTGTCACGTGGCACACCACATAGCATGCAGCTTTTTCAGGGATTGGAAGGAGCCGCTGAGGGCAGCAGTGAGGATAATGCAAAATATCACTGTGGTTTTAATGATACTGGGTAAGCTCACCGTTTCTGACGCATATTACTCTAAAAAATTTTTATAATGTTACAAATGTATAGTAACTTTATTTTGCACTGTGGCTGATTAATACAACCAAGTAGTAGACAGTACGTGATTTATCGTTCTCTGAATTATTTTTCACGGACTAGGAGCGTGTAATTTCCTCTTGTATATATCTATATAAATAAAAATGAATGTTTGTCTGTATGTCTCTTATGCGCTGCCGTACTGCTCATACAATTACGATGAAACTTCGAATGCTTTCTACTTGCTATTATTTGTTTATGTTGATGGTAAAACAAAAATATTT
This sequence comes from Argiope trifasciata, assembly GCA_026543055.1. Lineage (NCBI taxonomy): Eukaryota > Metazoa > Arthropoda > Arachnida > Araneae > Araneidae > Argiope > Argiope trifasciata. The sequence goes on from JAPMOQ010018919.1 coordinate 916,831, forward strand.
CCAATCCTGTTTTCTTGAATAATTAAGTTAATAAAATAGAATATTATTTACGCGTCTCCTTTATATTTCTAACTTTTATTTTGTAATTTATTTTTAGTTTATGTGAAATGTATTTTTTTCTTTTACAGAAATGATCATCTTCTATTCAATGTCTCCCAGTTTCAAGAATTCTGAAAATTATTGCGATAAAATATTTTACAATTATACATTTTACATGAATTTTGCAGCTGCTGGAATTGTATTTCTGTCAGTACTGCTACAATGTACTTCATGTTGTAAGCACCAAGTGGAAAATGAAGCATCTTAGACTTCAGAAAAATGTTTTTAAACGTGTCCATGATTTGAATATTGTTATGTTTTATAATGTTACTCTCAATAAATGAAGTTGATCATAGTTTTATTATTACTTTTGAAACTTGTTATTTTAAACTTTACTGTTACTTTTAGTGTAAATTTTTTCCTTGCTAGTTTATTTTCAAGGGTGCATCAAACAGAATAAGAGCCTCAGAGTTGAGACAAAAGCGTTTAATTATAAAAATCTCAATTACACACATACTTATCCTACTGCTTCACAAATTTTGATTTCTTATTCGTAGACATTTCACTGATGTTGAAGACCGTTTTGAATAATTCCCTTGACTTCGAAATTTCGCCTTCTTTATTAGGAGAGTAGTGCCTTTATCAGGGAAACAAGACACATGAGACATCGGAGTTATGTGGAAGGTATTCAAACTGCTCACCAAAACATCGCCAATTTGATTAATGTGTGAGGGATTTGGAGAGCAAAACTATTTTAAAGAATTTGGAAATGACTATAAGTTCTACGATAGTGAGTGGCCTTCATATGCTTCCTCCGCCAATGCAATCTCGCTTTGAAGGCTGCAGTGACTTGGTGGTAAGTTGTTGACCGCGGAACAAAAGGGTTTCAGGTTCGGGACCCTACTCCACTGAAGAAGCATCGTGTAAGTAAGCAGGTCTGGTGCATGTTAAATCCATCGAGTCAAAGCATCCTCCCGCTAGTGTGAGGTGGAAGTTTCAAGCCAGCTCCGATGTCGAGGTTCAAATTATGAGGTCCATCCCAATAACTCCAGTGTTGCTTTTAAAAAATAAATTAAACCATACTAAGCAGTCTCACCTTCTGAGCCCAAAAGGCAAATAGCATCAAATGTCTTTTTAGTCAGAAGCATGATGCAATCACAGATGAACTGATAACCATTAGCTGCTGGATAATATCGCATGGAGCAACATTATACTTCGGGATAGAAATTGATTTGCTTGCCAGTGCATAATTTTAGAGATTTCAGCAACCAGTTGGTAGTCCCCTTCGGATAAAGTTATTCCTGAAAACGTCTTGCATGGCATCGGTGTAAAATAGCTACGAAATATTGAGCATTGAACCTGAATTCGGCATTTTTATATATCATGTCTTTCTTGGCTAGAATTTTGGCTAATAATGCGGTTTGATAATACCCGAAAATCGAATTTCGATCTAGACTAAATGTAGTTTTGAGTCAAAGTTTTTAACTCGTTCACCAAATTTGATGTATTTAAATCATAGTATTTTGGAATTAATGCATTTACGTGCTTCTGAAAATACAAATCCATACATGGTGGACTAGCCACTGAATTTGGCCCAAAATTTGCTACAGATGCTAAATTTCTATACCGAAAATTTAACAGACTGGATTTCTTCGTTTTGTTATTATCGTGTTAACTTATATTCGAGCCCCTGTACAGATATTTCATTTGAACGGATTTTATCCAAAATTTGATATTACAAGCAAGACTCATATTTCATCAGTCTAGATTTCAAAGCATTGCTAATTTATCTGCGGCGAATATAACTTAAAAATGTCTAAATGAGAGAATTCATCAAAATCTGGAGTTTTTGGAGATTTTCCATTTTTTCGAAGATTAAAATACTTTGTACGTATTTTTTCAAGTAGACGAAGTATAAATATTTCATCAGCTTTTACATATGTAGTTGGCTATGCGGTTTGCTTTCGTATATTTCAAAAATACGCATATCTTACTGTATATTAAATTACAGAAGTAACAAAATATTGTTATGAAATATTATAAAATGATTGCCCGTTTTAAAGTATTTCTATAAGAAATGTTATAAATCTGTTTCCCCCTTTTTTTAAATAACCCTGAACTTGTACCGACAAGTGCATTTTAGTTCAATAACCAAATATCAGCTCATACTTTCAATAAATATTTTTTAAATATTCGTGATATTTTTTAAATAACTTTTTAGACAAAAAAAGGATAAGTAAAGTAAAACTTTGAACAGAACCAATGCTGAAATTATGAGTAGTTGTGAATTAAAATTTTTCATGCAGATGTAGGACAAAACTCTCTGGCGAGTAAACGAATTCGGCATATTCCGCACCTTACACGAAAATAAATAGTAACACTGCAGGGCCATGCGTAAATTAAGCAAAAATTTCAGCTTTTGATACGCGGAACTTAAAGCTCTTTCTGATTAAATTTCTATATGTGTTGCTTCGCTTTATAAAAACCTTCACAGCTACAGATCTCGCGAAATATAAACAGGAAAAAAAAGGCCAATTCTATTCCTCTTCCATAATACAAAACGAGATTTGAAACTAATGATTTGTTTCAAGGAGTAAGAAGCATGCGTTATTTTCTTTTTAGTTTTATCACTTTATTTTAAATGCAATTTTTTTCGTTATAATCCCACTACTCTTGTCTATATAAATTTCTGTATGTTTCTCATGCGCTGTCGTACAGCTCATTCGACTCTGATAAAACTTAGACAACATATTGCTTGCAGTTACGCAAAGGTTATAGGCACAATACAATCATCTAAAGTATAAAAAATGTTCAGATCTATTTACCGCATCTATCAATCATGGATTAGCCACTAAATAACTCGCTAAGGAGACAACAAATCTAATACTGTAATACGAGAAATGGTTGCCAAGTCGAAAATCGCCCCAGAATTAATAAACTCCGGTAAACTTGGGGGTCTGGGGTTTTTGGCCACGAGGAATCGATTGGCGCCGGTTTTGAAGCGCTACGGTCGAGCAGTTCGGAGTTACAGATAGGATATTTTCAAACTTTATTAGTTCGCCATAATGGCTACTTAAATTTTCAAGCGGTAACGTGCTGCCATCTATAGCCAATATAGCGAACTAATAAAGTTTTATGTTTATGCTGTTATAGGTTTATAATATGTTTCTTATGTATGTATATATGTTTGATTTTTCTAAATAAATTTGTCAAAAATATTGAACTTCAACACACTTCAATCTTTACCTTTACTTTATCTTTGTATAGAATAGTTTACAACGGTGCACTTTAACTGGTTATCTTTTCACCAATGGTTTCACAAATTTTTCTTATGGCATGTATTGTTTTGATAAATCACAATTGAAAATTTAAATCTTCGAGTTAGCATCGATACCTGTTTTCTCCGAGCGGAGCTCGGTCACCCGCTGGTACAGTAAAGACACCAAATTCAAGCCAGACGTTAATATTTCGTGGCTATCGTAAATAAATGAAATGTCTTTCTCTGAGGCAATAGTTTTATTTGAGAGAGGGCGAAAACGTTTTAGGGTAACCAATCCTACAGGTGTAAAATTTTAACTGAACATTTAATAGAATCTCAGCGTTTTTTTGCAGTAACTTCGGAAAATATTAAAGTACAAATCTTTTTGCACCATCTTAGTTTTCAAAAAATTATCTTTTCAACTATATGAAAATTTTTTTTTGGTATAGACTTAAGTTTAATTTTAGAAAATGTGATTGAGAATTCTGAATGAATATCAAACATCACGTGATACAATAAATAGTTTCTTTCATTAACATTCTGAATGAACACCAAGCTTTACATTTCCAAAAGAATACTTAAATATAATGTATAAAAATATTTTTTTGCAAAATATGATAAAAACAGAACAAACATTATTTGTACCTTTCCTTTATATATCCTTCAAATTCTATGAATGCGTATTCACTGTCGATAAAAAAAAAATATTATTCTTCCCATCATTCTGAACTAAAGATAACTTGGAAATATCGTAGGCATTTGAGTAGATTATAAAAAAAAAATTTCAACGGCAACAAGTTCTTCAAAACTTTCAGTCATATTTTACTTCAACTCTTCCTTACAAGATGGCGCCACTGAGAAAAACTGAGGATCATCCAGATATATCCAAGAGATAACTGTACTTAAGAAATTAGGTACATTTTGACAGACACCCTGAAAGCTAATCCCGTATTCTTAATTGTATTTTTGAATTTAAAAAAAATAAAACACATTGAAACCATACTTCTAATGGCTATAAACTAGCAGCTACATTATCCCCACCCAGTTATTTTAACGTCCCATTTTGAAGCAACACTAGGACTATTTTGGGACGGACCTCGTAATTTTGAACCACGCTCAGATGACGAGGACGACACCTGAACTGATACCCCTCCCTCTCCAAACTTCCACACCACACCAGCGGGAGGACGCTCAGCCCCGACGAATTTAACGTGCAACAGACCCGCTTACACGGCGGTTCTTCGGTGGAATCGGACCTCGAACTTCCGGTTCCGAAGCTGAGACCCTACCACGAGGCCACCGTGGCCTAGCTAGATGCTCAATTAACCCTAAAATTTCTGAACCATTTAAGCATTCTGATAGAGCCCACATACATGTATGCAGCAGTCAACGACAGTAAAGCTCTAGTGTGATTATATGCCCAACGGGAAGCAAATAGACATACTGCATTACAGAACATTGAAATTTGAGTTGTAAATGCAGGATATTTTGCAATACAGGTATAAAATATTTCAACCATGAACACCATGCATTCCTGCCTTTGAAGAAATGCATCTAACTAGGGGAATCTCCTATTACTAACATTTAGTTGATATCAATATAGAAATTATAGCTATTTTATGGGACAATTTAAAATAGTTCCAATAGAAATTTTTTTTGAGAGCGATAAAATTCGCAGGTGCTCTAAAAAGGCAGTTCTTAAACTAACATTCCACGTTTAAATAACGAAGACAGTGAATTTGAATTTAGAGTTAGCTATATTAACGCAACACTAAGGCTATCTCGAAGTTCGCAATTTTGAACCATGATGACGGGGACGACACTGCAGGTGGCACCCTCTCCCAAATACGAGGATGTTTGACTCCTACACATTTAACATGCACCAGATCAGCTTAATCGGAATCTGAAACCTTCTGGTGCTGATGCCGAGACCTTACCACCAGGACCACCGTGTACACAGCATCAGACGATAAATTCAACTCGAATTTAAAAAGAGAATTCTTATTTTTGAAGGAATTAATTCCAGAATTTTTTTAATTCTATATATTCATATTCTCAAATTTTATTTAAAAATTTGAACTAACTTTTTTTTATATAAAATTAAAATGGTTTAATAGTATCTTCCTTTGTTAGAAGTCTAATATGAACACGATATTAAAGCTAATTGGAAGAAAATTTGTGAATGGTTTTACTTTAAATAAGTATTGGAATTCTTAAAATATTCTTGCTTTTTTCCGAAATTTTAAGCTTATGTCCCCTGTCTTAAAATACTTCATATGTAATTACTTATCAATAAAATAGAAATGGTTTAATTTTTTTAAATTCTAAAGTTATGTATTTTTTTTTTACAATTTAGTCGAGTTAAAAAAATTTTTTGAATCTATATATTTTTTCTAGCCTAGATTTTCAATCTAGATAGATGGGCCTCATCAAAAGGAGAGTTGGAACAATTATAATGCAGCTACCAAAATAATCAAAAAGTACTGGTATCGTAAACACAGTATTTTAAAAATTTACATATCAGGAAATGAAGTAAAAAGCGCTCGCAAAAACTTGAAATCACTAAATGTTTAAAATCAATATTTAATTGTAGTCAACTATACAGTCAAAAATAAAACAATGGTCTTAAAATATGTAAAAAAAAAAAATTCTTTCTCGGTAAAAGTGTAGAAGCACACGTTTCGCATTTCTTCCTCTTCCCTCATTCGTCGTCTTCCATCATTCCTCTGTAACAGCTGGCGGTCAAGGGATCCGAACATACGACGCCGGACGCCAGACTTCTATAACCGGGGAAATAGAGCAGGACTACGAGAAGCATGGATCCAAACGCCGCGATAAACTTGTAATAGGTATAATCGTAGAATGCCTTGCTGCAATAGTTGATGGTGGTGGGTTCTACGCTAAATGAGAGCTGGCTGAAGAGATAGATTTCTGCAAGGATTTAAAGGTTCGTATCCGTTACAAATTTCTTTATAACTAGTAGGAAACATTACACACTTTCGAAAATTGGAAGCGTTGAAGTTATGCAGGCAATTATTCAATTAGTAGATAGAAGAGAAAAAAAAATCAATCTTGAATTTTCCCCCAATTTATTGTTTTAAATAAAGGACTAAATGAAACAAAGTCGACTTTTCACTTGGGAAAACTATTTGAACAATTTATATTATATATAACTTATGTGGACACAAAATCAGGCTGAATTTGTTAATCGCAGTTTGACAACACTTCTATCTTGCTCATTAACAACAATACGCCGTTTGATAAGATTTCAAGCGAACGCGTTTTAAAAATTAATGGATAATGAAAAGTTTCATGAATCGTACACAAGATCTAGTCGTTCTAAAGGTTCAGTTATCGAGTGTACTTTTTACCTTATTTTTTTTTCTTTCATTTTTTTTTCAATCCTCTTTTGGAATGGACTGAATTTGAATATAGCTGCTTTCGAACAATTTATTTTTTAGTTTTGTTTTTTGTAAATATCAGTTTTTTTAAAACTGTTTCTGAGGTACAGTTCACAAATTTGAAAAACTGTGAGCAAAGCACAATTTTTTTAAATTAACTTCTGTGGTGGATGTATATAATTTCTAAATGAGAAGTTGTCTTTACAAAGAACTTACCACATGAAATGCAAACTTTTTTTACCCGAGATTTCCTTACTAAAGTCACGTGGGCTGAGCTTTCAGTTTATAGATTCACTCACCAATTTAGTTATTCTCAAAACATTTATATTCGCCAGCAAATGAGTACTACTTTTTACTTTAACCGTTTCAATCTTTAAAGCTGACACAGAAGTAATCGGTATGCTCTCGACATTTCTGAAAGTTTTGAATATTCACCAGTTCAGATTTTCTTTTGGTGAGCATGCGCAGTAACATGCGGTCCCCCTCCTACATTTTACACACATGGTTCCAATATCAATAGAAAAGACCAGTGTATCCGAATATAACGAGCGATATCCAATTATCATATCCTCCAAGCCCAAAATTTTAACAAAATATTTTTTAATTTATAAAATAGTTTGTTTTCTTGAAAATATGTCCTGTATGTTGTATTTTTATAACCTCTAATTTTTGTAAAAATGTATATTTGTCTATGCATCTTCTTAAACCGTTCATCCTTTTGCAATGAAACTTGGTCGCCTTATTGCTTACATCTACGAGATAGTTTTAGACAATTATCTAAAATACAAAATAAAAATTAGGATCCCCTTTATTTACCAAGGATTCCTCTCCAAATAGCTCGCAGAGGGGACAATAGATTCTGTAGAAATTCTAAATTCAAATGAAAGGTTAATATTTTATACTTATTGAACACAAATGTCCTGCAAATCATTCTTAGAGGTAAGAACTTTATTACAGATAATGAGAGAAAAGTTTGGGGAGACAGCGCTGGGGTTTTTAAATGTTAACGGTTTTCGTAGTAACTTCCAAAAATATTACAGTAAAAATAATTTTGCATTATCATAATTTTCAAAAATTCTCTTTTCAACTATATTTAAGGAATTTTGAAAGAAAATATTTTAATCGCATTTTCCAAGATTAAATTTGAGAATTCCGAACTAATATTAAAAGAACCAAGATATACAATAAATAGTTTTTTTCATTACCATTCTGAAAAAACCCCAAGGTTTACAATTCTAAAAGAGTAAACAAATCTAATGTATCAAAGTGGATGTTAGTTCGTGTTTTATATACTGTCGTACAGTTCATCCTATTGCGATAAAACATTGCCTAATTATTAATTGATTGCACGTAATATCTTTTTTGGCGGCAGCAACACGCCAGGCACCAGATAGTTTAAAAATAAAATCAAAGTAAAGATAAATTTTAATCAAAAATGTAATTTTATCTTTAAGAAAATAAGTAATCATTAGTTTAATTTTCAATTAAAAAGTTATCAAAAATCTATTGATAGTAATTTAATTTAACCCGCGTACAAATGCACAGCTAGTGAAGATTTAACACTATACAATAAATCAGTAAAATTGATATTGTCAGTGTTGTAGGGTAGAGTAACTCACCAAGCTCCAACAGGGCCGAGACCAGTATAAAAAAGAATAAGATCAAGAACTTCTGTTGCCCGTCGCAGGGTCGGTCATCCGGATGGCAGCATTTGATGATCATCCACTGACCGATCAGCAGAAGGCCAAACATCCCCGTTAAGACGGCAAGGACGGGGAGGCTGGGGGAAGCCGGACAGCTGTCGGCATATTCGATTCCTGGAAGTGAAGATGTTCAGTTTAAAATTTCATTGCATTTGCAAAATTGAACTCGAATTTTTATTAATCTAAATGGAATGTGTAGCATTTATCAGAATTTTTACTCGGATATGAAGTATACAGAAAATGTATCAATCGTCGAAAAATTCAGGTTTTGACAAACCTCACGTTTTACATCTTCCCCGAATTCGAAAACTGCATTTTTAGGAAAATTTCCATCCGTTTATCAGAGATAACAATAACTCAAAAACGCTTTGAATTAGAAGGGTTAAATTTGGTATACAAGAATTGACCTTCTTGAACATTTCTATCAAATTTAGCAATATCATTCAGAAGATTGTTCAAAAGGCTGTTCGAATACAAGTGTGCACGATAGTGTAATGACTTGATGTCGACCGATCAAAGTGAGTAAATTTTCAGACATATTTTATTTACAGCAATATATATGTTATATATACATATACACATAAGAACAATTTGTTCTAATTTAAGTTAAATATTTGCTATTTACACCAGTTGAAGGTTGAAGATTTATCGTAAAAAAATTTCATGAAAAGAGTTCTCCCTTAACACGTTGACTGCCAATAACAAAACAACTAGTAGATTGCATTTTTTTCTAGGACCAAACCATCTATGTTATTAGATGACTCCTTCTATACTGCAATTAAAAGATAGCAAAGAAGGCGGTCATCTAATTAGATGGTTCTGATATCAGGCAAGGGTAGTGACAGTGAATTTGTTAAGTCGGAGAAAAACGCCACAAGATGCTAACAGAACGTTAGCCGGAGCCTCTATCAGGATGGAGCGTCAAAAATCTGCAGTCTGCAATTCAAAAGTCCAATTTCCTTCTTCAAAGCAAGACCCACTCTTTATCTTTGTCTAAACTTCACTTCCTCAATTTCCATTCGTCCACGTCGGCTTTACATCGGTCAATCACATAGCCAATATTTCACTCATTTGTGGAGCCAGCCTTTTTTCCCGTAGGAATGTCCGTCAATGATGCTTCCGAGCAATTGACCACTCTGGGACACGTGTCAATGATTACTTCACAAGGGGACCACCCGGAATCCAGATGTTACGACAGGTTTATTCCTGACAGTGAACTCCACATGTGGTCCAATGACCAGATGCAAACTAGTCGGTGTCAGGAGATGTAAAATCTCGAAATCTGGTGGCTTTCAACAATAGAAGGCGTTAACAGATGGTAACAGCTGTCTGGATGTTGGTTGTTAGTTATTCATCTATTGGTATGTACTTTCAGAAACCTAATTAAAGTCATTATTCAAAAATACAATGACTTAAATATATCTAAAATTGTATGGAATTTTTAAGCGATAATTCTGGTTTTGGGTCCGTTTCTTTCGATTAGGGAAGATGCATTGAAAACTTCAGTTTTCGACCATGTACAATTTATTCGTCGAAACGCCCACTAAAAACCGCACGCAGTAAAAATGATAAACTCGCATAATTGCTTAATATTTCTCAATTATTGTACGCCTTCCTTTTGTATCCAAATGCATACAAAGCGTTCACTGAAATAACATTGATAGAGGGTATGCAAGAAAGATCTGGGTTCTCCGAGTGAATTAAAGCAGCTCTACCCATATAGATACCTTTATTCTGAAACTAATTTTATTAACATTTATAATAGTTTTTGATATACTTTTAGAACTTTCCTTTCGATATTAGAATGAAAGTAGGTCGCAATAATGCTTCACTTTCTCATCCTTTCTAAGATCTTATATCCTAGATTCGAAGGTCAGAGCAGAGTTTTTAACAAGAATCGCTTAAAAAATTTTTAAAAACTTCTCCCATAATACTTTATAACAGAAGTGTTTAATTCAAAGTTGCAATTATTAAAGTTTTATTTGAATTTCCAAATCGACTTCCATGTTTTAATCTTATACAAAAAGCGAAAGAGTTATTTTATATGGATTATAAGAAGGCTTTAGTTTATGAAATGAATTACCATTAAATCGCCGAATTTCATTTTAAGATTCGAAAATAAAAACATAAATTGATATATTATAACTGTACAAAAAAAATCCAATATTCCATCACATTAAGAAAGGAATTGAAATAGTTTCCGAAATTCCTGCATTGCAAACAGATTGCTACAAGATAAGCACGATATGCCAATGAGTAGCATGAGTCCAGACCAAGTCAAGAGGCATAGTTGCAGGAAAACTACTGGAATTTGGAAAACATTGCGCCTTATAGTCAAGAAGAACAAGCAAATTGATTAATTTTTTTAAGGTTCAGATTTCTCTTGGATTCATTGAACCCTAGAGAGGGTCGATTTGGTTAAAAAACCTTCAAGGAATTGACTGGTTTACATTTGCACATTAATATTTAGCGGTAAATTTGTTCAAAGTAGAAATCATTACTTGCTTATTGTGCAATCTAATGGAATAGTTTTAGTTTCTTAATTAAAAGCTATTTTTAACTACCATATGAAAATATTGATGCATTTTTTTTTATTTGAGAATTATTCTTCAATGTCTGTTTTTAACGAAATCGCACCACTCAGCCGTGTTTGAACTTTGTGGAAATTACGAAGCAAACTTAAGGGAAGAAAGGCACTGTAGTGTCTCAATATAAAATAATAAAAACATTTTAGAGTAACTCCAGGATTTTCAGCTGTGGTCAAATGACCAGGTCTACCCCTTTACATCTATAAGACTCCAATTTAAGGTAACCGAAATTAACCGTATGATTAAAAAGATATTTCCAGAATTTTTTTTTAATCATCTGACAATAAAGCCCTAACTTCATAGACACCAAGATGGATTTTTTTTCACACACTAAAGGCGGCAGTCGTAGTACTACGATTTGATCCGCGTTATCTCGCATACTTTCGTCAAGATCCCCCGCCTTAAATGTGTTAGTATGTTTAAGAGAGATCTAAAGATAAAGTAGTTTCAATAATACTCAAAAAGTAAAAATGAAATCGGAAACATTTTTAACCGTAAATGAATGATTTTTACCGTGACATTATTGAAATAATGTTTTATTTTGTTCCATTAACTCTACCTACTCACCCATTGTTTGCTTATTCTTGGCATCTCTGTTAACAAAGCATGAAAATATTTGTTTCCAAAGCATTTGAATGAATTAATTGACAAATACAATGCATAAACCCATTTTCTGAGGAGTGGATATTTTACTGCGATTGATTCTTGAAAAACCGTACACCTGAAAATCAATTCAATAAAATTTCATTAAATTTAGTAGGCATGCATCCAAAATCTTGTAGGCTTTCGTAGACGAATTTTTCGATAGCCTCACTTAGGCACGTTTTACAGGCAGTTTAATTTCTAATTTTTATTTTGTGAACTGTTACATTTTATGTAGTTAGACCTATATATAGGAGAAAAGGAAAATATTTAAAATTTTATCCGTTTTTCCTAGCAATGAAAATTGCTACATTTTCATTGACCAGTTAAAAAAAAGTTTTTAAAACTAATAGTGACTTTTGAAGCCTGCTTTAGCTTCTACTTCGTTAGCGTACCTCTGTTTTAAAATTGTTATCATTTTTTAAAAGAAATTAAACTCCGAACCTTGTCGGTACCATAATATTAGGCTGTCGCGGTCTGCTACATGGGAATAAAAGTATTTAAACCCACATCAACATTAAATTCTAATGTTATACAATTTATATATATGACGAAAAGCAATATAACAAGTCATACATAGTTGAATATTTGATGGAAGAATTTCATTTTGTGCAGCAAATGCAATTACTTACCCATCGTCATTGACGAGAAAGACAGCAAAACCAACAAAATTTGGAGAATGTAGAGGAGTTCTGGAAAATAAAATGCCAATCATTTAGCAACTCTAAAGGAAATTCCCTTCCCATCTGAATAAAGTAATTGTTGTTTCACTTTTTTTTTAGTGACCTACGAGTTTCAAAATGATTTGTTCGTATCTATTCATTACCGTCTTTGCAAAATGTTGAATCTTTTCAAATAGATATTATCTAGAAATATTAATATATTACAGGATCTCAGAAATCGCCAACGCGAAGATATTTGAAGAAGCAGAAAGAAACAAATTCGGCAACTTATTTCTTCAGGCTTGCTCACAACTGAAGGCATTGAATCCGTTGGAGTTTTTTTTAGTCCCGTTAGTATATTAGCGTCTTGTTTTTAAAGAGACATTAAGCCTTTTTGGAGACGGATCTCGTAATTTGAAACCGTAGTCAGATGACCATCTCCAAACTTCCACATAATATCAGCGGCTGGACATTTGGCCCATATGATTTAATATGCACCAGACCCCCTTACACGACGTGTCTTCGGAGGAATCGAAACTCGATTCCGAAGCCAAGATCTTACCAAAAGGCAACCGCGGCTCTAATTTTTTGTAGGCCACATTCTTGTGACTAAATTTGTAGGCAGAATCAAGTGCATCAAATTTATCAATGAATTACTCCAATAACTGCATTTGTTATTTGGATACAATAAATTAAAAAGAAATTTCTTCAGAATAATTAACCATTTAATCTATTTTTCCTTGTACCATACAGACAAATTCTCCATTTTTATAAACCAAAATAATTATGCATAAAAGCTAACTAAATTAACAAATATAAGATACAGTTGTTTTAACAATTCTTACTTGAAACAGTAAACATTTCCTAAATATACATGTTCCAGTTGGAAATATATATATATTTAGCAATGAATTACATGACACAGAAATCACTTACTACATTATAAACAAATTATACGAACATTTCAGAACTTAGTTGATCTTTGTTACTGCTGCATTCAATTTCAAAGTTAATTCTCTAATGAATAAATCCAAGAAAGATTAGAATTACTCTTTGAAGGATTTGCCAAGACCTATTCACAAGGGGAAGAGGATGCAAAAGAAACTGATGTCAAACCAAGTTTAATAGGGTGCACAAATACACTTAACTTTCCATATTGGTAATCGCTATAATTTATTATTGAATTTGATGACCAAATTTTTTTAACCTCTTGCCCTATTTTGACGTACAATGTACGTCTTTGAAAATTTTCGCCTATACTGAAAATGACGTTCAGCGTACGTCTACTAAATTTTCTGCGCTACTGTACTACTTGCTTCGCATTTTTTTTTTTTTCACATTGGTAATAGCTCTTTACCGTTAGATTGAGACAGCAGTAGAACAGTGATTTTAAAACTTAAAGTTGGTAAAATTACACAGGACTATATTTTTAATCTTTTATTTATACTTGTATATTATACAGAGCAAGTATATGCATTTTTTAAACGCAATATGATCGAAGCTTTAACAGAAATTATTCCAAGTAAAAGCTTTTTGGAATTTCTTTAGATGCGATGGACACATTTCTGCTAATTTACTGATAGCGCAAGAGGTTAAACTAATCTGACAAAAATGGTTTTAATATCATCTTAGACCTAAAAAATATTTTATTGCTTCATTTTCATTTCCATGTTATGCTCCACATATTTGTAATAAAAAGTATTCTTAAAAGCATTGTTAATTATGGAAATTAAAATATTTTCCGTATTTTCACTTTCGTAGTATGCATTTTTTTTTAAAAAAATGCAGTATATAATTTGTTACAACTAAGGTTATAAAATCCAAACTCTTCCATCGAAACATTCAATCTCGCGTTTTTGCCAAAGATAAATTTAAAAATTGGGGAAAAAAAAAAGTTTTTCGGACAACAATTTTGAAATAATCTCTCTTCCACTTTTATTTCATAATACTCGCATATACCACTTATTTGCTAGCTCAATTTTGCTTTAACTTATTCATATGAAATCTCTCTTCTCTACTCATGTTTGAACTATGCAATATAATCCAAATTACTACTTAAATATCCAAAAGTCAGTAATCTGTTCGAATAAGCTGCCCGCCAAAGACGGCTAGTCCTTTAATTAGATTCAACAATACAGAAAATCTAGAACTCCTAATTGTCGGGAATAGATTCTTAATTTAGTTGGATAATTTGCATTTAGTTTCAAAACCACACTATTTTTTTGTGCAAGTTGCCCAATCTTCATTCGTAAGCAGAACATAGTTTAGCATGCCCTCCCCAAATCTTCAAGTAATACATTGGCTCACACACGCATAAGTTGCACATGAAAACCAAAATGGATTTTTGACCGTAGATGACAAATAATGAACGTAAAACTGGCTGGAACAATCCAAAGTGTACAGCGCACCAATAGTATACGAAAACATCTGGCACTGCTGGAAATTAAATATGACCGTAGCTCTCATACTGCTCACGCTAGACTTAAGAGACACACCTTCAGTGTCTTTCCTTTGAAAGTAGAAAAATTCATCCCACTTGTGAAAATGCCGAGAATGTCCAGCTTCACTGCTCACATTCTAGGTTGCATCCAACTTTCTAAAAGACTTAACATCTTTAGGAAAGCAGACTATATCAAATAGTATTTCTGTTGCTTAGTTTGGCAACAACTGTAAATCATTGTGTTTTTAAAAGAATAAAGTTATGAGTTATCGAGTTTTTGTACTTCCAGTCTAATTTGATACCGATAAACCCACACATTATCCCTTATATAGATTTTTTATCCAACTAGAGCTGAACTGAAATATGTCTTGATCATAATCAACAACAGAAGTAATAAATTTTGTCAAAAGTTAACTTACTAGATTTTCTGAATTTTACAGTAAAGTTCTTGTAACGATTGAAGAGGTCAACGCAGCATGAACTGCAACCAACTGTCCGTTGTCCAGACTCTCCATCATTTAATAGATCGTCGGAGTCCTGATAGACTTCGGTAGAGTTGAATGATCTCATGATGGCTTTGTACGTTTTCAGAGGTTTTCTAATCGTCTCCCTCTTAAAAAGGGGCTCGTCTTCTGAAGGTTCCAGGATGGCTGGACAAGACGCATGATGATCCAGTTCGGGCTTAATATATTCATTTGAATACCCTGTTAATTTCAAAATTGGGAATCAGATAGCTTTTAATGAGCCTATTTCAACCCTTTGCTCTCTCGGATGGTGCCACTTGCTCACTATTTAATAAGATGAATCATTGCCGTTTTATTTTTCATTTTTAAAAATGCATACAGAATAGTAAAAAGATGTAGATTAATTTTTTGGAGAAATTCAACTGAAAATAATTATGTGTACTTTTCAGAGTAATAAACAAATCTTTGAATTAGATGAATAATTAGGCATCGATTTACTTTTCCGAGTACAAAGGAATAAATATTGGATTGAAAAATATGCATCAGATCGCAGACTTTAATAAAACTAAGGTTTATTTCGGAAAATAGTTTGTTAACCTTTTCGCGGCGAAGTACTCAGAAATGAATTGCGCTCTAGGCAACCAGCGTGACGGTGGAAGGTCTGTGCGGATAACAAGATCGCGAGTCGTACCAAATGCGGCGTTCGGTGCTTATTTTGCTGGTCATTTGCCTGAAATGATTGACCGGTAGGTCTATCAAACAGCAACTAACAATTTCAAGTCAAAACATTACCTATAAAAACCTTTTAGAAGCCTACATCAATGTAAGATATGTCAACAAATGAGAGAGGCCAAAAGACGCTGTTTATTCGTAGAAATAAACTCTACTTGAGCACCTATAAGTGCTGTTGGCTCAAAGTGAGCGTCTAAAGGCGCTATTCGCCATTCAAGAATAAAGTATTCATTCGGCTCTTCCGTCTGTTTCATTTGCCATAAATGCCAGACATGATCACACTGAGACAAATATTTATTTTTACCCATAGTTTGATAGCAGTTATAATCAGTTTTAAAACTTCAATATTAATCTGATTAGCTGAATATCCCTTTAAAATAAAAAACATATGCTTGAAAATTGTGATTTAAACTTACTGTTTGCACTCGTAAATCAACGCGTGGTTCAGAATATTTGTATGCTCTTAAATATTATACTTAAAATAACACAAGCTAGCTTTGACTTTTCAGTTCGACATGGGTCACAAAAACGTGTGATTTGCTCTAAGTTTTGTCAAGGTAACTTTACATTTCCATGTAAATGCTATTCTAACCTGTAACGCTTTAAAGGCCCTACTTCTATTCAGCAGAACGTCACTAGCGACCGGCAATATCTTGAAAAATTTATAAAGACTATTTTGTCAATACACATAACCATGTGCGACTGTACACGAAAAGACAACAATGACACCCACATTCAAGGTGTACAAGATGTTTTTTGGATTTTTAAAGTTAAAAATTTTTAAAAAAAATCACTGTTGATCATTAATATATTGATC
This sequence comes from Argiope trifasciata, assembly GCA_026543055.1. Classification (NCBI taxonomy): domain Eukaryota; kingdom Metazoa; phylum Arthropoda; class Arachnida; order Araneae; family Araneidae; genus Argiope; species Argiope trifasciata. The sequence continues at coordinate 933,578 of JAPMOQ010018919.1, forward strand.
ATTGGTATTGGACCATTCATTTCTGCGAGAAAACCTTTGTTAATATTTAATCAGCTAATTAGCATATTTTGAAACATATATTAAAATTTAATTTGTTCAGACGCAAATTCTAGTTGGAAACACCCAATATTAGTCTTCATGTTTACCTCAATCAAGTTAAAAAAATATATAGTTTTTTTCTTTCAAAATTTTTTTTTTCATTATTGATGAATAGAAAAAGCGAGATTTTTTCTGCAATTTTAAATAGCTTTTAAAAATTTCTATAAATATAACCGACTGAGGGACAAAACATCCACTGTTTCATACAGACTATTTCGATATATAAATACTTGCATTCCGTTCATTCTTGCCGAATTATGACTTGAATGAAACAACATAATGGAAAAATATTCATAAAATGAGTTTTTTTTAAAAAGACGAATACTAGAGTTTTTAGTAAAAGTACCTCTAGAAATTCTTTCCAAATATTTTAAATATTTCACGAGTTATAACATCTTAATATCGTTTGAAAGCTAAAGGATCAGAAAATTTTGAATCAATAAAAAAGTCGATATTTTGAACGATTTTCGAAGTTTCAAATGTATACATACATCTTTATAATAAATGCATTTTTTTCCTTTAAATAATACTTAAAACTGGCAATAAAACTAATTACGTAAAATCAATTACGTAGCGATGAAATAAATAGCTATATCCACGCTTGTTACGCTAATTCCTGATGAAAATTCATATCGTGTAACCATTTTCGCCATTGAAATGCAATTGATAAACAAGAACCCACTTTTTAAAAAAAACTCTACTATGAAGTACACAACTGTCCTGTGTAGAAAAAAGTCTTATCACTCGCGTCATTCACAGTCTGGAGTCCAAGGAGAGTAGGATGCCTTTATTAGAATGTGTGCCAAAAAATTGAGGGTTCACCTCTGCCGTTTCTTTTCAAATTCTTTTTATTTATACATTAAGAAAAAATTTGAGAGCATTTAAAAAATTTGCAATATTTTTATAATAAATTGAGATAGTTGCAAAACAATAGTTGAAAAATTCGCTATAACTTTTTTAATACCTTCCGAACACAACCTAATCATTTTTTTTCTTTTGAAATCTAACTTGTTCTCCCAATTCAGATTCAACTGAGCCGGTAAAATAAGTTAAAAATACGATCAAACCCTATTCTCAACCTAACCGAACTGCGCTTCAGAACATTAACATCCCATTTTAAGGCAGTTTTTGGACTGTTTTGAGAAGGACCTCGTAATTTTGAACAACGGTCAGATGACGAGAATGGCGCCCCTTTATCTAATTTCTGCTCCACAGCAGAGAGAGGACACGCTTCTTCATAAATCTTCATTCTTAAAACAATTTGACTAATGGATGCGTCTACATAAAACTTTTAGAAATGCAGATATTGATCTATAGAAAAAAAAATCGACTCTGGGTTTGTTTCTTAAGTGATTCATTGCCAGACAAGACAATTTTAATTGGATCGTTGTTTTACATACCTCGATTCAAAGTTGAGTCATTTGAAGCTTTCTTAATAGATTCCTATAACAAAATGATTAAATTGATATAGATAATTGTATAAAAGTTCAAAGGAAAAATATATTGTTCAATATTTTAGAGAAATAATAGTTCTTAAATGATTAGTAACCATAAGATTATAAAACAACTACTGAAGAAGCTTCATTTATCTCTTTGCGATTCGTGTAGTTTTCTTAAGCACAAATAGAATAACATGCAATGAATGATGCAGTCCAAATACTCCAATTTAGGCAACTGAATACGAGTTGAATTTGCAAGATATAGTAAAAGAGAAGAACATCACAAGTGGCACAGGAATGGCTCCCATTGTATTTTGAATATTGGCAAGAATGAAAAGCATTCACACGGATTACAAACTGCTTCATTTAAAGATCTTACTGCACGGAATTCATTGGTTCATCAAATGTTGTAGCTGCATTATTAGAAGTGTTCGGGAAAGAACTTAATGTGTCGTCAGGAATTCCTTCAGCAAGAAGATGCAAAAGAAATCAAGAAATAGGCTTCAAAGTTTAATCGAACACTAAAATAGGCTTAACCGTCAGCGGATAGGTAATCACTAGTATTTGCTTACGGAAAATAATGTTCATATCTTCCAGCACAATTAAGTTATCGAAATAGCATTTTTTAATAACTTGTCCCCCCCCTTTTCCATTATATTCCATTTTTCCTTTACATTCCTCAAAACGTCATCTTTTTTTACGATAGTCATTTCAGTTTTCTTTAACACCCCACCCCTTTAATTCTAATGTTTTTTCATTCTACTTGATGCACAATCTGTTTAGAAATGTTATGATGAAATCCAAACTATCAGTCAAATATTCAATCGATTACTTTTGCAAATCATTAACTCGTAACAGGATCGCTGCTATAGAAAGAGATAAAACTCTATAATTATATTTATGGTATAAATAGTACCTATGGCGCACCTTCAATATACACAAAACTAATCAAACTAGTTACTGTGCGAATATTTAAATGAAGGAACAAAAATTATTTGTTGTCGCTGTTAAATATATATCCATGGAAACTGTATTGGAATTTGAAAGGCGTTTCTCAGGGGGCATTGAATGTAACTTGTAAGTAAAGGATAAAAAATGTAAAATGAAAAACTCGACGTGGCATGCCAATATTGATTGCATATTAAATTAAAAGTAGTTATCTTAAATAGCCGTCATAATGTCCTAGCATGAAAATACATCCATATTCAACCTCCCTGTTCTAGTATTAACCCTTTGCACTTGGATGGTGCCTTTCATTCACCATTCAAGACGGTGCCCCATTTTGGCGTTTTATATACTTTCAAATTTTGATTGTTAGAAACGCCTACAGAATTATAAAAAAAGATTTAGATTAATTTTCAAAGTAATTTGAATTTAAAATTATGTATGTGTATATTTTTAGAGAATACCTATGTATCAGGTTAGTTACATCGATTCAGTTTTCCCGAATACAAAGGGTTAAATGATAAGAAGTTTCGACTCCATGCCTTTTATTATTGTCCTTTATACATCTCAATTGAAATCTTAATCACGTTTCACGAAAAAAAAATTAATACTGCTGCGAAACTTCATACAAAAATGGGATTTTTTTAATTATTGTAAGAATGCGAAACAAAATTTCCTTACACGTATATATTTAATAAAATCCTCATTTCAATCTTCATTTACTAAAAAGGAATTATCAGATTATCATATCTATTCACAGAAATCAATCAAAATATACCTCCTGCAGACCAGCAACTTCGTTAGCAGCCATATCGAAACTGTTATGGAGTCTGAGAAAAGGATAAAAACAGAAATACAAACGAGCTACCACGGTATTTTAAAAACTCAAAGAATATAGAATGCCAGTTCTTTATATCATAATACCGGTTATACACTCGGCCAGTTATAAGACGGGCAGTAAGCAACGCATGGGCAGAAAGGGGTGATTATTTGTATTTGTCACAATTTCATGAGATAGATTCAGGCATTCCATACTTGGCTATAAATTGCTGTTTTGGCTTTTTTGTGCTTTTCTTTCCCACTGCGAATCTTATTAAAAGGATGGATATCTACACAAATGAACATGATGAAATGAAAAATAAGGCCAGAATATCTAAATTTGGGAAACAATAGGAAATAAATGGCAAAAAAAAGTTAAGTATCCGAAAGAACGAAGAGCGAAAAATGACGGAATTAATCTATTATAAATGATCAAATTCTTCACTCCACCCTCATCAAATTCTACAAATACTCTTGAAGTGTGAAAAAAAAACTACAGCGACGTGTTGTGTCCCAATGGGACAATTACTTGTCATCGAAAGAAAAGTATTTTTCGCTCTTTCCACGCATGTGCTGCCAACTGACAGCCTAATAACTGGTCGAGTGTAAACCCAGCATTCGTACGAAAGTGCAAAATTTGACTTCTATTTTGATGTCATATTTCTGTCAATTTTGTTTATTCATAACGCCAGGCACGGCTTGATACTTGCTTACATAGGGTCAATAATTACTCAGAACAGGTGTCTCTTTTTCGTTGATTCTGTCTGTTGTTTCAGTATAAACACTTTAAAAAATTCCCTCGTTGGTAGTTATTGCAAGCAGTAGTGACCTTCTATTGTGCTCAATAGGTAGCCTTTTGTGAAGGCTTTTAGTAAAATCTGTTATTTGAGCTAGTGAAGATCATTATTTCAATCAACAACTTCTCGTACAATGACGTGTCTGAGACGCGCATCGAATTATTGAATTTTTAATCTGCAATTAGTGAAAAGTATTAAATAATTTTAACTGAAAAAAGTCACTTGAAACGTATTATTATTAAAGGAATTAAAATAATAGTAAATATTCTAACTAGGAAACTATTAAATTCGTCATTTAATTAGGAAGTTAAGTAAATTTGTATGTGAAGTGGTTAATAAAAGCATGTCATTTTTCCTTTTCTCTATTTTTTTGCGCATTCACTCATACATAGGTGTGAAAAGTGAGTTCTTTGTCCAAAAGGAAAGAATTTTAATTAACTCTACAATACATATTCGTAGCATTTTAGTAACATGTTTTTATTTCAATTCATAAACTTCTCTGGATTGATCCAAAAAGCAACAGTGAGTGTTTGAAAATCCTTTTTTCAATGCTTCTTGATAAAAATTTGTAAAAAAAACTGTTGCACGACAAAAGCAGTTATAGAAAAGATTTAAAGTGGAAACTTAGGGGAAAATACCAAGGTGGATGTATTTATTTATTGCATTGTAAAAAATATATTTTTAAAGAGCTGAATTTTATTTTTATAGCAGAGTTTTTATAATGGGATTAATGCCAAATGGATGTTGTTCAATTAATGAACTAAGCATCTGTCATCCTGAAAAAATCTAAACTATGATTCTTAATTATTTTTTATTACACGCATTTTTTTTGACAAAACAATAAAAGAATCCGGATTATGGAGTTAATATGTTACTTCTTTTCATTGTATCAACTTGTGCAAGATTTTTTTAAAGACAATTTTGAAAAAGAAAAATGTGAAACACTTTTTCCAATTCCTTATCTGTACTTAAACGCAATGTGTTAATAAAAATGGAACAGAAAATAAGTAAATTTTAAACTGTGGCTGGCAAACAAATTTTCTGAAGGATCTTTCTATTACGACTTTTCAGTTGATTGGTGTTCAGTAGTTGCTACCAACCCGCCAAGTTGGTGTACTCTCATTCTAGGGTTGCTCCTTTTCTGTAACTGCTCGGGTCATGACCCGGCAGAACGAGATTTGAACTTGGACGCGATGCATACCGTTGTTAGCGGGGTGACTCCATGCCCCTTCTCATAGCAATAAACTGCATAGTATAGAAACATCGTTTCATCATTTTAGTTACACCGCAATTCCTTTGTTTTTTTCAATTAGTTACACCCCAAATTTATAGTTCATTTCTCATCATCAAGTGTTGATCCATCTTCGGCATACACAACAATTGGGGATTCTTTCATTTGTCTTATGCATCAGCATTGAAATATATATATATATGCACCTGCATATATTTAAGATAGTTAGCATTTTAATAAAAATTTTAAAATTGGTGATCAAAATACAATTCTACCTTAATACAAAGAAATGTTTTAGATGACGAAATTTTGATTCACCCTATGTGCCACCGTTAGAAGTGAATTTATTTAATTATTTTTAGTTTTCAGTTTTCAACCATGATGTTACAACCACTAAGATGCAGATATAACTAAAATTTAAAAAAAATTAATTACTCAATTTGTATTTCAAATAAATGTTTTTTAGAAATACGGTGATTTTTTCGAACACTTGGAAAACTGTCGCCATCGATATTCCCAGCCATAATGCTAATTCATTTCCAATGAAACTCAGGAATGACCATTCTTCCCACTTCGATAACTGCTGATACACACTTTTCTGCAAACTCGAATAAAAAAACCTTTAACCTTACATTTCTCCTTATAATTTCGATAAGGATTAATGTCCTTGCATTTGTTAATATCTAAAAACAGCGTTTCCTTCCTCAATTTAGATCTCGATAACTCTTCATCGTACTGTACTGAAATGCACGGAAGAGGATAACCGCACGTTGATCCCGAAAGTGGCATGGTGTTAAGAACTTCGTTGAAACAACATGCTTCTGTAACATTTATTAGGCTACACAGCTTCAGATCTTCAAGAACTGACAGAGTTGGGTCAATGCAGCCGCACTTTTCAAAATTTTGCTTTTGGATGCATGCACGAACGCATCCGATTTTACTACTATTGAAAGATGCCAAATCCTCTTTTTTATAGTCGAAACACTCGTCCTTGTAGGGTGCCGGCATTCTATGGACAACTGTTTCCTTTAACGCTATTGATGTTTCATATCCAGGACTGATTACAAATCCGGCTTCTTCTGGATTCGGGATCTCGTCTGAATGATGAATGACTACTTTTGCGCCGTATGTCTCAGAAGTCAGAAGGTATTGAATGGTCTCCAATTTCAAGTTTAACACATTCGCTACCACTGACGCGCCAGCGCGTTACGAATAATATGTTATTGTAACAAACCATCTGTGTTATTAGATGACACCTTTTCTGCAACAGTTAAAAGATAGTAAAGAAGGGGTCATCTAATTAGATTGATGGTCCTGATATCAGGTGCGGGTAGGGGCAGTGAACATGTTAAGGTCAGCCCACTGTCAGGACCGGTTTGTGAGATTAGAAGAGGTTCTTCTGATCTACTACTAAATGTTATACAGTTTCGTACCGGAAGTTTTGGAAGAAGCCGATATTGCTTTTAGAGCAAATTTTACCCTCAAAAAAACAGTCTTTCAATAAATCACCCAGTTGATGTCCATTCTCAAAGCGCTGTTCTGGACTCATTTGGCTATACTTGAATAAAAACAAATTCATATCATTGCGTTTTAAATCAGATATTGCAGTGTTAGCAGCTTTTCCACATGGATCCATGGACCCGAATTCAGATATCAAAAGTGGGGTTCCGATTATAGTGTCGTTAATAATAATCCTTGGACGATCCGGGGGCATAAAACAATCATCTCTTTTCAATCTGTTTAAATTGCAGATACTTACGGCTGGAAATTCTAGTTTTTCTTCTTGGCTTATTCTCAAACAAACTACAGTCGGATATTCCTAATACAGACGAGAAAATCTCTGTATTGAGTACGCACTTCCAATGACACAGCCCAACAGTATGAAAAATCTTGAAATCTTTCCAAAGATCGAAGCGGAATAATTTGTCTGAGAGTCTGATGATGATTTTCTCATCAACTTATATTTGAAATTAAAATGCGTTATCTTTTCTTTCCGAAAACTACATATATTTTTATTGTCATTTGCTATTTGTATTTTTTTATCGTGGGAAGTTATCAACGCCATGTAAGTGATTATTTATCAATCATCTTTATTTATGTTGTTGTTGTGACTTGTGGCACTTCACAAGCCCGCTTGCAGCTATCTATCAGCAATTTCAGTCGAGTGAGCGAATCTTGGTTTCTTCCTGTGGCGCCAGCTGGAAACAAGAGTTAGGCACTTCATGCTTGCTATTGAGCTCATTCATGCGCCGCATTCATTTTTTCAAGAAGGTGCATTCACACACGTCACTGATATAACACAGTAGAAGAAGAGTCATGCCCGAACCCGGGACGCCCAGATCACGGGGATGACGGGGCCCAGACCCCTATGCCAGGTCGCCGGCTCTACCATCTTCAATTCTCTGTTTCAGATCCAGACTTTTTTTTTTGTTAGAATAAAAATAATTAGCTCAATTTCAACTGCTTCAATCAGTCATGTATATTCTAAGTATGCATCGCTTATAAAACATTTCACATAATTTCATTAAAAGAAATCACAGACGCGTAGCAAAAGAATACAATACAACACTTAATATGACAAATAAAAAATATTCATTAATGGTCTCGTGAAATTAAAATTAGATTGACTTGCAGCTTTTGATGTAAAGGACTTTATTACTTCTACATGCATATTATAATTCAATAAATTTAAATCTATTAATATTTGCATCGAACGATTACTGCACAAAAGTATTTCTTTCTCTACAAGCAATTTGCAATTTCAATAATAAAATAATAAATGGAAATCAATGAAATTATGTTTATATCTGTATCTGAAAAGGAAAAAGGAGGCCAATTTAAACAATAATCAATCCTCTGACTACAAACAGTGCAAAAAAGTGGTCAAAAGCAATACTAATAATGATTAATGAAAGAAAGAAAGAAATCTCATTGGCATTCTTCAACAAATGAACACTGAAAGCTCACTCATTACGTTTTGTTGAATGAGTTGAGCCTTTTGAATAGGTTGAATTGCCATAAATTGTAAAGATAGATAATTAAAAAAGATGCTTTATTTATTGAATATGATCATTCAATAAAAGCAAACAAAAAATGTGTTGTTTTGATTAAAAAAATTCATTATATTTATGATTTAATTTGTTTTTAGTAATTTTATGTAAATTACTCTAAATCAATTTCAGCTCTTTTAAATGATTGGTATTTTCTTTGATTTTCTGAGGTCCTTTCCAAATATATAAATAAATAAAAAGGAATATCTCAAAAAAGACTATTAAAGCTGATTATTCTTAAAAAATCCGTTTTCGAAAAGTAAGATTAAATGCCACAAATAAACATTTCAAGCAAAGAAATTGCAAAGAATATATAAATATATGCATGGCATAGAATGAAATCTCTTGAAAGTGTCTGTATGTTTGAAAGAGAAACACCCGGGAAATATATTACTGATATCGGAGATATTTATACCGTTTTGTAAGGCATTTTGGAGGGGGGGATTTCAATACATTGAAGTCATATAAAATAAAAAAAGAGTGTTATAATTGCGATTTTAATTATTTTCCTACCACTATCCGCGCATGCGTTAAAATAGCAGTATCTGTGCGTTACACTTATCAGCAGATGTGCAAACAACAAGAGCTATGGAATGCACATTGGAATACTTTTTTTTTGTTTTCGTCCAACGATTTCCAACAGCAATTCAAGACTCATTATACTCTCAAAAATTAAATGATTGTGGGGATATTTGCACTATTTTGTAAGGTATTTATGGGGAAAACATTAGTATCCAAGGACAAATGTCTAACACTGTTAGAGTTGACCTAAACGAAGAATTTTTTTCTCGTAGACAACTTTACGTAGCACTTTCTAGAGTTACATCCAAACAAAATCTTTTTGTCTTGGCACCAAGAGGAAAAAAAAACCAGTATTATTTACTAAGAAATACTATGAAGCAACTTGCATTCTATTTTCATATCTGATGAAGCAAAATCAATAAAGTGTGGAACAGTGGGTACAATGAAAGTACATTTTAGAATTTTAAAACAGCTTTTCAATCGTATATTTCTGGTGAATTGTTTATCTATGAAAATATCATATTTTCGCCTTTTTGATAATCTAAGTATTTCTAAATATGTGCTTTAAATTTTTAAAAACTTATTTTTTGATTATTTCTAAATATATTTTCATTTTTATTTGATGATACGCATGTCCCTATTGGGTGGATGCTAGGCTTAGTTAAAAGTTCAAGTCTGAAGTTAATTTTTCCTCTTGGATGCTATGCCACGGTTAATGCTGTGAGAGAATTACAAATATATATATGTATATACGAGAGCAATCCCAAAAAAAAAGGTCTCCTATTTTTTGGGGGACGTAGAGAAAGTTTAATTACGTTGTTGGCAACACTGTTGTGAGTGGTGCCTTCTCCGCTACCACATAAGCACGCAGGCACTTCTCTCGGATGTTCAGTCTTGGCTTGGCAGCCATTTGAAATGGAGCTCTCGATAAACGTTACCGCCAAGAGCGAAGTGCGCGCAGTTATTCAATTTTTTGTACGCAAAAGGCGTTAAACTGATTGAAATTCACCGCCTATTGACGGAAGTGTATAGACAGTCGTGCATGGATGTCAAAAACGTTCGCAAGTGGTGTAGAGAGTTTACAGCCGGTCGTACTGAATTTCATGACGAAGAAAGGAGCGGGAGGCCGTCGATTGCCGACGAGACAATCGCAAAATTTGAGGAACTCAAGCGTAAAGATCGGAGGATCACTCTGGATGCTCTCTGGATTTTGGTTCCTGAGGTTTCCAGAAGCACAATCCACAGGATTTTAACTGAAAAGTTGCAAGGTTCAACGCTTCCTAAAGGGTATGGCGGCAAGCTGGTATGACATGGGCACTGTAAAACTGCCACAGTGTCTGCAAAAATGCATCGAACAAAATGGTGATTACATTGAAAAATAAAGCATTCTTCAATCTTTAAAGTGATGTAGCATTTATAGAATATAAATGGTTCTTTGTGTATCTAAAAATATAGGAGACCTTTTTTTTGGGATTGCCCTCGTATATATATATATAGAATTAGATTATGCTACTTTATTCGGATATTATTCTCTTATTTCCAGATCCAAACTCTACTTTTTTTATTTAATTATTTCTAATACACGTTATAAAAATGTGTTGACTTTTTAACTCTTCCATCTCAGAAGAAGGGATAAAAATCCCAAATACGAATGCATTCCTCTCCAAATACCTAAGATTGCTTTTCCTAAGCATAAAAAAATACGAATAAGAATTTCTTCGAAAAATCACCAAATTAAAAAAATTTCCATCACTTTGATCTTGTCTTGTGGTTCGCAGGAACACGTTTCAGCTTCGATTCCAGCACAGATTATTGCCCTCTGGTTACGGATGTAACCACTAGGTTCGCTTGTGTAGTGGATGTATGGAGTAAAAAACACACTCAGCAGACCTCAGTAGAAAACTATGATGGCGTTTATTTACGCAAATACAGGACAACATAAAGACGACAAATATTTACAACCGAGATAAACACACTGCAGCACCCAACAATATCGGTAGCCCTCAAGTAGTAATCGACCACTTACCAAAATGTGGTCAGACAGAATTCAGCAGGGGAGGGGATCCTCGGAGCTTTGCTCTACGGTCTCTCCAGACGGCTGAGACACTCCTCGGTCTCTTCTCTCTTTAGATGCAAATTCACTACTTCACACGACATGCTGCTGCCTCCACAGGATCGATGCTCAAGTTTAGTTCTGCAATAAGTCCACTCCACCATTGCTTCGCTATCCTCTCCCAGACTCTTTATTTATCGGCGACTCCGACTACAATTCCCCACGATCACTCGCAGCTTGAGAGTGCTGGTCTTTTATAGTTTCCAGGAGGCTGGTCTAGACTTTCTAATCCAAACAGGCGTATATCAATTCCTAATGGACCGATCGATAAAATACTCGAAACCAAGATCCAATACAGATGACTATAGAGTAGTCTTTCTTGCGTTGATGTTATTCGTGCTGGAAAGGAAAATCACAGGCTAGTTACAGTATTGCTCCTCATTATATGATATTAATCAATGTTATACAATATCGCCAATATTAATCAATATCCTACTATATTGAATAATATTTTTCGATGTATGATATTAATCAATATTCCACAATACTGAACAATGTCCAAGAATATTGTGCAATATTTGTGCTGCGAAAAAAATTGAAGCTTATTCCAAAAGTATCATCTTTCAGCCAGGTATCTACCAAAATTATACTATACACCGAAGAGCCATTACATTATGACCACCCTGCTAATAACATGTAGGACCCACTTTAGCCCTCAAAACTGCTGGCACCCGCCGTGGCATTGATTCCACAAGGTGCTGATAGGTAGTCTGAGGTATCTGGTACCAAGCGCTCACCAACTGGTCCTGCAGTTCCCTCACATTGCGAAAGTGTAGCGTGGCAGCACGAATTTGGTTTTCCAAGTAGGACCACAAATTCTCTATTGGATTAATGTCAGGTGAGTTTGGGGGCCAAGACATGACTTGAAAGTCACTGGAATGTTCCTCGAACCAATCCATGACGATTCGACTTTTATGACATGGTGCATTATCCTGTTGGTACACGCCATCCCCCGCAGGAAACACTGTTCCCATGAATGGGTGAACCTGGTCTGCAACCATGTTCACGTACCTTCCAGACGCCAAGGATTGTTCTATGGGGATTATGGGTCCTAATGTGCTCCATGAAAACATTGCCCACACCATAATACCCCCACCACCGGCTTTCTCCGTCCAACTGTGCATCCGGGAGCAAGGGATTCATTTGGAAATCGGCGTATTCTCACACGCCCGTCGAGGTGATGGACCAGAAAACGTGATTCGTCGGACCATGCAACCTTCTTCCATTCCTCTGGTGTCCAATCCCGATGTTTCTTGGTCCATAGCAGACGCATTTGGCGATGACGTTCCGTTAGTGCAGGAACATGCTTCGGCCTCCGGCAGCGTAGGCCCATACGCAGCAATGTACGCTGCACAGTGTGTTGAGAAACACTGTATGGGTCACCACTGTTATAGCTGGTGGTTATTTCGGCTGTTGTAGCCCTTCAGTCACGGCGAACAATGCATAGCAATCTCCGCTCTCCTCTGGAATCAATGCGCCGTGGACGACGACGCACTTTTGGCCGGCGACTTGCCGTTTTACCATCCCTGCACCACCTTTGATATGTGCTCACAACAACTGCACGTGAACAGCCCACTAAACGCGCCGTTTCTGATATTGATGTTCCAAGTCTCCGAGCTATAACGATTTGACCTTTATCAAAGTCTGATAAATCCGCTGCTTTTATCATTATGTGGCTAATCGCACTATGTTTAGAAAGACACCGCATACCCATTTTATATACTCCAATATCAACCATGCACGTGCAGTGGTTCTGCTCCTGGGCTAGCCCATTCTCATAGATGGAGGGTGGTCATAATGTAATGGCTCTTCGGTGTATATATACATGCATCTTAAGTTTCATTCTATCAAATCGTTCCTTCGTTTTCTATAAATTAGAAATCTCTATACAGATAAGATGTTCTGAAAAGAAGTTGTTTAGTTTAGTTTAGTTACATTAACGTCGTGTTCTAAAGTAACCAGGGCTATTTTGAGACGGCTGTCTTAATTTTGGAGAGCGAACAGATGACGAAGACGTTGCCTGAACTGGCACTCACATCACACGAACGGCAAGACGTTCGGTCCCAGCGGATTTAACTCGCACCGGCGGGTTTACACAACGGTTATTCGGTGAAACCGGGTCTCGCATTTGAAACCCTTTGCTTCAAAAGTCGACAACTTACCACCAGGTTATCGCTGCCTATTAATTTTTTGGACCTTGAGTAAGGCAGATAATACCTTAAATGGTATTATAGTTTAATATTATTTTTTGGTGAGAATTCAGCATTTTAACTGAATTTATCATATGATCCTTACGGAGTTCTTTAACGATTAAACGGTTAATAGTAACAAAATATTGAATTTTCTTTTAGACGCGTTTATCCCAAACGACTGAACCTAAAATTGGATGCATAACTACATTTATAATCAGAAAATACCTTATTATGTTTGATATATCTGTTATTACGATTTTGAGTTATAATGTTTATACGCTTCTGAAAATGCAAATTGAGAGACTTTAAACTCTTTGTTGCATTTAGCTCGGCAGGTGTCCACACTATAATTGTTAAATCTGAGAACAGAATTTTATCCATCTATATCTCTTTACTTTTCAGTTAACGTGTTAAGCTATATTTGAAAATTTGAACAGACAGGCTTTCACTTGATATATTATTCTCAAAAGCTGAAAGAAATCTAGAAATTTGTAGTGAAGATTGTGTACTAAATTTCATTCACACAACTTAAAGGATCTTCGAGATATTTTTGTCACATATGAGCAATTTAATAAATGTTGGAGATGAAGGATTAAAGGATTTTTTTTAAACCTATAGCATTTTATTAAGCTGCCAACTTACTCTTGATCCCCGCTTTCCCTACTCGTTATTCTTTAAATGTCCTCATGTTCGTGCGGGGTAAAAGTTCCATTTGCCGTAATTAAGTTAACCTCTTATTTTGAAACAATACTTTTATCTAGTCATTTTGAATCACTATCAGAGAATAATACCTAGGCGATGTCCTTATTTTCCAGACTTTCACGCCTCAAGAACAGAAGAATGTTTGACCATCGATAACTTTAATGCCACATTCCGACAACCTGTGGCTTTTATATTTGTCACAAATCTACAAACTGACCCATTGTAAGACTATCCACGCCTGAGGACGTTGGTCCTGTTGTCGGTAAACTGAACAGACATCAAATAACCCCCGAAAATCACAACAGAGAGGAAAGAGGGGAAAGTGTGCCCATCTGCAGATATACGCAATTGTTGTAACGGGGCTTAAAGCGCACTAAACTCGCATGCAGGGTATGAAGTAGAACAGGGAATTATTGACAGTTAATCGATATTGTTTTAAGCAAACAATAAGTTTACTTTGGTTATAAAAATCTTTTTGTGCATAGTAGCTGTACATAATTTTTATCTCAACTGTCTACCTACGTAAAGTTCTTATCAGCTTGGAAAGTACCCGCGCCTTCCGATTGATAAGAAAATGGATAAAATGGAAAGATGTTTAACTTTGAATATTTTTAAAAATCAGATCAAATATCCGATTGATAAGAAGAATTTGGACACGATTACATCAGGCAGTTGGGAAGACATTTCTTCCCGTTTTTTCACTTGAAATAATATAATAAAAAATGAGGGAGGAAGTGAAATACCAAAAATATGAGAGCAATATACCAAAACAGGTATATTTTATGGTGCAAGAAGATTCAATAATTTTGATTTTGCTTTTATTTGCTGATGTACAGTGGCTTAGGGGCACCGCGTCTTTCCCTTAAACTGGGTTTCCAGGTTTTGAGTCCCTGTTCGGTTATTCTTCACACTGTGTTCTATTTGTGAGGTGTATGAAAGAGCCCCTCTATAGAAAGGGACTGTGCAAGCGAGAGTGTGATTGTCTTCTTCGTATGAACTAAAAGTCAGACTTCTGCCCTTGGTGTTCAGGGGCCTTTACTCTCAGAAGCTACTGCATTAAAATTGCTTGTCTATGACAAGTGCAATTAGTAATAACAACATATGTCAATGTTGAACGTACACTCTTAAAATAGACCTTAATGCGCTATTGTGTTCCAATTTTTGGAAAAACTATTTTTATCTACTTAAAAATACTTACTTTTAAAACCATTTTATTATTATTATTTATCACATTTTCTGCTTTTTAAATATTTCTTGAAAACACAAATAAAATAAAAGTAATAAATTAGAGTAAATTTTCTATTAGATTACAAAATCATACGAATCTTTCAAAAAACTGAGAAAATTTTGACTTTTTCGTCGTTTTTCTTTTTGTTATTATTGAATATACCTTAAATTAGATATATATAGAAAACTGCAAATGCAAGAGATTTAAAAATTTGCTATAAATAATAAGCAATAATTGCCTATACAATAAATATTTCAAAATACGAAAATCCTATGAAGAGAGAATTTTTTTAAAAAAATTATCAATACATTTCAAGTCAAGTGCTTTTATTTCCTATCAACATTTTTGACCATTGTAACTTTAAGTTCTCATTTTTTAATTCCATCAAAACATATTATCTTATTTTAAAAATATGCACCAAAATTTTATAATTAAAGAAACTTGGAAAGTAGTTATTAGTCATTAACTGTAACATATCTTATTTACATTTTTTTTTAATTTGGAGCCCATTTCCAATGGAATTGGGAAATTCATTCTTTCGGTCCTTTTTTTGCTACTTAACTTTTTCATCCAGTGCAAAAATGTAAATATTTCGTGTTTGCTTGCGTAAATTCTTTCGTGGAGATGGCTCGTTGTCTTAATAGTCTGTCATTTTTTCGTATCTTTATAAGATGACAAACTTCAAAATGTTGTTTAAAAAAGTAATTAAAAAAGAAAACAACTCTTCAATAAAAATTAAGCCATACCTTTATAACTCGATTATCAGCAACGAGAAAATTACAATGTGAAATATTTGAAGAGAGAATGAAATGAAATGAATGAATTCTTTGAAAATTTCCTTCTTGATTTAAAAAAAGTTTCTTCGAAATATATTGCTGAAAATAAGTTAAAAAATAATTTACATATTAATTGAAAATATAATAGAATCTCACTTAATGAGAAAAAATTGTTCACAAATCTTGTTGGGAATTTTTAACATTCTTCAAGTGAAACATTTTTTTTTTAAAGAAGCAAAGTAAAATATTACAATGCTTCTTTATTCAGAAAACTACTCAGGCAAATTTATAATAATATTATTATTTATAAGCTATTTTTATTTTTAAATATTTATTCCATATAACTGTTATTTTAACCACAATTTAAATTAAAAAATTATTAATTAACATTGATAATAGAATATATTAATTATAATTAATATTTTATTTATTAAGTAAAATGGGATTCACTTAAGTTATATCTTTGAGCTAAAATATAATTCTGAATTTTTTTTTCAAAAATATTTATTTAATCTATTTATAGGAGAAAGGTATTTTCTGAAAAAATTGTCTCGAAAATGTGTGCCAAAAAGTGTCATTTCTTTAAAATTTTCTCTTTAATTGACAATAGATGGCGCCAAAAATGCATGCCACAAGTAATTATAAATTATTATCATGGTATCGTCAAGTGCGAAGCCACTGAAGCCAAAGATTCATTGATACCACTTCTCAGCACAGACTGATTCCCGAGAAACAAGCCATGTGATGTCATGATGCCTTTTTGTTGTTAGTTCTGCGAAACATCGCTCGTTACAATAGATCTAAGCAAAACACTGTACAGAAATTAAATTGCTATAATATTTTAAAGATAATATTTTAAATATTAAGTCCGCTGGTGAACATCTGAGACTTAGGGATGGTCTGAAATAGCCGCCTGGGTTGGTACAGAAATGATGTGGGGTGCCTACGCCCTACCAATGATGGGACATGCCTTCTATGGAAGGGCTTGTACCATGGCTGGGGATTTTCCTTTAAACTCACTATTAGTTCCCATCAAAGCTGTCACAGCAATAGGTGATTCGGAGTCTTCCTGTGCCTTCGGGAGGCTCATTGAAATCAGCTATGATTTCATAGTTAGATTCAGCTATGATTTTTTAGTTATGATCATTTGTATGAATCAGTTAGTTTTTTTTCATGAGTGTATTATTCATGGGAAAAGCATAACATTTTGAGTTATGACAAGTTTATCCATTGTAAACAATTTAGAGTTAATTTGAGGGTAAGAGTAATTACTACTACTAGTAGATAATTTACATATTCATTTTTCAAAGAAGTGGAAACAATTAACTAGTTAAAAAAATTCTGCTCTAGTAGCTCAGCTAGTTAAAAATTTTCTGTGAAACGTTAAAATGTCTCTTAGTTTTTAACAACGAAAAATTTTCAAAAAGGTCTTGGAAAGAACATCTCTGCCGAATTTGGCTGTTTTATGTCTAAAGGCTTGTACTGCAAATGACCAATAAGTACCCATATAATCTCTTTCATTATTAGGAGAGATATTCATGGAATTACAATATTTGTTTTGACTTCGTCGTTAGATGGAAACTTCTCGAAGGTTAACGAGCTTGTAATGTTCTGTAATTTTATTACCAGTATTTCTGCAGCAGGGAGGCTTGCGTGCATTCAACTTATTGTGTTCAGTAAATAACGCGCGGTGTTACCCTTCAGAAAGCTGGATTATGGGAAGTTGGATTTTTTTCGTTGAATGCTTTCATGGAAGGCGCGGCATTGTTTCAATTTATTGCTTCTGTATATTGTGTTATTTCCTTGTTAGTTAATGACCTCAAAGCAACTGCGTGGACATAGGGAAATAAAAACATAAACATCGTTAAATGTGTTCTAGAATGAATGAAATCAAAAGAACAGGTTGGTAAAAAGGATTTTCTTTAAACCCACAGATCTCTTATGTGAATACAAGGGAAAACATTTTTTTCAAGGTGATTTAATTTTTATTTTTTCCTTCTCGTAAATAAATTTTTCGAACTACTGTAGTCGTCTAACACTATTCGACATCAAGATTTTTTTTTATCAATCACTTTTCATAAATTGTGTCTCTGTCGCACAATCAATCTGAGTATATAAGAAGCAACTTACTGAATTTTAAAAAAATCGAAAATGTTTAGAGCAATGAAATATAATATTGTCACCAATATTTCAGATCTATATTAAATCAGACTAGGATGCAAAAATGATTTTTCCAGAAGAATTTGAATTTATTTTTTCATCATTTTCCGAAATTAAACTCTAGACATCGTAGATGGTTAGGATTGAGCAAATTATTTTATATCGTTCGTAGATCTTTATCAAATTTTTGGCACAATTCATCCTTAAGTTAACATACTGCCGCACTATCAATCTGCACGTGTAAAAAAACTACTTAAATGAAAATTAAAATGTAAAAAAAACTACTTAGCAAATGAAAAAATAAATCGAAAAGGTTTAGAGCAAGGAAATATAATATTGTCATCAATATTTTTAGATCTATATTAAATCAGACAGATTGTAAAGACGCTTTTTCCAGAAAAATTCGAACTATTTTTCATGATCCGAAAATAAAGCCCAGATATTGTAAATTCTAAAACAGACTTTAATATTTATCAGATAAAACTATACATACAGCAGTTTTAACAATAAACAACAAATAAAAATAATATCATAAACGGTGGTAATTTTAACAAAAAATGAGGGATTTATTTTAATTTTATAGTAAAATTCTCTGAAATAATATTTGATATGTTTGTATTGATTCTTTACCTATTCAATCGTAGTTTGCTTACTTTTGGCATTTCAGTTTTTTGAAAAAAGTGAAAGTTACATTTGTTTCCAGCAAATTTGGGAGAACTAATTTACAAGTACAATATCTAAACGCATTTTCTGAATAATGAATATTTCACAGTGATTCCTTCACGGAAAACATTATATCTCAAAATTTCATGAAATTTGATATGAATAATTTTAAAGCCTTTGAGGCTGTGATAGCCTACGGGTTTTAAGATAGTTTCATTCAGACACGCTTTAAACTCAAAACATGGACTAATTTTGACAAACAAATCATTAACGGCCACTTCAAATGCTAATAAAATTTTTATTTATTAAAATAATTTTTACCTTCTGAGATGTTTTATTGTAGTTTGAGCTATATATATAGACAACGTAGAAAAATATTTTCATTACTTTTTTAATTCGAGCAGTTTTTCCTAACATTGAAAATTTTGCTTCTAATACTGATCTTTCGAGTACGTTTTAACTATCTAGCACAATAAAATAATTTAATGTATATTTTAGCAAAAATTCATCACAGAACCTAATCGGATATCTTAACTTGTTGATCAGGTCAGTGAGAAAAGGAAGACAAACTTACACTTTTTTCCTTACTGGGTTACAAAATATAAAGTTTCATCGATATAAATAAAAACGAATGTTCGTCTGTATGTCTCTTATGCGTGACCATCCGATTCCGATAAAACTTCGTCAACATATTGCTTCCCCTTACGCGAAGGCTAAAGGCATAATACAATCATCTAAAGAATAAAAAACGTTTTTGGATCTATTTACCACATCTATTAACCATGGATTAACCATCAAATTCAAGCCAGATGTTAATATTTCGCAGCTATTGTACGCAATGTAAGTCTTTCTCTGAGGTTATAGTTTTTTTAGCGTGTGTGTGTGAAAGTTTTAGGAGTACCAATCCTATAGTTATGAAATTTTAATTGAACATTTAATAAAATTTTAGCATCTTTTGCAGTAACTTTCGGAAATATTAGATTTTAAATAATATTGCATCATCTATTACAGGTATAATTATATATTGCAGGTAAGTGAATTACCGATGATTTGAATGTCTACGTTATTTAACAGCCAGAAATTATCATTTACCTTATCTAAGTGAACTCCGCACATTATTTTTAATCTAAATGACCTATTGACATTTTCGTTATTGATGGTAAACGACACGAAGACCTTGAAACCTGGCCCGTGGGCTGTTTCTGGACTTTTTATCTGCGTTCGAATTCCTTCAGCGCAATCTTCAAAGCAGCTCTGTTTGCAGAAGCAACGGTATGTGTCAAATACGATGCCTTAATCTTAGATTTCGAACATCTATATGACACACATCGGTCGTTTACCTCGCTTTTTCGGAAAACAAAATATCACGACATTTATGCTTTTTTTTTTCGCTGACACAGATAATACAAAAATTTTATTTATATATACAGTTTTTCTTGTGAAAAATAATCTTATTCTGTAACACAAAATTTTCATCAGTGTAGTTATCTTCCATTTGTAGAAATCTCCTTAAACGGTTTGATATATAATAATAATTATTATTATTAAAAAAAAGACATAAAAGGAATTCCGTGTTCAAATAATGCGTTTTTCAGAAATTGGCAAACTCTCTATGGTAGCAAGACTACGCAGGCTTGAAATACGGAAATCTATCAAAATCTCTAGGCAGAATTTTCAACGATTATATTTCCTTTTTGTATAAATGAAATAAGAGAGAGGAGTGATCTTCACAAAATTTCTCACATATCTATACTAATATTATAAATGTGAAATTTTGGATGAATGGATGTTAGTTACTCAATCACGGCAGAAAGGCTTAACGGAATGGGAGGACATTTAGCACAAAAAACATAGTAGTCAGGAATGAACATAGGTTACTTTGATTCCGGTTCATTCTTTATTCATTAAAAACTAACTTTCGCGCCAAAAGGCTGAAGCCAAATTCCGCCAAAGATGAGAAAGGCTCCATTTTTTTTTTCTTAACAGAAATGAGGTTAGAGTTAGCAGAATTCCGACCGATTATTTCAAACGATTCTATTTATGTTTTTTTGTGTTTGATGTATTTAAAATCAAATTTTGTTAATGAATCGATCTTTCGGATTCATTCTGAAGTACTTTTAAATGAAAAGAAAACAGAATAAATTAAATAAAAGATTTGTAATCTACCTCGTGTTACCCCAATTGGTGTAGAAAAGTCAGACATGTGCGTTACGCCAACTGGCCTTGAAAGTTCGAGTATGATTGTTGACAACTGTGTTTCCATTTAAATTAAAAATTTAAAAATTATGTGTATAATACTGTTATTTGTTTTATATTTATTATTTGCTTGTTTTATTTTGAGTGTGCAGTGTAAATAAATAGTTTTTACGTTAGCTGGTGTTTTTGTTATTAAATTGTATTTACGTTATATATTTTCAGTTTATACTTATACTTTTAAAGGTATCGTTTTTAGCTTAGATTTAATTTTTTGGATTTGTCATTATTTGATGGTTTTTCGTACATATACAACAAAATTTCCACGCGAACAGAGTTACTGGTAATAGAGATTCACGGGTAATTAGAGAGTCGCGGGTGATCTCTAATAAAGATGCTGTAAGCAAGAAATGCTGTGCATGGCATTGATTTATAACAGTTTCATAGTATTAACTATTAGCTTGAATTTAGCATTTCTGTTTAATCTAATGTGCTATCCTTGGCGATAACCCGATTTTGTGTTTTCGACACGCTCTCGCAACCGATTGATACCAAAATTTGAAGCAGAGCTGCAACTGTAGTGACGAAAACTCTTATCAAATGTAATGTATTTAAGTCGTCATGTTTCCATGTATTTGAAAGCACAGATCGACAGACGTTCATTCCCATATGAGATTTGGCTCCAAATTTGATGTCTGCATTGGAATGTTAAATCTGTGTACCGAATTTTATCCTTCTAGATATTTTCGTTTTGTAGTTATCGTGTTAATTGCCATTTGAACAGTATCGTGTTAACTGTGAATAATCAGTCAGACAGACTTCATCTGAGTAGATTTTACATAAAGTGTGAATAGAAATGTTTCTACTGGCACTTGCCATTGCCAAGCCCGTCATTGCGATTCAATCCGAAATGCGCATCTCATGTTTATTTTCAGTAACGCCATCTAAGCCTAAGCTACTCACGCGTCACAACCCCTTTTACGAGGCGGCTTTTTACTTCATTTACTCATTCACATTTAGATCTGAATTAGAGAACGATCCCCTCTGAACTAATATTCCCAGTGGTATTAATCTCGATATGGAGGACTTCATAAATGGTATTAAGAATTGAATTCGAAATTTCATCCTTCTTGTTCAAGACATTTTTATATTATCTTTGCAGGCCTAGTGCCAAAAATAGGCTTACCGAATTCTGAAAGGTTTGTAGAAGCCACGGTGGTCTGGTAATTAGGTGTTGGCTTTGAAACCGAAGTGCTTTTAAGTTCGAGACCCCATTCCACCGTGTAAATGGGGCTGAAGTACGTTAAATACGTCGGAGTCAAACGTCCTCCCTCTGGTGTGGTGTAGAAGCTTGAGGGGAGGGGGAGGAGGAGCTCAGCTCAGGCGTCGTCCTCGTCATCAGACCAAGATTTAAAAAAAATACGAGGTTCGCCTGAAAAAAGCTTCAATGTTGCTTTAACACGTCCACTGTCACAACCCTCGCCTGATATCAGAACCATCTATTTAATAAGATGCTACGCTTATTCTTTGCTATGTTTTAATTGTAGCAGAGAAGGTGTCATCTAATAACGTAGGTGGTTTGGTCCTAGAAAAGAACGCGATCTACGAGATATCTTGTAGTTGGCAGTCAACGTGTTAAAACGGGACGTTAATGTAACTGAACTAATAACTGAGAAGTCTGAAACTTGGACATTTGTCAAAATCATCAATTCGATTTTTTAACGATTACGATACTTTCTCTATACATCGTATTCGAGATAGTAAAAAGATCAAAAAGTTATGAAGAAACGCCACGACATTATTATAAAACGGATCGCTCATATTATAACTACTAGAAGCAACTACGACTCACTAGTGTTTTACAGAATCTTTTTTTTTCTTTTCTTTCTTTTTTTCTTTTTTTTTTTTTTGTCATCGCAGTTTTTTGCTCCCTCGTTTTTGACTTCTCAATCTCAAACAAAAAATTCTGAATGTTCCTGGAACTAGTGCTACCCTCTCGCCTTTACTAAGCGAGTCAAACGAATCGCAAATGAGGAGCGGCTACACGCGCAACAGCGGAACAATGATCGTTCAAGGCCACATCCATATTCGATGGCCACCCCGAGAGCATGTTTGTGAGGCCGCTAAAGCAGCGTTTAGAAAATGGAGGTGAAAGTGACATAAATTACCGCTAATAGACAGCAGGAGAATAGGGAGGCCGGCTGGGAAAATAATCTGATGGCAGAAATTGCGTTAGATTCCGTACTCGTGAAGAAAGAAAGAACGAACGAAAAAAACAACCCTCAGGCTTGCTTGGTTAAAGTATTGAGTGCTCTTCTCCAAAAAAACTCCTTAAAAATTCAAGTTTCTTATCTCCGATTTTCCTTTCCCGACTTCCAAAAAAAGTTTCTTTCAGTTTGTTTGTTTTTATCTCGTGAGAACATGATGTTGTTTTGATTTGAATAATTGAAGGCAATGAGCAATTGAAGCTAAAAATCGTGTAGGCAATGAAAAAGCATACATGGCAATTTTCATCAACATCTTTTGATTACATTTTTTTACCTTCTTTTACCAGTATTACATTATTATTACGTATGCTTATTTGAAAGCATATGCTTTTTTAAAAGGTTGACCTTTTTTTTACCAGTTTTGCATTATTATTGCATATGTTTATTTGAAAGCAGATTCTTTTTTTTTAAAGTTGACCTTCCTTTAACCAGTATTACATTATTATTACGTAGTATGTCAATTTGAAGGCAGATGCTTTTGTTAAAAAAAAGTTGACCTTTCTTTTCTTAGTATTGCCTTATTATTACGTACGCTTCATTGACAGCAGAGGCGCTTTTTGCTAGGAGGCAACTAATGATTGAAGCTCGAAATCGCGTAAGCAATATCCATCAACATTTTTTCATCGCATGTATTTTTTTTACCTGGTTTTACCTGTATTGCTTTATTATTACGTATGCTTCTTTGACAGCAGATGCGTTTTTAAAAGGCAAACGTAGAACTATGAGATTACAGCTGTTATTTTCATGGAATGTAATTTTTTTCAGAGGAAATTAAATAATTTAATTTTTATATGTTAAAAAAAGACTCGCGTTTAATGACAGTTTGCATAAAAGCATTTTCTTTTTCACCCAATGGGGAAAAATCACCTCATTCATTCTTAAGAGGGAAACATTGAAGGATTTGGCTAAGATTAATCCATTATGAAACTGTTTTATGATTTCAAAAATTATAAAATAGCATTTTGTGTTTACAAAGATATTATTTTCAGAAAAATTCTATATAAATTAATAGGTTTAACAATTTATTGGTAAATAGTTTATCATTTAAAAATCACATTTCGACAAAAACGCTCGTTATTTAGCTTCCAAATGTGACATTCCATTTTGTGAAAACCTGATGTTGTATTGGTTAGGAGATTTTAAAGCTCGAAATCGCGTTGGCGATGAATAAAGTGTAAATGGCAATTTTCATCTTCAGTTTTTTCTTGGCTGGCAAAAAGAGTTTTGGAGATCTTGTCAATCTCAAAAGAAAGACGAAAGTGTCGTTTATTTCCCTTTTTTTCCCTTTGAAAGTTGGCCAAATCACAGTAATCTAATCACGTGATCAAAAAAATTCTCACATTATAACGTGAAATTTGCGATAGCAGATTTCATTAAAAAAAAAAATAGAAATTCAACCTCTTGTCTCTTGAAATCTCAGTGTCCAATTAAAACCGTACCAAACCAATTTTAATAAGTTAACCCTTCTGTTTAAAACAGTCTCCAGTTCATTTTTGGAATTTAAAGAATACAAAAATTTTAAGCAGATCATCTTAACCACAAAAATATCTCATGAGATATTGCACATAATTTCTAGTGCCCATGTACAAAAAGACGAATTCTTCTTTTAAAAAAGTATTGCAGTAGATTTCGTACTTAAAGTACATAGAAAAGTTATTTTATACATGTCTTTCTTAATTTGAATAAAATATATCCGAGCACAAAAAGAAATATTTGACTTTTTAATCATTTTTATACGATTCATTTGCTATATAGAAGGTTTTTATAATTAACTTTTTGTCATAACTCATTTTATTTCTACCTTTTTTTATGAGTTTTAATCTTTTAATTTAAATCTATAAAATTTTATTTTTAATTAAAATAAAATACAATGAAAAGAGTAAAATTTGTTTTTTTATATTTTTATATAATTATTTTTTCTCATTGATTTTGATTATGATCTTACAGACAGAAACAAAAAATGAAATTAAAGAAAGTTCAAAGTGACTGCGAGTCAACAAATTGCGATGTACAAAAGAAATGGGAGCGAAACATCTTTAGATCCTGAGCAAAGCTGTGACAGTAACAAGTTGTCTCTTTCTGGACTTTTCGAAAACATAATTCCTGACAGGACTAAAAGAAAATCTTAAAATAACTCCTTCATTACGTGGCATAATAAAGAAATCTAATCAATATACATAAAAGCAGGGAAAAAGATTCATTATTTAAAAGCAGCGATACAATTAAAACGGAGGAAAATGATTGTAAAAATAGTTTTTCTTTTATTTATATTGTCTTCTTTTTTCTTGTTATGTTGAACGAACGAATTCTTATTCCTCCTTCAGTTTCTAGTGCTCCACTTCCTGTTCTGTGACTGCGATTAAGTGAATAATTACTAAGTCGTTTGGCAACGCGGGAGTTCAATATCGTCTGCTCTTTAATTTTAGTTAACGACGACCGTGAGTAGAGGTGGGCGTGTTGATGCCTATGATGATTCTTTTGCAAACTTTATTTTTGGAACATAGAGACTTAGAACATAGAGGAAGATTTTCGCAAAAATTGCTGTACAGTTGTGTAATTTTCAATTATTGAAAAATATGCAAGTTATTCATTGAATATTTTAATTTTTAAGGGAATGCCAGAATGTAATTTGATGCATTTTCTGATATGCATCTGTCCAAATTATTTAAAGTAAACAGTAATAAAAGAATACCAAAGTTCATAATTCAGAAGAAAAATGACACCGTCATTTCTTGTCTTTATTCTTCCAAATTCAGTAATGAAATTTTAAGTAAACTAGCTGCCTGGGATAACTAATTTAGATGAGGCTACTGTTGATGAGTTTTGAAAAACGTTACTCTGAAAATAAATAATAAATGTGAAATAAATAAAAAAAAAATTTTTAAAGTAATGTGAAAGTAATATAATGTGAATTTTTTAATGTATTAATACAAATAAATAGGAGCCATCGTAGATCAATTTAAAAATGTTACACTCATTTTTCAAATATATAAAAAAATTTAAAACATAAATTCTTTAAGTTTTGAAATATCAATGTAATATTTAAAATTTTTCATTTGAAAATAATACGTTCCAATCTGTTTCATTTTATTACAGTATTTACAAATGCGTCAAATATTAATGCATACAAGCATAAAATACGCCATGAGGCATAGTAAAAAGAAGGATAAAAAAAAATTATGTGATATATATTTTCACGAAGTCAGTAACAAAAAATCTCCCTAAAATTATAAAAATATTGATTCATTTAAATATATGTGAAATTCTATATCCACTCAAAAGCCTCGAAAAAAAAAAACCCGTGACACAAAATAATCAAATATCCTCCTCCCCTTTGTAAAATATTAGACAGATTGAAGACCTAGGTTATTAAAAAATTTGGGCAAAAACGTTTGCTTTTCCACGTGCACTTATAAGTCAGAAACTGCCGAGCTTTGAATTTAAGAAATTGGTATTTCTGTATAAGTTTTATTGGCGCCATATTTAAAAATGAGTACTTCATAAAAATTTAAGAGTTCGCTTTGTTTTGTACATATTATTTGTAATTATGTGTACACATTATTTTGTACTTATAATTATATGTCCACTCGTTTTGTACATATTACTTTGTAAATATAATTATATGTACATATTATTTTCAACTGTTCATATACATACATGACATTTTTAAAACATAAAAATAAGGCGTTAAATAAGGTAGGAAATTTATCAAATTTCATCATGAATTATGATAGATTTCCTGCTACAATTATTAGATTGGAATTTTATTTATCTAAGCATAAAATTATTTCACTGAACTTTGTAATGATATTTATCTTAAAATATTATATCATATTTATACTTTTTAAAGAAAAATGATTGATATTGGAATTTTCAATCTCCTTTTTCTACTTTAAGCTTTTATTTATTTATTTACAGTCTGATATATCCAAAATTTTTACGGAAGAAAAATACTTTGATATTCTTAAGAATGAAAATTTTCTATGAACTACGTGAAAATTTTCAGTTTAGAAGTTTTTCATTGATTTTCATTTTTTATTATTCTAAATTGAACCATTTGTTATGTGTAAAAGTAAAAACATGGCTGCACTTCTCGGTAATGTGTTATTTATGTTTTAAGACGTATTTATCAAGTAAAAGTAAGACGTACTCTCAATTTTTTAAGCCACTGTATATGTATATATAACACAAAAATTATTTTTTTGGATTTTAATTCATTAATTTTTTAATAATTAAAGTAAATTGAGAATATGAGACATGAAATTTGGCAACTGATTTTTAAAAGTCACAGAAATTTAATTTTATCTATATGATAATAATGATTTTCAATGACTGATAAAAATTTAATCTAAAACCTCAAATGGTAAATAGAAAATAAATAAATGAAATGATTTTGATAGTTACATAACTTAATAGCTATATTTTCATTCAATAAAAGTAGTAATACTCAAAATAATCTAGTATATTCTAGGAAACGTAGTTTCAAACTAAAATAAATGAAACTGAAAGTTTTTTTTATTCTTCATAATATTCGTAAACAAAGCTTGAAAAAAAATGTATTGATTTTTTTGATTATTTATGGTATTCAAACTATTTATTATTTTTTAATTTTATTTCTGTAGAGTACTTTAAAAGAATTTTTTTTCCTGTTGTTTCACTTTAAAAATGTTCTTTTGGCTTGAAAATGTATTATTTATTCTGTATTTCTTCCCAGAATTACATTTTTTTGCTTTCGTTTTTTCCGTTGTTTCACTTTAAAAATTTTCTTTTGGATTAAAAATCTATTCTGTATTTCTAAAATTTTCTAAGTAAGATTCACAAAATATGATAGGTAAGAAGTTTTATGTAAATTTATTTCCACTGTATTAAAGTTGCAATTGTAAAAATTCTTTATTTACGAAGTAGTTACTATCACATGTTTTCATTCATCATAGAACGAACTAACAATTCTTTCAAGAATTCAAATGCTAGCTCGTTGGAACACCGAATTCTTTTCTTACCGTTCTTTTGTATCTTTCGTTTTCGGGAAGAACGATTCCGACTGCGCCCTCTATGCAATTTATCTTATTTTGTTCACAATCACGGTTTTCATTGTTTGAACAAGGCTGATAAGTGACGGCACTGAAAACCAAACAAATGACAAGAGCGGCTTCGGAGAGGAGCTGTCAGTGACATCATTGGTATCGTGCGGCATGTTGCCAGC
Organism: Argiope trifasciata; assembly: GCA_026543055.1. Classification (NCBI taxonomy): domain Eukaryota; kingdom Metazoa; phylum Arthropoda; class Arachnida; order Araneae; family Araneidae; genus Argiope; species Argiope trifasciata. The sequence continues at coordinate 961,977 of JAPMOQ010018919.1, forward strand.
GCACAGTGGAATAAATCGTTTGCATTTCGCACATTTAGAATTCGTTACTCAGAGGAAGGTTTTTTGTTAGTGCATGTGAAGAACTTGCTGCCATGTTTTTGAAATTAAAGAAATATATAATTATCCTTTTTGGAATAGCTTGGATATGTGATGTGCAATGCAATGACAAAGGTATGGAAAATATTTCTCTTTAATTTGTTAAATAAGTTTTTTTTTTCTTGTTTGCTCTTTCTGTTTTGTTTATTTTGATGAGACCAAACCATTCCATTCAAGTAAAGGATCGTTTTGAAAGTAATTATATTACATGATTACAAAGATTATTTATCAAAAATTGCCCTCTTTAGTTCTGATTATTTAAAAAAACTACCAAATTAAAAAATTTGTTGAATTGTAAACGATTGCAATCGATATGTTTTATTCTTCTTTAATAGTATAAAATATTGTTGTATTATCACTTTTTAAAAACAATACTACTAATTAATTAAATTGATGATAAATTAATATTTTTCTTTTCATTTCTTTTTCCACTTATCTTTTAACTGAAGTCTTGTACAAGTTTGGTTCAAACATCGAATTATAGGATTCAAAATTTACTATCAAAAATTCAATCAGTAATAGAAGCTGATTCAAATAAAGCAGCCAAAATTTCTCAAATGATCACTCACAACTTAAGTAAAAATCAATTTATAAGTATACTCCCAAAATAAAAAGTGACATGCAACTTAAGAAATAGAAACTGTTCAAACATTAACCACTTAACTGCTTTGCCCCAGGGTCACACGTACATCGATTTATCGAATTTTGAAAGCTGTGAGCAAAATAAATAAACCATTCATAACGATTAAAATTCAATATTAAAATTACTTCGAATACGTAGATAAGCCAAGTATTCAATGGATTTTCATTTGAATAAAAATAAGAAAATATTCCTGAAATAGGTGTCATCTTATTAGATAGTTAAGAAAATAAAATAGTTAAGGGGTTAAAGGATCAGGAGGATCAAGTTTTCGGCAAAAACCATTACAGTTCATTTTGGATAATTAGTGTTAATTTTTTTCTAAAATCAAATTTAGCATACATAAAATAATTATTAAAAAGCTTAATGTTTCAACAAACATTTTTATATAAAATCTGAGAAATTGCGATTTAAATATTAATAGAATTTATTACACAATATTACAGGTATACTGTGCATCTAATAAAAGTTTTCATTTTCATGATAAATATCGGCTATAATTTAATATTTCTTAATATAAAAGAAGTTGATAAAACTGGAAAGATAGAATAGATTGAAAATTCTGAATGATTAATTTTCAACTGTTTGTCTGTTTCTTATAATTAAAAGAAATACATATCTTTCATTCGCAAAAAAAGTTTTTATTTTAATACAAAACTTTTTCGTTCTTGCTCACCGAATAGCATAGCTTTTTCAGCTTATTTTTAAAAATTACTTTTCCTCTTTTTCATTAGTTTTAAAGCATCCATAATCTTGTTCAATTATTTTATTGTTTATATTCATTATAAAACTTTATTAATAAAATTTTAAAAAAAACTCTCAGTGGATATTTATATTTATTCGTAAATTTTATCATTATAACAAAATAATTTCGAGGTGTTTTTGTTACATTTTGTTCTTCAAATTTTGATCAATCGTAAATATTTCCAACTTTTCTCCCTTATAGGAAGAAAAAAGTTTTAAAATTTGAAATTGTACAATTCCACTGTAGTAAATAACCACACTGAGTAATATATCGTATTTCTGTTCTGACGCAGACCTTGAAATTTGACGCAATTCCAGAATAAAGGTTCAGAAGAATATTTTGTTACAATATTGCCCTTGAATTTGAAATCACCTGACATGTCGTTTTCTGATTTCTATAACAATTGTTTTGCGTATTTTTGTTCATTTTGCTCTTACTCATTTTGAAATGTCCTCAAATACTCTATATTTTGTCAAATAACTACAGAAAAGTTGATTTCTTAGACGGTCAATTTCATATAAATAATTTTATTTTCAATAAGTGGTTGATATTCATAATATATTTGTTGAAACTTTAACAAGTATTAATATCAATATCACGAAACGTAATTTTAAAAATATATATTTAAAATAAAATGTTTTTTATTATATAAAATATAAGTACTGAAAATTTTGAATAAAATAAATCAGTTTAGTTACTGAAAGGATTTTTGTAATGATAAAAAAAAGATTTATTTTATGTGAACGGCAACAGTGTGAAATAAAAAAGATAATTGCCGAAGTTTGTGTAGTGATTTGTTTTTAATATTATTTAGACGAAACAATACTATTCGCTTGACTTTAGTAATAAAAAAACTAATTTCTTTATCGTAAGAATACGACAATAAAGATAAATTATATAAGGAATTCCAATGACTTATTTACAATTTTAATTTTATCGTAACTTATAAAGGTGAATAAGATTTCATATGATTAAAATCAGCAAATAAAATGCAGCATATATTGCAGTTTTGTATTCCGTAAAAATAGGTTTTCTTACTGTCATAAAAAAATTAAGGTTGATGAAAATATAGAAATCTAAACTTATAATAAAGCTCGATGTGTGCGTATGTCGGTGCTCTAAATACAAGACCATTTGAGCTACAGCTACCAAATTTGACATATGTATAGCTTGGAGGTTAGAAACGTGCACCTCAAACCGGTTTTTAATTTTTTTTATTAAAATTTTAATTATTTAAAAATTTAGGGAAATTTCGGCTTTTTTGCTTGATAATTTCCAAAAATATTATTGCACAAAAAATGATTTTTACATGAAGTTCAAAAATTAACCTTTTAATTATACCAATGTTTAATCTATGAATTAAATTCCTTTTTTAAATTATTTTTTAAAAATATTTTAACAGTATTTTTCAACAATTTATTTCACACAAAATTATAATAAAATTTAATCTGCACGAACATGCCAAAAACTTTTATCCACGTTTTGCCAACACATTGACAAAAGCACTAATTAAAAAATAAGTTAATAATTAAACAAGTTGAAATTAAATCGAGTGTAATATAAAATCCCTCCCTATAGTTAAAAATCCATGAAATATAGAAGCAAAAAAAATCGAAGGATTCAAATGATGGATTCCTAATAAACGAGAACGAATCTCAATTTTTCATCACAAATTGTTACATATCTCTGAAGTGTAAACAAAAAAGTGTCATTCGACACTCCACTTAAGACTCCCATGACTCCAAAAAACAATTTTTTAAATATCTATCAGTCCATATGTCTGTCTGTGAGCAGGATAGCCTTAACACACAACGATATTGATCATATTTTATAATGATCAATTTATCAAAGTTTTAGCCGAAATCTGATCTATTAACACATTTCATCTATTTGATTTCCCATATGTTTAAATAATTCAAATAATAATGAAATTTAAGATACGATTTTATCATTGGAACTAAGCAACGAATTAAATTTTGTACTCAATCTTTAAAGAATCGATTTTTCTAAGTATCTACATATTCTCGTAAATTTGAGAATATCTCTAAAACACGGCTATGTAACGATAGTCAAATCTAATTAAACCTTAATAAATTTTCTATTTTTTCTCAAATAAGCCCATATTGCTTTATTCTAAAATTTCCTCTTATTTCCTGATCCAAATCCCACTTTAAAAAATTATTTCGAATACGCAAATTATAATTCTGTCACCTAGAGGAAAGGGATAAAAATCCCTAACAACCACAACATTCCTTTCAAACATATCTAAGGTTTGATTTCCTGAATTGACGTGTGTCATTAAAACCTTTAAAAGAATCTTTTTAGTAAAAGCACTAAAAGAAATATTCATCGTACAGTCCCTTACCATGGAAGCCAGCATTCATATTAAATTGTTTATGGCATTATTTCATTATCTGTATTAAATTTGTTATTCATTCGTATTAAATTTGATGCAACTATTCGTGTTAAATATTTCGCTACTATACTGTAAAGCAAAAAGATTTCTTTATTATTCAAATAAGGGGGGAGATTATTATAAAATATTTATATAATGAGAATGAAAATTGCACGAATACTCTACATTTAGCAAAAATATTTATGTAATCAAAAGGAATTTTACTTAAATGTTCCAAATTTAGCTAGAATATTTATGTAAAAAGAAGGAATTTTACATAAATATTCAATATTTAACTTGAATATTTATGTCTTAGGAATGAATATTGCGTAAATATTCAATATTTAGCTAGAATATTTATGTAATAATAAAATGAATATCGGTTCAAAACTTTTGGTTACTGGATGATTTTGAAATTTCAGTCTCATGTTTCCGACAGTAAGTCTAATATTTCAAATGTGCAGTCTGTTCAATTCTAATTCTTCAGAATTTTTACTTCCTTTGATAAACCTCTTCGTCTTCCGTAACGCGTTCAAGTGAAATTTCTGCAGGGCGGCTGTAACGTGTTTCAAACATTCTCCTGCATTTTGAAACTTTTGAACGTTTCAAACGTATTGTAGATGTTTATTTGCTTAAGGTTTTTTTGTTTGTTCCAATGCGGCGAAAAACAAGGGAAATTTTCGTGGACAGTGAAATGGTTAAAGCCTTTCGCATACAACTGTGAGTCTGACGTGGGGCATCGAATTAGAGAATCTTTAATTTCACTTTATTTCATATTTAAATTATTCAGGAATTTAAAATGCAAAATCTCCTAAAATAGCTTCAGTGTCACAAATTTCCTTATATTATTATCATGAGAGAATATAATGTTGTTTTGATTAGGAGAGTTTGAAGCTCATAATCGCGTAGACGCTCCAATACATACCTTTAAATGAAGATGTACTTATACAGTGACACAAAAAATTGAGAGTACACCTGTCTTTTACTAGATAAATCTGACTTCCAATATAAATAGTGCATTACCGAGAAGTGCAAACATGTTTTTACTTTTACTCCGTTATGATTTGAGGTTGCCTGGCTTCATCCATTTTAGGAAGTATATTTCTTATAGATGATATTATAAGATAGATGTACTTCGCAGCAATTTAAAGGAAATTGTTAAAAATTTGGGTTTAGATGGAAATTTCCTTTTTTCAGCAGTACAATGACTCCAAACAGAATGCACGTAACGTCAAAATATGGCATCGTTTTCAGTATAAACAGCAGTTATACATACCAACACAGTACTATGACATCATTGCTATGAATATTACCAAATATTGTGGGCCATACTCAAAAAGAACACAAAATTAGAAACAAAATCCATTTAAAACAAGTGTTGCAAGAAAAATGGGATAAAATTTCTTCAGATTTCCCCAAAAATTGGTCAAATCGATGCAAAGACGTTTAAAAGTCATTATAAAAGTCAAAAGACATGCAACTCAGCAGTGACACTTTATTTTTATTCGAAATATTGCAAAAATTTCATAGGCGTACTCTCAATGTTTCGAGGTAAAAATCTGAGCATGTTTATTTAAAATGTTACTGAAAATTTTCAATTTAAAAGTTTTTTGTTGATTGTACTTTATTTTTACTCTAAATTAAACCCTTTTTCATATGTGAAAATAAAAACATGTTTGCACTTTTCGGTAATGTGCTATTTATATTGGAAGTCAGGCTTATCAAGTAAAAGTAAGGTGTACTCTCAATTTTTGTGCCACTTTATATGTATTGAAATTCTTGTGCTTCTTTATTGATAAATATTTAAAATGCAAAATGCTTAAACTTTTATCCATTTTTCAATTCTAATACCAATTTAATCACAGTTTTTTTTTTAAATAAATAGATATCGAATCAATTCTAATTCACAATGGTTTTTATTACACTCCGTTTTAAAAGGGGCAGGAAAGTTGCTTAGTATATATTTCATAATTTTGAATTGTAGCCAGCTGACTAAGATGGCTCCTATAGTGACGCCAAACTCTCTGAATTTCCACCTATTGATTTAAAGTGCGTGAGTCATGAGATTAAAGTTACTTGGGTGGAAGATGGCTGAAATCAGAATTTCGTTATCATAGGAGATTTAATTCAACCAACTTTGTTACTTTAGTGATTTTTGTTCATTTGTTTGTATTTTCTCTGATACCAAGAATGGTCAAGTATTTTAATATCGAAAAAATTAAAACGCACCGTTTTGTCAAATATTCACTTTTCAGATTTCCCCTGAGTTTCGAGAGTGAACCCCACATTTTTAACATTGTTTGCCTTTTCTTCCATCCATCTGCCTGTGTAGTTAACTGATAATATTAACACGGTTTGAGCTAAACGGACGAAATAAGGTTTATATACTTAAGATAACATTTGTAAATTTCCATCAAGTTCGAAAGGAAATGCACCCAGAGGAATTCTGTCCATCTGGCTGTCCATTATAAGAGAACTCAAATAACTACAAAACGCAAAGACTAGCATAGATTAAATTTGGTGCACAGCATCTAAAAGCAGAGTTTTATGAAAACTTATCATAAAATCTGTCAAAAGGTTTGCATCTGTCGAATTATACTTTTATATGCATCTAAGCACAATAACTTACTATAATACACTGAAACTTAAATCAATGAGATTTGGTATGTCCGTCTGTAACTACAACTGTTGTCCTGTGTCAGATTCTGATTTCAAATCGGTGGTAAAAACTGTGTTCCAAATGCTGATTCGCACGATAGATTCGGTAAAAATGTTCATTCATCCACTTTTGGGAACTAGAGCTCACAAAGATTTTCCGCCTTAATTCAAGGTCTATACTTTTATCGGGAGAGGGATAATACTTATATTAGAAAATATACGAAACGGTTTGAAGTATTTTGGATAGCATTTAAAATTTAAAAAATTAAGATTATTAATATTTATTAAATTACATGCTGTTTTATTGCTCGCATCGGTAAGATATATGCTGAGAGTCCGAATTTAGCCTGCCTGTTTTTCGCACTCCTTTACAAGTATATGGGGATTCAATTGAAAAAACGCACGAAAGATGCAATATTACCTGTTATTTAATGTTAATAAGTTCTTCATCTTAAACTGTGCTGCGACATCACTTGATTTTTTTTTTCACCTACAAAATTCGCAACATGTTCTCATATGAAATTTGGGACAAAATTTACACGTAACATGCACACAAGAGTTGCCATCATTTTTGCAATTATCATTATTATTTCTTTAAAGTTGTAACTTGTTCATGCCTAGCTTCTAACCTATTTTAAAAAATTTTTGTCAGAGAATATTTTTCATCGATTTTTAATATTACAATTACTTTTATCAATTACAAAATTAGGAACAGAATGATTTAGAGGCCGCGGTGGTCAGAAATAAGGTATCGAATTCGAAATTGGAGGGTTTCGAATTCGAGACTTGCTTCCACCGAAGAACCGTCGTGCCTGATGATTTGTTGCAAGTTAATTCTCCTGCTGGTGTGGTATGGAAATTTGGGAAGGTGGGTACCAGTTCAGGTGTCATCCTAATCAACAAAATGTCGAGGTCTGACTCAAAATAGTTCTAGTGTTGCTTAAAAAAGAGATGTTTATATAACTAAAGTAAAAAATCCAATGTCTTCCAATAATCTAATTTTAATATTACATTTTTAATTTAAGATTTTTTTCTTTTTTTTTAAAAAATGGAATTGTTTGCTTAATATTAATTTATCATTTACTTATTCAAAATCGAATCGAATTAATTATAATTTTGCTTTTAATCTCGATGTCGCTTAATTTTTTTTCTTTCTTGAAATTATCACAATTTTATATTAACTTATATTATATTATTTTAAAAGTAAATTTGCAGAATTGGTCTCTTCAAAATTTTCTTGCATACTCTTTAAGCAAGGCAAATTTTCGTTTTGTCTCAACCATTCGGAAGCAAAATTTGGCGCAAAGTTACAATTGCAGCACATAAAAATCACCTATCAAATTTGTTGTACTCAAATCATCACGTATTTGAGCTATCGCGTAAATGAAAATTCGAACCGACTGATGATCGACCCTTTGTTATATTTGGCCCAAAATTCAATAGATCTCTGAACTATGGATGTTAAATTTATGGGTCGAATTTTTTACATCTAGCACTCTTCGTTTTGAGGTCATTTTGTTAGCTTATATTCCAGTCGTCAGTTAGACAGAGTTTCTCTCACCAGAATTTGCCTCAAATGTGAAATCTACAAATTTGATGTAAAGGCCATTTACCAAATTTCAAAACTATTTAACAATAGTTTTTGCCAAATTCTCCAATTACTTTCTTTACAAATCGGGTACGAGAAAAAAAAATCATGCATCTTAATACATCAATCTATAGTCATCACTCTAGCCAAATTTTCTACACTTCCATTTTTCATGATCAAATTTCTTCATCTTAACTATCTGCGATTGGTAAAAGTGAAGTATAGTGTACTCCTTGCTGTGCCAAGTCGCCAATATAAATGGCGAACAAAATGAACACTTCTGAGAAACAGTTATGGTTACCACTTTTTGTTTTAAAATTATGATCTTTACCCCTGAGTACTGTAATTTTTATTTTAATCTGAGATTTATTTATCCTGTATCTGAGATTTTTATTAAAAAATTATTTAAACCTTTAGATTATAATCGATGTATATTAATAATTTGGAAGAAATGTTTCAAACCGGTTGTGTCGATATGTGGTGTGAAGAGCAATATTTTGAACAAGCGACGCCTTACTGCATCTGAAGGAGGGCATCAGGCAGAATTTTTTAACTTAAACAAAATTCTACGATTTCGCTAGTGGTAGATGCGGAAACCTCGCAGCTTCGCTAGCACATTGAATATAAGGACTGTATAGATATCAGGAAAAGAATATACAAATGAGCATTCTTTCCTAACTTCATCAACTCGTAAAGATATATATATAACCCTACGAAAAATTCCATTGCAATTTACTTTTATTGTAAGATTCCAGACGATTCTTTAAAGCTCATACTGACAGTTAAAAATTGCACAGAAATAAATATTTTCTGTTTATGTTTACATTAAAAATAAAATTACAATTTTTAAAAGTCGTAAAAAATCTTTTAAATATAACAAAGAAAAAAAAGTAAACTCTTTAATATTTTTTAATTTTTTAATTTAGCCTTTTCTTTTAAATAATTGCAGTTCATGTACAACTCAACCATTGTAAAAAGAATATCTGGAATACGAATATATAGTAAACAGAACAGCTTATGGTTGCTAGAGGAGTGATCCGTTGGGTTGCCATATTGGCGACAAACTCGGGTAAGGGGAGGGCACATTAACCTTCACTTCAATCCTGCGATTTTCGTAAAAGTATCGATTCATCTTTTATGCGGTATGTATCCAGTATGCAGCTTGTGTTCAATTTTGGAATCTATTCCTCTTATTAAAGAAGCGTGCGCACACACACACACACACACACACACACACACACACAGAGAGAGAGAGAGAGAGAGAGAGAGAGAGAGAGAGAGAGAGAGAGAGAGAGAGAGAGAGAGAGAGAGAGAGAGAGTATATAGAATTCCTTTTCACATGATCGGATCTTAGTAACTCCGACTTTAAAATAACTCGAATTTTTTCGCTATGCTTTTATAAAAATTTTAAAAATTATATTAAACAATTGAATAACTTGAAAATTGTTTTGAATATATCTCATACTTGATTGCTTGTATAAAATTTAACTCAAAATGTGATTACTTGTTGGCGATTCTTTGTAAAAAATGTTTGAATTTTCATGCTTCCTCAATACTCAGATTATTAAACTAAAAATTACTATAAATTATTTCGTCAAAACGACTCTTAATAATTTTATTTTTAAAAATCAATTTTTTTCAATGAATTTTTATTGGTTTAGAAAACGGCTTCTTAGAAATAGAATTTGAATCAATCTTTCTTTTTATTATTTCTTTTTATTTTTGTGCTTATATCAATAAAGTGAATTCTGATTAAACTCTGATTCTGGCTGCTTTTTGATTCTAATTTATCATAATAAGAATATTTAGAATACGAATATATAAATCGCAAGAATATATATCATAAGAAGAATATATGAATCTCAAATATTTCAATATGAATATAAATCTTATACTATAATACGAGGAATGGTTGCCAAGTCAAAAATCGCCCCAGAATTAATAAACTCCGGTAAACTTGGGGGGCTGGGGTTTTTGGCCACGAGGAATCGATTGGCGCCGGTTTTGAAGCGCTACGGTCGAGCAGTTCGGAATTACAGATAGGATATTTTCAAACTTTATTAGTTCGCCATAATGGCTATAGATGGCAGCACTTAAATTTTCTTTGTCTATTGCCTAATCGGTTTCAAGCGGTAACGTGCTGCCATCTATAGCCAATATGGCGAACTAATAAAGTTTGATGACCACACGATTATTTTTAAATCACAAAATTAAGGTAAAACAAATATAAAAGAAAAAAATAAGGATAACTTTGATATTTTTACTAAATTTTCTTTTAAAAAAGTACGATTCTAATTCCACTGCTTTTTATTAAGTGAAATTTGTTAATGAAATTTTGAATTTAGTGCTCGTTCGTTAACTAAAAAGATTCGTTCTTTTTGATTCGTTCAAAATTCCAATATCCAAATATTCGAATTTCCAAAAAAGCATTTAAGGAACTGATTTCGATTTCAAATCACCGTCAACAAAGTCCGACATTTCAACATTCATCAGATTTCAAGCTACATTTTCAACATGCAGAACGCACCTCTACATGAAATTCTTCAAGGAGCCGGAATTTTGGAACAACAAGTGATCAACTCAATTCTACCCGCAAATGGACAACTAGAAGATACCGTCATTGTCAGAATTCTTCTCCATTACGCCGAACAAGCTTACCCGACCGTCAAAGTTGCCGTACTTCACCCTGAATTTGTCGCACGCTTCTACGTTAAAACAGCGGATGGCGCTTATGAAGGAATGGCTCTTCTCAACGATATCAGCGACCAGAACAAGGCTTCCAACTATCTATACGGCGTTCAACAAGGATTCGACGTGCTACTCATTCCCATTCACAAGAGAGCTCAAATGGATAGAGGCGAGCACTGGATGCTAGGAATTTACGAAGCAAGCTATGGAGAACGTCAACTATTAGTCTGCGATCCAGTCGACAACCCGCTGCCCATCGATGCTGTTCTGAGAAAAATACTGCGACACGTTTTGAATACCGTTGTTACGAATGAAAAGCTGAAAGGATGCATCGTGCAACCTCGCAACGCTTACAACCACCAAGATGACGCGTCTTCCTGCGGAGTTTACATCGTCTTTTATGCTCGACAATACCTCTCTCATCGACGCCTTTTCCTGGACAAGAATTTTCAAGAAGCGGATGAACGGAAGCAAATTTACGAATTCGTTGTGAACAGTGACCAATTGACATGTCGGGACCATCTGAAGTCACATCTTTCACATCTTCACCAATGGTTTCACAAATGTTCTTATGGCATGTATTGTTTTGATAAATCACAATTGAAAATTTAAATCTTCGAGTTAGCTTCGATACCCGTTTTCTCCGAGCTGAGCTCGGTCACCCGCTGGTAATTAAACAAATGTTTTTAATCAATGATTACAAAAATGTTAAATCAGCATTTTTCCAATTTTCTTCTATATCTTTATTATGGAATAAAATCTTTATACATTTAACTCTTTAAAATATTTAAAAAAAATCACACCACGAAAATTTTATAGTCGCCAATGTATCATTTAAAAAAAAAACTCTTGATATTTAATCTATTAAGAACTTTTTAATAGTGTTGATAAATATTGTAAGAAATTCTGAAAAATTTTTAATCATGCAAGGCATGATATCAGCTAATATGTTCAACAGTTGCAATTAATAGGCATTATATAGTTGATTATATTGCACCCATGCGTACCCGCGCATGCAGACACACCGTCCTTAGAATAAAAACGGATGTAGTGTCAACGTTAATGATAAATCCTATATTTACAAAAGCCATTTATATTTTAGCATAGTTTTTTTCTCCTCTTTTTTCCTTTTGTTTTTATTGTCTGACGTAGGTTGACGTGAAAGAATAATGAAAAAATATTATTGTCAGTGGAGATTTACACATTCGTGACAAAATGATATAGAATCTAAATTACAGAGCAAATGGATGTATTTGCTTGAAATTCATTTTTTATTTATGACTTCACATCTTATAACAAAGCATGGGAGAAAAGTATTTACCTTCACATCGGATTCGATTTACTATGGAAGTTCCTTTTTGTTACATAAAACGAAATTGAAAAATATTTCTCGATGATATGGCAGAAGTTCAAAATTGTTTGTCGTAGAAGCAAATCAGTATCTTTAGTAGATGTGGATTAGCAATTTCAAAAATGTTTTCTTTGTTATGAGTTGGATAAAGAGGACAAAAAATACAGTAAAGGAAGGAAGGAAGGAAGGTATGTTCTCCGGCGAATACAGTAAAGCTTCAGTAATTCAAATGTTTCCAAACAAAATTGTAGCCACAGCTTTTGCATTTATTGCTGCCACTATGAACAATAAAATAATAAAAATGCCTGCATCGTATACATATAGTTTCACCAGTACTCAGCTGTGTATTCTTAGAGACAATTTTTTAAAACTTTTCATTAAAACGATGGTTGACTCGATTAGTCACGTCTATGAATATTTCGCTTAGGGTTATAAAATTTATGCATACGTACTAAAATATAAATACATCAAATATCTTTTGAAAATTCTTTAAAGCAAACAATATCTTTATTTAAATTAAAATAATAATTTTTTAAAATATTAGTATATTAGAGGCGATTAATTATTTTTGTCTTTTTCTTATATTCCTATGTAAATTTATTTAGAACAAAACCTAGTATGATTTATTAATTCCATTCGAAAATTAATTTTTGATAATAATTTTATGCATCGGCCATTGAATTGCCATAAGAATTTTGTTTTTTTAAAACTGAAAGTTTTATTACTCTAACATTCGAAATATGCCTAATTTTTTTTATGTTTCCAATATGCTGTCAAACATATGTATTATCATTTTATAGAAATATAAAAACTCTAGTATTATGAATAATTGATACAGATTAAACATTTTATTCAGACAAAAATGCTAATCAATCGTTCTAAAGTAAACAAAATAGTTGGTGGTATTAATAAGATAAATAAAAAAGAATTATATAAAATCTCAAAGAATTGGAATTAATCAAATGAAAAAATATGAATAAAAAATAAACAAATTTTGCTTAAAATAACTGTTCTTAAAGTTAGAAGAAAAATACCCTATTTATACAATGGATTTTGAAATAGAATGATCAAAATGCATTTTACATAGATTTCATGCATATGATTTGGCATAGTTGTTATTGTGATGCTTAATTTACAATATTTGTTTCTTTCTTGGTTTGACTACTGTTAAACATGTTTTTTCTAAAGATAAATCTATCGATATCATCAGATATTTTTTTAAGCTATCTGTGATAAAATGTAACGTATGTTTTTTTCTCTTCAGTTGTTGATATCAGAATTTTGCGGATTATATCTTTGTTTTCACATTTCTAACTTATGATTCCAAAGCCAAGTCGATACTTAGAACTCATTTATCAAAACTATTTCTATCGTAATGATTTTGTACTTTTAACTAATTTTTAGCTATTATAGACGGCGAAGTTTTTTTTTTCCTATAAAGATTAGTTTCTAGAATTATATTTGTCAAAATAGTACTTACAGTGCTCAATTCTGCAACATGAATTATGAATTATATATTTTTGTTAACACTAATTTATTTTTGCTTTCTATATAGTCATTGTACCAAGATGCAATGTAATTATTTCTTAATAATAAAAAATCAATGGCTGTAATTTTAATTATAATATTAAGTTAAAAGCGATTAAAAAGAGATTTTTAGGAATAAATCATCGTTTCTTTTTTTTTAAGGTATTTCGTTATTTTAACTATTTTTTTCTAATTTATATTTAATTTAAATGAATAATAATATGTCTTTCATTGAAAATAATGCCGGATTTAATTCGGCCATTTATAAGAAGTAGGCATAGAAGAGGACGGATTTATTTTTGCCACAATTTCATAAAACTAGTCATGCATTTCATACTTGTCTATGAATTGCTTTTTTGGCGTCCATGAATTTTTTTTGTTTCACTGCGTATCGTAATAAAATGATGGATATTTACACAAAGAAACATGGTAAAATAAAGTCAACATTCTTAAATGTGGAAAACTATAGAGAAAAAGGCAAATAAAATGAAAATGGAGCTGAGAAAGAGTAAAAAATGTCGGAATTAATATGTGACAAGTGATCAATGTTTTCAGCCAACTACGACAAGTGATCCATTTGAAGTAAACCGCCAACTGCTACAAACTCATAAGAAAAATTACAAAACAGTGGTTGTCCCGTTGTCTTATAAGTGGCCGAGTGTAAATTCTGCTCAAGAATAGTATTCAGTTTTTAATGAGATTTCTTTTGACAAATTTCGTGTAAAAATGTTTCTAAATGTGTTGCCTATAGCGCCAATTACATTTTTAAACAGAAATCAAATTCGCATAATTCAATGTATTTTTAGTAGATTTTTTTCCTACGAAATAGTGTTAAGAATTTTTTAACTTAAATTTTTTTTGCTTTTTTATGCCCATATTACTGTCAAAACTTTAAAATAATCCCAATTATGCGTTAGAATTATGCAAGCTCTCTTAGTTTTGTAGTTATCATGCTAACTTATATTCGGACAGGTGGATAGTCAGAATAGAGTTTTATAATATGAAATTATACAAATTTGGTGTAAAGATTATAGTTTTATAAAATTTAATCCATCTAGGTCAAATATTTTTTGAGATGCATTTGTCAGACAGACAGACAAAATTTCAAAAATATGTTTCTTGAACTCATGGAGGTGTGAATCGTGGCGATTCTTCAAAATCTCGAATCCGAATTTTTTGACGATTGCAGTACCTTTTTAATATTTTGAATGCCATAAAATAAAAATGATGCAATACATAAAATGTTTTACTTGTGTTCATGCATGGACACTGACCTGATTATGAAAATCAAAAACATTTGTGATTAAAGAAATAATGATCGAATATGGGTAAAGTTGGACTACGTTTCCATAATTGATCGATGGCACAATTTTTTAGTTAATTTTTTGTTATTATAAAAAAATTACATTACTTTGTAGATAAATATACTGTTTTTTGTTTCTCTTTAAAATTCACTTCCGATCAATGTACATTTAAAACATCCGAATGACCTAAATTCTTCCCTTATAAAAGACAATTTTTTTACGGGGATCATTTTCATTATGTTGCTGTAGATAATGACTCTGTAATGTCTTTGAAATATTTGTTGAAGGTCATTTCAATAAATATTAGCCATTTAAATAAAATGGATTATTATATTGAGACAGACATTAAGCTTAAAATTAGATTACGCAGGCTCATTATAGTTGTATAATTCAATGTCATCCGAATGGGTCTGTCAGAGGTTAAAGAAAGTAAAGAGATTGTTAATAGAAAAAACTTACGACAATTTATTGAAAAGACAGTGCACAAATGATGTAAAGCATTTAATGCAGAAAAACTTAGCTTTTGATTAGTGATTATTTTTAAGGACCAGATTATTATTTAATTTCAGAATACATTTTATAGCTAAGTAATCTGTTCTCATGATGTATGATATATTTATCACTTTAGATTACAAATTTTCAGTTGTGATAATCACTTTTTTAATAATTAGATGTTTCCCTGTATTTTGATCATTTTTTTCACTTTAAAAAGGCATTTACAGAAAAAAAATTGAATTTATAACAATCACAATATTTCCATCATTTTAATAATAATAATCAATTTTAATAGTGACTGTTTGTATTAGAATTTCTTTCAATTTTTCTGGCCGTTCTTTCTTATTGTTATTAAAATCTCTTAAATCGTTGAAACCAAAACCAGCATTTGAGATATGATGGAGCAGCATCGCCATAAGTTTCTAAAAGTGGCTGGTGGACTTCGATAGTAGATTTTTTCAAACCAAACAACAACAAAAAAAAGCGACAAATGTCGGAAATGCAGCCTGGCGTGTTCCACGGTTGCGGTCTTTATACACTGAATAACTCAATAATACTATTTGGGAAAACTTTCAAAATGATAACATTAAAGTAATAGCAAAACTGGTAAAACCCAAAATTCATTGCCGTTTACACAGATACTTCTCGTGTTTACTAATAGATGCCGTTAATTAAAATAGATGCAAGCACCTAATTAATGAAAATGACATAATAAATGCATCATTGCTATTTAGCAAAAATATATACTTATCACATCTCTCATTAAAAATTCTTTAAGAATTATTCATGTTTAAAAGTGGAGAACATTAATTCAAATGATGCCATTTCACTGTTAGTAACTCTAAAGCTACATACCGAATAGATTTTTAAGATGATACTTAAAAAGCTCTTAAAGGTGCGACATAATTTCCTATATTTACAAAAATGACGGTAGAGTGACTTTATTTTCATTCGACGTGAAGCGGGTCATACAAATTTAACTTTCAAATTTTTGAGGGATTAGTAAGACCGAAAAACAAAATGTATAATATCTAAAGTATTTTTGGAAAACTATTAAAATCAAAAGAGCAGAAAGCACCCACAAAAAATTTAGAGAAGAAAATTCTCGTTTACTCTAATATTTCATATTATTTTAAATTCTTCCAAATAAACATCAATCTACAAGGCCTATTCGGAAAGTAAATACTGTTTTAAGGAGAAAAAAAAACTTGTAAAAAATTATTTTTCAAGTCAATTTTATTTTTACATGAAAGAGCATACCTTAAATTATATTTTTGCATAGTTTTCAGTAATGTTCAAATACTTATCGCAGTGGGTTACCAGCTTTTCTATATTTTATTCACAGAAACGTCACGCCAATGAGGATAAATACTATCAGCCAGTCAGGAACACATTTTTTGATAACCTAAATCAGTGGTGATGAACCTTTATGAATGATCGTGCCATTATTTCTTTAAAAAAATGTTAATAGACGTGCTATCACGTAATTTTGACTTACGAGTGTCGGAAAAATAAAAAAACTAAATACGCAAAACCCAAAACTATTTATTATAAAAATACTTTTTGCAATTGTATAATGGTAAATATTTTAGTACAGGTGTAATTCAAATTAAAGTAACATTATTGCGAATTTTGTTGTTGCGGATTAGATCACAAATAACATGTTAGGATTGTAAGATGTTATTTTTGGCAGAAGTCACTTTTAGGATTGGCGTTACCTGCAAAAAGGTGTCTAATCAAGTCTTTGATGTTATCCATATCTGAAAATAATGACTCGTCAGCATAGATAGATAGAAATATGATTGAAATTGCATGAGCCAGTATTAAACAATAAAATGTGTCTCGAATCGAATTCTTTGTTTCCAAAATTTCGTGACTCGCATTTTTACTTATATTGCTTGTTATTCTTTCTGTTTCAATTAATTCTGACTTTTCCCTTGCTTAAAGATTTTATAAATCCGTATTGAATTAGACTGGAAGTCAATCAATTGCATTTAAAATTTTTCGATTTCCTACCAATCGAATTGGAACAAGTTCTGTTTATCAAATGAAATCACTTCCGGTTACAAAATAAACTTTGGCATTACAGATAATTTTTTGAACGGAGACAATTTTACTGAAAGATCCCTGATTGAAGAATCAATTACGGAAATAAATTTTACAATACCCTTTTTTTTTGTCTGGTTTCTTACGTACATCTAAATTTGAGATATATATTTTCAAATTCTTGAAGTATTCGTAGTTTCTTATAACAATATCGTTATTGAAAAGATGCAGTGCGGAGTTGAAATCTCGAATCAGATCCATCATGATAATTGTTTATTTGTGATTAGAAATTTTACGTTCAATTCATTAAAATTCTAGCATATGTCTGTAAAAAACATTAGTTTGAAAGCCACATGACATACAACAACTGTGGGTATTGTTCAATTGTCCCTTAATTTTGTAGAATTAGTATGATTTCTTAAAATCTTTGATGTACATACCAGAGAGCATTATTATACATTAATAAATTTCATGCAACAAAGCAATAAATTTTCGCTATTATTGATATAAGCGAAATATATTCGGTTATAACGATATTTGCTTTCCGAATATGTCTCGTATAAAAAATTAGAACAATGTAAGTGATTCTTATTCACATTAATCACGTCTCTTTCACATCTTATATTAAGAAAAAGTGTATCGTCTTATTACACCCAATTAAAAATCGATAATTAAAAGTAAAAGAAATTTCCGTTTATTGTAATCATACAACTGATGCCATATGATTTGACTCCGTTAAATATATTAACACATAAGATAAAACATATGTATGAAAAATCAAGATTTATTTCCAATATTCAGTTTAAAGCAACACGATTCTGTAATTTTATGGTATCCGACTAGTTTGTAAAAGTGAATTTTTTCAGACAATTGAATTTTTAAAAATTACTATCTGAAAATGAACAAAATTTCTTAGATTCTAAAACAGACTGACTCTGTCTTTAACATAAGCGAGATCGATTTATAAATACAGTAATTTCAATAAAACAACAAATAAAAGCGAAACTGGACACAGTGTTATTTTTAACCTAAAATGGATTATTGCTTTTTTTTACAAAATTCTACAAAATAATATTTGATGTGTTTATATTATATCTCTAACTGCCAAATGACAAAATGAAATAATTTTTGGAATAACTGCTAAAAAGATAATTTATAAATACAATTTTATTTCGATGCCGTGAAAAAGATAACACAAATATTTTTTTGGAAGTTATTTACCACTTAAAAAATATTTTAATTATTGCCTTTTGAAGCACTTTTTATTATTATTCTACATCCGATAATCTACAATCTAGTTTCATATGTCTAAGCATTTTCAGGTGATATTTCTTTGGTGTCAGTATTGTCAAAAAGATTAAGTTAAATGATGATTTCGTTGAAATCTACTTGGTCTGACATCCAATTTATACTCGGCCATTTATAAGACGGCTACTAAGATAACGCATGCACAAAAAGGGACTGGTTTATACTTGTCAGAATTTCATAAAATTGATTCAGACTTTCTATGCCTGGCTATAAATTGCTGTTTTGGCTTCCTAGAATTGTTTTTTTCACTGCCTATCTTATTAAAATAGTGATATTTTCACAGAAACATGGTAAAATAAAAAGGTCAATGTACTTAAATTTGGAAAATTAGGGGAAAAAAAGGTAAATGAAGTGAAAGAAAAAAAAAATACACGCAACCTCGCATCAGAAAGAACAAAGAATTAAAAAAAAATTCAGAATTAATCCATGATACGTAATCAATTTTTTCGCGCAAAAAATATACCGACAAATTCAACTAATACATGCGCTGTAAGGATAAAATATATACAATACAGCGGCATGTTGTCCTGTCGAGCCAAATTGACATCGACCGTACAACAGTTTTGAGCCTTTTTGCCATACGGAGGAGTGTAAACCCGGCAAAATAATGCATTTTGTTTATTTCAAAAAAAAGATGCAAAAGTCCAAGAATCTTCCTTAATAACTTCTAATTACATCATGTCACTGAAAGTCAACAAGTCGATTAATTTTAATTTTTTCATCCCACATTACTGACATTCATCTTCCTTTATTTCTGAAGTTTTCTCCCTTTTTGTTTGTAAATTTGTTCAGAGTTCTTAATGTTTTTCCTCTCTTAAAAAAGTAATTTATTAGTCTGAATGAGAAAAATTCTGAGAAGCATTGTCATTTTTAACAAGCGTTGCGAGTTTTAATCACAATATAAAACGACGAATTAAAAACTATATAATTTAACATTCATTTCTGAATTCGCAAGTTAGGACAAAGGACTCGAATTTATTTATACAAGGATCAGATGATATCAAGATTGTTTGACAAGCAAAATTTATGTAAAAGCTATGTAATTTATTTAAGCAAGTATTGTTAGAATCGAAAATAAACTTGATATAATTATAATTTACATAAACTAATTACGATACGCAAACATTTTACAATCATGTGAGAACATGATGTTGTTTTGGTTTGAGGTTTTTGAAGCCTCAAAATGTTTAGACAACAAATGGGCGATTTATCTCTTTTGAGGTATCCATTTTTCACTTATAGAGTTATTAGAAAATAATGCTGAAGGCTGTCACATTTGACGATTTTTCGCCGACTAAAGTTATAACTTTATTTCTAAATTATTCATTCTTTGAATTCTTATGAATTATCTTAATTATGTCTTTAACTAGTTTAAACCGGTTCGAAACAATCGAGACTATCAGATTACGCATGCGTCCATATTTAGAAAAACGAACGAGGGGGGGTCTTCTTGAAATCGGTTGGGCTCCAAAACTTTGTTTGCCAGTAGAAAAATTGAAAATGAAAGTTAAAAAAAAATACCATTAGAAAGAAAGGGAGGAAGAGGGAAAGACCAATAGAGAAGTCTTGTGATTGTTTCAAACTGGTTCAAACTCGTTAGTGACTTAAATTAATTAAGACAAATAATGAGTAAAAAACAATAATGTTCTTGCATGATAACTTGAAATCGTAGATTGTTTGTTTCGTTTTTACTTCGCTTAACTGATCATTATTTAAACAAATATTATGAGCCTTTAGACAAATCGTGAATTTATTTTAATGATCATTCGAATGTTTTTTACTACATTTTTTAAATCATATTCAAAAATGATGATAAAAACACTTGAAATATATAAACACTTGAAATAAAATGATGCAAAAAAACTCTTGACTTGACTTCAAAAATGATACTAACACTTAAAGTATCTTATGATCAAACCTAAAACTTGACATCTATTTGTTAAAATTATTGGTTTCATTTTTCTTCTCAGTAAGATATGCTCTTAAAACTTTGTCACATATATTGATTACGGCTGAGCATTTAAGTTTTTATTTGCACATGATAAGTCCATAATACATTGAAATATCTTTTTATCTGACGGATGGGAATGAATTTAAAATGTCTTTAGAATTTATTAAATATGAAGTTTCATTTGATTGTTTGTATATTTAGGTTCCTTTTTTTTTTAAGAGAAAGTATTTTAGCCGTTAAAAATCTTAAAACATTAGTACCTCCAAATATTAGAAAAATGCCAAAGTATTTATCAACAATCAATGGAAGTAGTCTCTCTAAAACTTTCTCGTATGCTCTCTCACCTTAAAAAATGTTGATCTTTGGCAAAGCAGGGATGGTCTTGCATGATATTTGATGTGCAATAGTTACAAAATATTGGATTTTAAAATAAATTTAGCATTTTTAATCTATGCTGACATTCTTGGCGAATTTTTACATGATTATTACATATAATTAATAAAACCGAAAATTCTATTTTTGTTTTAGACTCGTTTTATCCTGACTAATCGAAACCAAAATTTGACACAAAACTACAATTGCACTCAAGAAAGCACATATCATATTTGATACATTGAACTTAATTCAGTAAAAATTCTATCTAATTTTATGCTTCCAGCTCTCTTTGTTTTCTAATTATTGAATAAGCTTATATTCAAAAAGCAGGATATATTTACGGATTCAGTTTGTAAAAGGAAATTTCTTCCAGGTCTATACTTTCTTTTTCTTCGTCTCTTTATATTACTAATCACAAAACATACCCTGTTTTTGCATTCTACATAAGTTTTAGCTTCGGTGGTTGAAGACAAATTTATTCCTTCAAAGCGTTTTTAAGTTAGATTTGTTACAAGAAGATTCATTCCTTCAAATTTTGGACTAAATCTATTCAGAGGAAGTCTGTACCTGTCTATCTAATTATTGGAGTATAAGTCAACACGATAACCGCATAACGAAGAGACCTAGAGGGGTAAGAAAAGGTGCACATATTTATCTTATATAGTGTAAGTTTTTGAACTGAATTGAACAATGGGTCTAACTTTTGTCAGTCTGTACTCTCAAAAATATATCAACGCGATAACTCACATACGTGATGACTTATATACATCAAATCTGATACGTGATTCTGTGACTAAAATTGAAATTTTGTTTCAAATCGGTTCGGAATAAAACTTAACTAAAACACGAATTCTCTTTTAATAAGATGTATTCTAGAAAGTTTTGTGAACTTTCTGAAATTACTTTAGTTGGTATCAGAATGTTATTTTCTTCAAAAGCTTACACAGTTGCTTAAATATGTACAATGCTGTTTAACCTCCAAATAAACCTGTGACTTATGGCTGCATATGAGTTTTATGGCATCTTCGGTGAACATAAATTAACAGTAAAAAGAGACGTGTTTAAGTGAATAATATCTTCACAGAGAAACGCGAACTGAAGCGGGCCTCATAGACATGAAAGGATGATTTAGTGCCGTGTGAATGATGGTTGAGTTTGTTTGAATTTCATATCTAGGTCAACAGATTATTAACTGCAATCTTAGGTCTTTAACTGTTGGTTTATTTATTTAGCGAATAATGCTCCCTGAGACTGATGTCTTAGGCATTGGGGAGATTTACATGAAATGGGAGGATTAAAGATTTCAGTTAGACTTTTTAGCTATAAGTCATCTTTTTCAGATTTAATACTTTCTTATGCCGCTTTGTGCGTTCAACGCGCTCCCGGGACCTTCTCATTTTCGAACGTTCTAGAAGCATGCTTGGCAAACAATGGGATGCATATATGCACATTTTTAATTTGCATGTGTTATTGTATTTTATAAGGCTATTTCCCTACCAATTAAAAGTCGTCCTTTGAAATAACAGAATGTATAATAACAAAACACAGTCAACGTTCTGCACAGATCTAACAACTCATTGGCTCTTCTGGCCGATTGTTTCTACATGCTTGGAATGTCAGCAGTCAGTTATTTTGCTAATCATTTGTCATGCTCAAGACTTTGTGATCATGATAAGGTAACAAAAATATTTGCCTCCGTTTGATTATACATCGATTTAGCATAAAAAATATGAAAAAGAGATATTTCGTGACCCGGCTACAACGTTCGGTCTGCTGAAAATGAGAAATCTCGTAACCCGGCCGGCTAAAAACAGGAAATATCTTGACCAATACTTAATATGTTTATATTCTTCAATATTGAAATGCATAATGAAAAGAATCATAATTAAAAGTGAGATGATAGAAATCAATTATAAAATGCTGTCTATTCTGAAATAAGAAATCATCCGTTCTTTTGCGCATGCGCAACAGCTGTTTCTAGTTTTACGTGATTGTTTAATGTCTAATACTTCTACTAATACAAAAATAAATTTTGAGCAATATCTATTTTTTTTAGCTTTTAATTGAATTTTAACACCATCATAATTCGCTTGTTGATTTCACAATAATGAGTTATTTTTACAATTTTGCTTCTTTTATTTTATAATTTATTTTACAAAATAGTTTTCCTTTGTTATTCTTGAAATGGCCATATTGATTGCAAGACAGATTGCTCCTTGTTCGATCTGTCTAATAGGCCGCGTTGGACTGATGGTAAAGCGTTGACATCGGAACTAAAGGGTTTCAGGTTCGAGACTCTGTTCCGCTGAAGAATCTTTGTGCAAGTGGGTATGAGTAATTTTTAATTAAAAATTTCGCTCTATTTCGAGCAAAACTGAACAAAATGTGAAAATGTGAGTATTTATATATTGCAAAATAGGTGATTAGACTATCGACCGCCCTCTTAAAAGGATCTGTCACTCAATATCTGGGGCTTTCCAAGAATAATCAGCCTAAAATTTTCAAATTGATAATGGGTCCAAAATAGAGCTATTCAAAACTTCATAACTCTGTCAGATTTAATACAAATTATTGGTATGATACAGTATAATAGTCGGTAAGATACAAATTTTGATTTAAAAGTGAGCATATCAAGGATATTTTCTTGAACAAGATTCCTTAGGAACAAAGTACTGTATGAAATTAAGACTTCATGACTTTTTCAGAAATACACTTATTTTTAAAACATCATTTTGGAAGTGAAACTAAGAACAGAATTTTTCGATGAATCCGACGAATTTTTATTGCCTTATTCTTTTAGATATAGTCTAAGCTAGAAAGAAATATCCTGTAGTGTATCTAAGATTTCCAAGTTGATCTATTTTTTGTACTCATATATTTTACAAAATCATATGTGGTTTTAGAAAAGGAAATTTTGAATTAATTGCAGTTTAATCGCTTTCGTTTCAATTTAAAGTACAGATTTTATCGCAGCTGAGGAAAAACTAGAGAGATGCTTATTACAACATGCAGAAAGCCGTAAGGTATCAATAATAGTATGAATTATATGACTATAAAAATTTGAAGCTTAAAAATATTTTGTTGAAGAAGTTACTAACTCTTTGAATACATATTTATTCGAAACGATTTTTATATTTGAAGCGCATTTAATTTTTTGAACATGTGATGGCAGCAGCTTTTTCGTACGAATTCATTTATTTCTTATTATTCAGAATATATATACTGCTGCATGATACTGAAAGAACTTTAACTAATTAGAATTACAAAAAAAAAAAAAAAAAGGAAACATAAATTCAAACAAATACGGAGCATTCTGATGCGTTATATGTATCCACATGTTTAAGAGATCAAGTTACATAAAATATTTATTTAAAAGGATTAACGACGATTAATCTCGATGAAAGAGCCAATCGTTAAAGGCCGTCTAAGAAAAAATAATAAAATGGAAAGAAAAAAAAAAGTGCAATTATGTAAGACAACAATGCTCTGGACCTCATCATACTCATCAGTTTGCAAGTAGAATTGTCAAAACGCATTTTAAATGCTATTCCATTTGTAAAATTTTTCATGGCGCTTCATTTGAAATTATTCGCAAGCTTAGATAACATTTGTCGTAAATTTTACGAAGCGTTTTGGTAGTCACGTTTTCAATGACGGAACAGGCTTCGGTATTTATGTATTTTTATAATCAAAAAAATTCTTATGAATGAAATAAAAACCTTGCATTTTTTATTTATTTTTTTGTCATTTTTTTTTCAATTCTTGTTTAGCAAATCGTCACGCGACTGAGTTCACGTTTTGTTTTGAAACTTCCGGAAATCCTTAAAATATACAAATATTCATGAGGTGGTCGTTTCTCATGACGAAATAAATGACGCCACAAATGAGAATCTTTCTCCGACTTCGAAACTTTTAAAGTTCAACTGCGACACGTGATTAGAATGCCACTTTACGTCACGTGATTAAGTACAAAACGTGCGCATTTATAAGTTTCTTTAAAGGGTCGGACATTCCTGCGTTTTTAACATAAAATTTACGCACATACGAATTGTAAAATGCGTCATTCTTGATTTCAAGTTTTGCAAAAAGCATTAAATGCAAATAGTTTTATCATAGATTGAGATCTTTCAAATCACAGATTGAGATTGAATCGCAGGTTGAGATCTTTCAAATTTGACATACAACTATTTTTCAAAAAGTGGGAGCTACTTATGAAAGTATTTTGCAAATTTTTTGCTAATTTCTCATTAAAAAGTTAATTGGAACTTCCGATTAATTCTATATTAAAAATCTAACAAAAAATTTTCCTTTTTTTTCGCGACAAGAAATGTGTTGAATTTAATTTATACTAACATCCCATTTTAAATCAATTCTAGGACAATTTTGCATTCTGATCTAATTTTGAACAATGGTCAGATGACGAGGAAGACACCTGAGATGTCATCGAAAATGGAAGTTGAACTGCAATTGTTTGAGATCAAAAGGCATGATGGTGAGAATAATAGAAACGCGTTAAATGAGTACATTTTCTCCATTCGGTTTTCGGTTAAGAGTAGTTGCCTCGATTCTTGCTGCATGTCTGTCCTCTGATTCTGATGCATGTGTTTGGGTAGTATATAAGCGTTGTCTTTCGAATCTGGCCGCATGTCGATCTTGACATTCTGAAGCACCTGAATTTGCTATTCGTAAACGATCTGTTTCACTGCTCACTTGTACCTCGCTCGTTTGAGAAGTTCGAATCCGCTTATTTCTACGAGCTGCGCTGCTAGATCTATTTACTATGGTAGATCTACTAGATAAGTGCTTATCATTTGGGGGCCCATATTTTAATGACGGAGTAATTGACACGATACAAACTAGTATAACGGGAATATCGTTTTCCGATTCTCTGGATAAGTAGAAAAATTACTGTTTGCACTGGGAAACTTCCATTAAATAGAACTTACCTTGATCGACTTCGCAAATAATAATTCCATTTCGTGAGTGATAAATAAAATCTGAATCACCTTCAGTTTGCCGCAGGGAAAATCTCGAGCAAGCTGAATGACAATACGTTATGTAGATGACTATTCATTAACGGAAAGAAAAAGAATTAGTGCTTGCACTAAATATTTTAAATGTCATTTCACCTACTTTGATTGTCCCAGATGCTGATGATTTTATTTTGTTTGATGTATGTGGGATTAACTTCGAAGGACATGTGCCATTTGCTGTTTACGGTTTATCCTTTTTCGACTGTTAATTCTAAAGTAATGTTGTATCATACAAATGGATGAAACGATTTTTTGGAAATTTTATTATGTTCAAAATAAATATTAATGAATCATACAATGCCTATAATCTTCGACCAAGTGGAAGCAATAAGTTGAGAAAGTTTTATTACAATCGGATGATTGGTACAGCAACGCATAAAATACGAACAAACAAACCTTCATTTTTATACATTAGACTGCTGTTGAATTTAAAAAAACACTAAAATGTGATGAGACCGCTTTCCTTTATAAAAGAGATAATTTTATCATATCTTTTGTCACAATATAACGAGCATAAAAGATGTAAAGTTTGATTTGTAATAAAGTCAGAATCTCTTTACCTCTGTCTCATATCTTTCTGAGAAAGAATGCTTAAACAAAACTTTTCTGTCATCATGGTTTATGATTCTCTAAACTTTTTAGTACTTACAATGTCAAATCTTAGTCACGAATGCGAAATAAAGCTAAGAATTTCCATGTGTATTATCTTTAAAATGTTAATAACCCCTTAATAAAATAACGAGTACACTGATATTTCATGCAATACTGTTTTTTCATGTTTTTCTTGCCATACTGGTTTCCCATACCATATATCTGGTTTTTCATGCCATATAACATTGGTTTTTCCTGTTACTGGTTTTTCATGCCATATAGCACAATGTCGAGTGTAACTCGTCATGTGACTAATCACTGTGGAAAATAATAATAAGTTTGGTTTAAAATTTCTAGTTCGCTGAAACCAACAGCTCTTTTATTACTAATGTTGATATCATAGATTTGCTATCACATATTTTTTATCTTCCACTCAAGATTTAAAAAAATGTGGTACAATTGGTACAAGTTCCACTTAAATTGTTGTAAGTCAGGGGATTTCATTTTTTATAACAATTTAAAATGAGCATAGGTCATTATAAAGAAAAAAACATGATGTGAAATAAACTCCATAATGAATAAGAGTAATGCACCCTAATGAAGACCAGAGGGATCGTAGAGATTCGAAAAAATCAGAAGCAAACATTTACTTGATAATGATAATGAAACGGTAAATTTTAACATGAGGACGAAAACGCGATTAGCGACTATTACGCGATT
This sequence comes from Argiope trifasciata, assembly GCA_026543055.1. Lineage (NCBI taxonomy): Eukaryota > Metazoa > Arthropoda > Arachnida > Araneae > Araneidae > Argiope > Argiope trifasciata. The sequence continues at coordinate 989,488 of JAPMOQ010018919.1, forward strand.
TAATAAGTGACTAATAACCGAAGTGAATGCATTGAATCATAGATACATTATCAGAAGAATGGAAGGCAATAGATAATGTGCCTGAAATAAATAAAAAAAAATTAAGCGAGTCCCTGTCGTTAACATGAAAACTGGGAGCCAATTCGAAATCATTAGAGGTTTCTGAAAAACTGTTAAACATAAATTACGAATTACAGTTATATCCATATCAATAATATAATTTTAATTAACAACATACAGTAATTATAAAATAAATTACTGTTCTTAAATAAGTATTAAATGATTATTTCATGCACAATTTTTTTTATCATTAAATCTTACTAGAAGGGGTTAAATACATAAACATCATAACTTTAATCAAGCATTTTTAGACTGACGGACTACCAGACTAATTGGCGTTATGTCTGGAGAAAAAAAAATGCTTCAAACACTCTGATGGTATATAGTTGGACTCCTGGGATAGAAAATACTTATTTTAAAATTTAAATTAATAAATAAATGGAAGTTTTGAAATTTTTATTCATTAATTTCGAAACATATTATTGTACAAATTAACTTTTTGCTCCATTTTAAAATTCAAAACATTAGCTTTATAATGCTATCAATTTTATTATTATAAGGTTTTTTTAATATTTGGATAAATATTTTACATCACTACTTTTCATAGTTTCAACTACTACTTCTATATAGATGCATGCTGCTTTAGATGTAAAATATTTTTTTTTACTTTCTATAAGTAAGAAAACTAATTTTTAAAATTAAATATAAGTAGTTGAATCAAATTTTAAAATATATTACGGGATGCTCTTTGGGTTAGCAGTTTTAATTTTCTTATATCTTTCATTCACGAACGTTCATGAAATAAGAGAAAAGAATTTTGAAAAAAATTATAAAACGTTTATATTCTTAACTGTTGCAATAGTATTCTGTGATTTTTCTTATTTTCGTAATGTACATTTTATTGCAGCATAAATGTTTTCTACCGTATAAAAATAATTTTTTTTAGGATTGAGTGCATTAATTAAAATTTGAATTAAATTGAGTGTTTTAATTGTGTTGCAATGTTTCAATTTCAAAGAGGAAAACAATTATTTTATTTAGGGAATATCATAATAATAATAGCGATGCTATTATAATATAATAGTTATCATAAATAAAATAGAAGTTAATTACCAAAGGCATTCGGCTTCTTCATCAAATATTTTCTGCTCCTGTATGTTTTATTTTATGTCTTCAACTGACAGTATTTGTCTTTTTAAATCATCCTTTAATATTTACATAGATGATTTCCTACTATTTTTTTAAATATATTTTAGAAGCCGACAATCAAGGATTCGCGCCTATTTCATTAAAATTTTTAAGGAAATGGGTTGCTTAAAAAAAATAAACTACAAATTTACATTAAACATAAGAATAACAGATAAATGACGTCTTTTGGTAACTTTAAACATATCTTTTAAGCATTTTGTTTTACTTCAAGTAACAAGAAATTTTAATAATTTGCAAATAAAAATTGAAGCTTTCTGTTAAAAATTAATTTATATTTCATATTTCAACATTTGCTTTTTTTAAATTTTACTTTGCTATTGTTATTTTTGTAAATATTATTTTTTCTTGTCTCATCCTCTCAGGAATTCACTCTCTGTTGATGGGTAGGGTCGCGGAACCTAAGTAACTTTTAAGATTACCGCGACCGTGTGATAAGGTATCGGCTTCGGAACTGACGAGCTTCTGGTTCGAGACCCGATTCAACCGATAAACCTTTGTATAAGGGGGTCAGGTACACGTTAAATCGGTTCAAAATGACGAGTTCCGTCTCAAAATAGCCTTAGTTTTGCTTCAAACCAGGACGTTAAACTACACATGTGTGTGTCCCAGTCTTCAAGTTCTCAGAGATCTTTACTCATTTCATGTTTATCCCCTTATTCGCTTTCTGCTTTTCACTTCATTGTTCAATATCCGAAAAATTGGGAGCTTTTCTTTAGAAGCTGTTGTTGGTCTGCTTTTTCCCTAAAAATAACCTAAAACCTCACGTATTGGTACGTGTGTGGTCAATTCCTCAATGATTCAGCTCTTCATTGCAAAATGTCTCAATCTGTTTATTTATTTTTTATTTCTCTAGGACAACCTAAAAGCCCACGTGTTGATCGTACGTGCTAGGACATTAGGCAATTGGTATACTATTGCTCCTGTAGCGTTGGCAACTGGAGCTTTTATAGCTCAAGTGCATTCTACTTTTGACGTTATTATTTTAGAATAACTGGCAGATGAAACTTTGTAAATATAATCATTTTCTAATTAATTTTTGCTACAGTTCAAACTTTGAATTTAGGTGACCATTCATGTGTATCGCATATTATTTCATTATCTGAAGGACTTTACGAATTGTTAATACAATTTATATATATTTTTAATGTATGAAGTTGTGTGTTATTCCCCATCGATACAGTCCGTAGTGTATGAAAGCGATCAATAGTTTATTCGTATTTCTGATTAACGTACTAAGGTTCAAGGAAAAGAGTTTGAAGGGGGAGGGGAGGATTTGAGTTGGGTAGTAACAGTCCTGAAGGTGACTCAGCGTACCAGTTGTGACTAGCATTAAGGAAAGTATTGAAACTGGGTTCACAACGGGTTAAACTAAACCGTGTAATGGAACACCACGCCTACCTCAGGGAGATCACGTTGCTGTAATGAAACAAGGGTTTCTGACGCCGAAAGATCTTAAAAGAGGAGACTCTTCAAAATCTCTAGAAGTATTTTATCAATATTTTCTTTTTATATATTTCATGCACGAATAAACAACTGTAAAGGTAAACAAGGTTTTTATAGATAACGCAATTTTATTTTTAAAAAATCCTCCAGAGAGTGTCCTTTACAAGATGCAGAACAGACAATTTTTTCATGAAATTCGAAAGCTATAATTTTAGATTATTTCATAGTCATAACATCCCATTTCATCACGTAAGCCAACATCTGAAGAGGCACTCACTCGTCATATCACCTGTTCAGAATTTCCCACCTTGTATCTTATCTGAATGAATCCTCCAGCTTTAATTTCAAAGTCCAGGAGCTGCTACAGTTCGAGAAATATGCAGACAGATAGTTGGAGAAGTGACGCTATTCTTTTTTAAGCACGCGGATTCTTCGTTTGAAATACAACTGTCAAAAAGTGACAGCTAACGCAGATAAGGTGTAATCATCGCCACCGTAACATCTAATTTCCCAGTAAGGGGTCTGTAATGATTGTTGAGTTATCTTGTGACGGGTTAATCGCCAAATAAGGATTTTGATAGGATCTTCCTTATTGTATATTTTGATATTTCAAATGCAGGATGCTCATAAATTATTGTTGGAATTTTGCACCTCATGATATTTGAATAAAAAGACTTACGAAATGTAAAATACAACTCAAAATTTGTATGTGGTAATAGTGTAATAGCAAGGTTGAATTGTCGGTAATTATGCCGTTAGAATTTTTTTAACATTCGGTTCACCAAGGGGCCATTTTGCCCCATCTGAGAATACTTTTCGAAGAAAGTTATTGCCCTGTTTCATGAGGATATTTTAATTAATTTTCACCTGCTTTTATAAGACATATAATCGCAAATATTATCTTTTTCTTTTTTAGTTTCGGGAGAATATGTATACTATAACTTCTTTTACCGAAAAAGTCATTTTGACCATTCGAATAAACAGTGTCGAGGATACTAAAATTTATATTTAAATATGTAACGGCTTAATAGAGATCCACACAGATATAGGCATAAATATGGAAATAAGTATGTATTAGTAAGATGTGTATATTTAAGAAGCCGAAACCGAAAGTCAGCCAGATAGAAGCTATTATCTGTTGTTAGTAAGAAGACGGGTGGGTAAATGTTTTGGTAGAAATATAGACGGTCTTGAAGACCTATATAAGAAAATAAATACTTTTTTTTAGTAAATGAAAGCAGAGAAACTTGCTTTTCATTTCATCAATTATATTGATAATGTAAAAGTTTTTCTGTTTTAACTTTCTAATAGATTTTTCTGCTTATATATTTTTTAATTAAAAACTGAAGACTCATTTGACTTCTTTGGTAGAAATGGGTATATGGCAATTATTAGTAAACCCTAAAGTTTTTATATAATGTTTTTAAACAGAGAAATTGTTATTTTTTACTTTACCTTTACTTTATTTTTAATTCATCTACATGCTACCGCTAAAGTGCAGAAATCCATTACTATACTGATGAGCGAGATAATCTGTACATTAACTAAGTCGTTAAAGCGCAGAAAATCACTTTATTTCTAAATTTACCTAGTTAATCAGCAAATTACCTAGATAACCTGCCTTGTACATAGGCGTTAATATGCACATTATAGCACTTATTTTATATTTTTAGCGGGCAATCTAAAGAATGGAGACACTCTGAATTGCATTGCAAAGGGTTTTTGAGACAAGCACACCTATCTGTGGCACATTTAAATCTGCAGTCACATTTCTTAAAACACTACCTAAAGGCAGAAGTACCAAGGGATTGTTTTATCGCCGTTAAACAGAACGATGATTTTTTTATTTCGCTTGATTGAAATCTTGTTTAAAACCTATTTCATGACATTTTGAAGCTCCATTAATTAACTAAGAGAAATAATTGTTTTAGTACAGCTGTAAAAATGTTTGATGGCTGCAGTTTACAATTTGTATGATATTTTGTTTAAATGTCTGTTGCCATTAGACAGTTAGTAATAAGCTGAATTTCTCATCCATGTAAGTTAGTGTTTTAAATACATAGATGCTTTTTTTTATTTTCTGTAATGCAGTTTAAAGACATTTGTCTTTGGCTTTGCATCAAAATTTGGTGAGACACAACGTTATCGCTAAATGAATTTGTTGCTCACACAGCTATGACTTACCAGGGTGTGAATTCTTAACATATCATGAAATAATTTCTCAGCACCTCCTTATTTCGTTAGAAGGTTGGGGCATTCTGCATCTGTTATTTCTTCCTCCCCTGACCAAATCTCCCCTCCAGCATTTTTACTTTGACACAAAAAGGCTGGAGGGGAAATTTGGTTTGTGTTCGTAGGTTCCAGAGGAGCTTACTTATTTGAAAGCTCTATAAAAACAAAAGTACTTCAGTTATTGTTTTGATTCTTTTTTTTTTATTTGAGAATACAATATCGCAATTTTTTTAATACAGTTTTGAAAATGACATCGGTTCATTGGTGACCTCCATTGCACCTACACTGATGAAGTCGAAGTTCGTGTCCACTCTTTCCAGTATATCAATCGGTATGGTGGCAATGGCGTGGCGAATATTGTTCTTAAGATGAACTATTGGTCGATCGACAGAAACCAGGGATTTCAAAGTATGCCTTGTCACTGAACAAAACGACCGCGTCTTTAGGCAGGTTGTCAAGCAGCATTTCACATGCATTTTGACGTTCAACAAAATCGCGTTCATTTAATTCTTCCACAACAGTCAATTTATAGGGATGAAATGGAAGGTCTTGATGGAGAATTCGTCTAAGAGTGGTGTCAGAAATTCCCAGAGCAACTGCGTGTTTGTTAGCCGAAAGCCGGAGATAATGCAGAATTGACAGCCTCACTCTTTCGACATTTTCCGGAGTTCTGGCGGTCTGTTGATGTCCATTTCTATGTTTAGCGACACTCCCGAAATGAATTAACCCACGACAGAATCGAATTACGGCCAGGAACGGGTCTGTGGAGGAATTTCAAGGCGAGCGCGAAATTCACGTTGCATAGCAGCAAGTGAACAACCGTTAGAAAAGAAGTTCTCGACACCGCTGTTCTCTAGACTAGCGCATGATGACAACCGACTTGAGAGAGAAACAAACTTGTGGACTTACTCCTCGAGTAGCGCTACCTATTACCCTTCTACCCACCCAACTCACTACTCGGGAGTTTTTTAAATAAGCTAGTTTCTTTGGCGTATCCTGTAGTTCTGACTATATTTTTACATCAGGCCACATCTTCCCCTTCATGACAAATTTTCAATAATATTGGCAACATTGGCAACAAAATGTAGGTTCAGAGAAAAAAATGTCAAAGCGATATTTCTTTAAGGATTAGAGGTTCGAAGATACTTCTAAAAATTCTATATTCTGCCTGAAAATATTCATAAATGCGAGTAAGATAAAATCCACCAGCTACCAGTCACTCGAATGAATTCTGCTTTTGAACTGCTGAGAGGCTGGCGTCCTGGTACAGGGGTAGCGTGTCTTCCCAGTGACCTGGGCGTCCCGGGTTCGTGTCCCGGTTCGGGCATGGTTGTTACTCTGTGTTCTGTCTGTGAGGCGTGTGAATGTGTCCCCAGTAAAAAGGGGTTTTTCGAGCGAATGTGTGTGTAATCTTCATTTGAGCTACAAGTCAGAGACTTCTGCCCTCTGGGTGCTCAGGGGTCTTTACCCTCAGAAGCTACTGCACCCCCTTTCCGTGGAAACACGGACACTACAAAAAAAACTGCTGTGAGAGAGTTGTACTTGTATGCAAACGTCCCGTTTAAAGCAACACATGGGGCTATTTTGGGACGGAACTTGCAATTTTGAACCATGGTCAGAGGACAACGACAACTCCTTAGTTGGTACTCCCTCCCCAAATTTCCACACAAAGTCAGCAGGAAAATGTTTGACTCCTATGGATTTAACGTGCGACATATCCACTTACACGATGGTTCTTCGGTGGAATTAAGTCTCGAACCTGATCCCTCCGGTTCCTTCCGTAAGCCTTACTTTCAGATCAATCGCGACCCTTAAATAGTTCTACTAAGCACGCTATTGCATGTGTACGTATGATTAATAAGGAGTTTGCCCAAATTTTTTTAATTTCCAGAAGCACTATTTTTATGAATATTTGGACTTGTTTTTTTTTTTATTTTCTTGTGGAATTGTTATTATTTTCCTATTTCATTATTCGTTATTAAATGTGTTTCACTTCATGAAAATTTACGAAAAAGATAGAGAATTGAAATTTAGAAGGGGACTTTGCTCCATTTAAATTTTGTCTCATTTGCCAAAGTTTCTGTTGAAAACAATGTTTTCGTAACTGATATGTGATGTTGATTAAGCTTTTCTTTTGCAGATTACAACGACTGCAGCTTTATTTACTGGAAGATGGATTGGAAGTCCGCCGTGTCCTCTTGCGAGTCGGACAACAAGCAGTTGCTGTGCTACAAGTCCAAGAAGGAAATTGACGACATCACAGAGGCTTTCAGGCTGGCTGCGTTCGGGAGTGCTGAACTCGAACTATGGCTATCCGGGAAAAATTGCTCGGAACCACAAATGTGAGTATCTTCTTGAAACATGTCAGTAAGGATTGACCATGTTTCTCTCTTCACAGGGCGATATTTTGCCAAATCTTGCATCCCGAGGTCGAAGGTCGCAACCCCCAGAGAGGATTGACCGGTGGGGTCAGATACGGAGAGGGAAGGTGGTGTTCGCCATGAACAAACGGACTTCGGTTTAGCAGAATGGTTTTTGCAAATTCCTATTGTAAATACATAATTGATATATTAATCTAGAATATAATTGCCTCCTATTCTTCTTTCTATATAACATTTGTGAGAGGAAAAAGTAAGGATTAGATGAATTTAGATCTAGAAATGACCATTTAGGCCCATGATTGAGTGCGGCGCTAGCCATCTGAAACAAAGCACAGTGAAACTCTTTAGAGTTGAGCGGGAACTTTACTATCTATATTTTTTATCTATCATGCGTAGACTTCCATTCAGCAGTCCTGTAAATAGACCAATTATTGTGAGAGGGTTCCCCAAATGAAAAGCGGACACATGCAATTGCGTCAGAATGACTGCAGCTATAGCAGCAACACCGAACTCTGATAGAAAGAGCGGTATGAGATGTGCACGGCATACGGCGTTCAACTGTGAAAGCTGTTCGTTTTAAAGGAAATGGTCGAAAGTAAAGTGGATGTGTCTAGATTGAAACAACGACCAGTAATACAGTTCCGGAATTTTCAACCTCGCTTGCTCGATTTTCTGCCCAAGGGAGCCCTATCAGTTCAACACAATATTGCAATAATCTGACTAAACTACAGAAAGGAAACGACCAGACCTTCTCACGAAATAAGTGATCCTACTCCATGACAATGAGAGCCCACACGTCACCCACGAAACCCAGACGACATGGAAAATATTCCTTTAAGTAGTGTTGGAACACCCATCGTATAGTTCGGATTTGTCACGCCTGACTTCCACATCTTAGAGTCATTTAATAGAACATTACTACGGGCACATTTCCTTTCGAACGAAGAAGTGAAGGTCGCTGAACCTGAAGAATCAACCACCATCTTCCTATAGCAAAAGCACAGACCTGTTACCTAAGCTATTTGATTTATGTTACAGTGCCCATAGGAAATTCTTTTGATTTCTAATAAGGGTATTCTTTTCTTTCAGCTTTTCCATTCTTTATTTGGGCAATACTTACATATGATTCTTCTAATTGACAGTAGTTAGTATTAAGAAGTTGTTTTTCTCAAAATACACAACCAGTACAAGCATTTATAGCGTAGAACTTATTTGTTGGCGACAAACGAGTGCGTTTGCTGAAAAAGGTATAAGTGCGAAACCTCGTATGGAAATAATGGGGAAATAATGGGATTATAATAAATACAGTTGTGTTCGGATTGGCGCATTTTTAAAACTATTTTTTAATTAAAAAAAGTTCTGTTAGTGAATTCTTTTAAGAACGAAGTAAATGCAGCAAGATATAGCAAACTTTATTACTCATCAACTTTCTGACGTATTGAAATCAGGATGATTTCTAAAGAGCTATAGAGTTTCAACTGTTCTTAATTTATTAATTATAAATAAAGAAAAATGCATGATATCATATGTCACCTGCTGTCACCTGTACCAAAATTGTCTAGTTTTTTAAAAGCAATCCTTATCATAGAATAAAGCTTTTAGAAAAGGGATTTTTTTTTGTGGGCATGGGTATGGGGTGATGTAGGGAGTTAGAATTTTACCTGTCAGTAAAGAGCTCATATGCATTCTTCGACAACCTGCTTTTTTTCCAATTAAATCGTATTTAAAAAAAACAATGTGCACCTTGATTTCACATCTTTATTAAATGTAACACGGATTTAAGTGATACGTCAAATTTTTGCTGAATTATAAATATATATACTTACAATTTTATTTGTTTATTCGTCATTTCTAATCCAGTTTTGAATTATAATATTCAACACCAAATCTCCTTTTAGAGCTAAAAATGTTTTTTAGCCAATAATTTTCAAAATTTTAGCCGATACCAAAAATTTTGATTTGAAGAATTTCCTCTCATATTTTAAGACTTTAAATCAGTATTTCAATACTACACACACACTTTGGATTCTCTTAGGCAGTACATATACTAAAATTGGAACGATACAGAGAAGATTAGCATGCTCCCTACACCGTTCCACGTTTTGTCTTAAGACACATTTTTATAAAATGTCTGTCTGTCTGTGAAAAAGGCAACTTAAAAAGGCTTTAAGTTAGACGGATGAATTTTGGTATGTAATAATTATGCCAAATTTATGGATTTCCTTCAAATTTTGAGAAAAATCTGTTTAGAGGAGGTCTGTGGGGCTAGAGTATCTATAAATGGTGTGAAAGAGAATTAGTTGAATAAAATTTTGAACATAGGTTTATTATCCCTTTTGTAAGCATTTTTCAAATTTTGAGCCAATTCCAATAAGGAGTTGAATATTTGCCGGTCTGTATTTTCAGAAATACATAGATAAGATTTTAAAACACAAAATTCTTTCTTTTGCTTGGATATTTTTGACAATGTGTGGAGTAATAATTATAAATATTATGCATAAAATTTATATAATTGCAGTTTCCTTCAGAATGTATTTATTTCAGCTGAAAACAAACAGTTACTGAATTCGTACGAAGTAATTCTATGCGCCAATTTGATTCACCCTATATTTAATTTCAAGAGATGATAGTAGCATTTCAGCATCTTTATAGTAGCCGGATAATAGCAATGAATACAGCTCAGTGGTAAGTCTGCCAGAGATCGAAAACTCTTCAGAACAATCCAAAAAAACTACGCAAAATTCCATTCGTGTGCTGCGCAAAAATTACTCCTGCAATCTTTGAGCAATTTTAACGCAACCTTTTTATTTTTTTCATTTATCCCGCAGAATGGACGAATGCCTTATTCTTCATATTAGAAAAACGAATCAGAAACTGTGGCACTACTTCCGACAAGACTGCACAAAGAAGTATCCTTTTGTTTGCTGCGTAAAGGATAATGGTAAGAAATGAAACAACAGCTTATGTTACGTTTTGAAATGTATAGTGTTTTTGTATAGTTAGTTGCCAGTATTTATTTCATAATGAATAAAAGAGTTATATTTATTTAAATATCATGCAACTATAATAATAATAATAATAATAATAATAATAATGAAAAAAGAGCCTGAATTGTTAATGCATTAACTTTTTACACGGTTCCACAAAATCGTATCCATGGCTTTTAAATGGTTATTGTATCAGGAGGTGCTTAATGAGTTCCAAAATCGGAACCCTTTTAGATATTTACTAACCATAAAATTGTATATAAACACTAACTAAACTATTTACGAAGCTCAACGTTCATGGCACCCCTTCCAAATTCCATCCTTTGGGTTCTATGCCTGTCAAGCAAGTCCCCGTTCTCGGAGGTGACTGCAGACAAACACTATATAAACAAGCGGCGGAAGGGCCATCAGTACACGCTTCAAAAAGAATTAAACACATTTTAAACACATTAAACAAGAATTAAACACATTTTAATGTTTCCCTGTCCAATTTTGCTTAACAATACTGCATAAAGCATCATTTCACCCCTGGTGGTGAGTTTTTGAATATTCTTTTTTTTTTTTTCTATTTTTTGGCGGAAAAGAAATCCTTATGGCCTCCTTTAAGCTATTACCAACTTTGATAATATTTGGTCCTGTAATTTTCCTTTAAGACCATTTCAAATTGGAGCTTTTATAATAACCATCCTGTATATTGTACCAATTTTTCTCAATACACATCTTATTAAGGTGAAAAGAAAAAATCAAAATACATACAAATGCATACACTACTCTGTATATTGTACCGATTTTTCTCAATAAATATCTTATTAAAGTGAAAAAAATAATCAAAATACATGCAAATACATAATATGTGGTGTCTTTCTCTGATGGCAGGAATCTCTAAGTTCCGTTCCACACCTACGTAACAATGTAAATCTTATCAATAAACTAGGAAAGAAAAACATTTTATTATTATTATTATATTGGATTCCAAGACAACTGGAGTAATTCCCTATAAGAATTATATGGTTCATCGGTGGACAGTTAACAATCAGTATAACGATTGCTGAATTCCTATGAATTATCTCTAGGAACTTCCATTTTATAATTTCTTTACCTGTAGTGAGACCCTCATCCACCTCTACAGTTGCACCAACAACAACTGCATCAACAGTCACAAGCGCAGAAATTGTGCCTGACAAATCGACTTCAACGACCAGCACGACCGTGATCACAACGAGTTCTACTAGTACCACAGTTATACCCGATTTCTGCAGGAAAATTCACAGAAGAGGTATAGAATGGCCAGAAACACCTGTTGGTGAAGTAGCCGTAGCGCCTTGCCCAGGAAACTCAACTGGTAATTATATCCTATTTCAAAGTTGATTATTATAAATTGAGAAATCTTGAAGACGCCATTGAAGTGAAAGTTATTTCAACTTTAATAAATTTCGAGATTTGACTTTTTATTTTCTTTTCTTGTATACAAAGTATAGAGAAAGTAATGTAAACATCAAAAATTCAAACTCAGGATTTTGAAGAATTTTCAGGTTTTAGACCTTCATAAGTTTGTGAAAAATGTCCGTCAGTCTGTCTGTGACAAAAAAAAAACGTTCTGAACTAGATGAAAAAATATGATATATGGTCTTTACATCAAATTTGAAGATTTGATTTTTATTTATATTTTTAAATATTGATTTGGTTCATATTTTTTCCCTAAGGAAAGGCTCGCTGGTTGTGCAAAGGGAGTGAAAGAATCAAATGGGACAAACATGGACCTAATTTAAGAAACTGCAGATCTCTCGATGTCCAGGATTTGAAAAATAAGGTATGCATAATAATAATTTTTTTTACAGATTTCTTAAACTCATGAAAGGAAATAAAGATCTATTATTCTGTAATTATTTAGACTCTAAATTATAATAAATTTCAGGATCTCCTGGTTGGTAGGGAGCTGGATTCGCTTCCCTTGGGTTGGGAATTTGAACAACTCAGCCCATAGACTCTCTACGTCTATGGCGGCTGGTACACGAATAAATCTGTCGTAGTTACAAAATTGTCAAATTCGAGACAATATTACTGACCATACTGGATCAGAGATTATCTTTCTCTGATTCAAGCCAAATTATTACGATCTGTAGCTGGGCGTATGAATATGAATAAATTTTCATCCCGAAAAAAGGGTTGTGACGCATGAGTAGTTCCACAAATGGCGCTACTGAAACAAGAGACGCCAAAACTCGGATTAAAGTCTCTGATATCTTCATCGAACCTGTCTTTCAAAAGTGCCATAACCACCAACGATAAAAATATTATTTTTCAATTGTTTTTTAAACGAACAATGGCACTAAAAATTCATCTCAAATGATTTGTATAAACACGTATTTGCAGTAATTCTGCAAATTTGTTTCCCAAAAGTTTTATTTCATTCATTACTTATCTTGAAATGATGTGAAATTATGTTAATCGTCATTGTTAAGGTTTATTTTTCTCGTAATCTATTTAACATTCTAGCATAGAATTTCTTTTATCCTTTTTTTTTTCGCCTTGAGCTCTGACACCAAATATCAGACCTCATTTATGAATTTTTCTTTTTCATGTATGAAATTATCATGCTGCATCGTTTCAAGGAATATTGCCCTTCTTAATGTTAACTTCTGGTTTTAGGAAGAAGAAAAAATAACATTGAGCAAATAGTTCAATATAGCAAATAGATACCTATACCGTTATCTCATCTCTATGAGGGGCTGCGGTGATTCGTTGGTAAGAATATCGGCTTTGGGACTAGAGGTGTCGTCGTCATCGTCTTCAAAATTACGAGGTCCGACCCAAAATAGTCCTACCGTTGCTTTAAAAGAGGACATAATTGAACTAAACTGAACTCGGGAGTAGAGGTTCCAGATTCCAGATTGGATTGTACCGAAATACCACTATATGAAGAGGTCTGGCGCACCAAATCAGTTGGCGACAAATGCCTTCCTGCTGGTGTGGTGCGGAAGTGTGTAGATGGAGATACCAGTTCAAATGAGGATTTCCTTTTTAACTAAGTTTGAAACAAGATTATGTACTTAATCAACAACATTTTAAATAATATGCAAAGCAGATCAATTCATTTTATTTACTAGTTGCAGTCATTGAACTTGAAAATAGCACCAAACAATACTAGATCCTACTCCATTTGGAAGCATTGTCCCTCATCAAAATTAAGCTCAGAACACATCTTCAACTGTCCTGCCATTGCTGCTACCTCTTTGGACTCTTCGGCCCTCTTTTGATGGAAGATGTTTTGTGAAGCCTTCAAGTTCCGAGGCTCGCTAAGCTCGTCCTAAAGACTTTTGGACACAACTAAATTTTTTTGCCACTAATAGAAAACGACAAAAACAATAATAATCGAATTCTACTATAGTGATTGGACATTAACGGTCCAAAAGTTGAGCATATATAATTTGAGAATTACCTGATTTTGTAAAAAATTATTTGATTCATATCTGTGATTTTCTTTTTTGCAATAGTTATTCAAAGTGTGTAGGCTTTTTTCCAGATTCTTATGATAACTCATTTTAAAACAGGTATGCTGTTAAACAGATTCCCAGGAACACACAATACCCTAGAACGCATTTAAAATATGCCCTAATTATTGTTAGTTTGAAGGATAATAAGACGATTAGGCCATCCTCTTCGCTTTTGAAAGTACGCTCAATAGTTCTTGTCACACCACCCACCGTTCTAGCTAATCCGAACCTCATTGGCTTCTTGGTGTACTCAGGATTGAATCTTTGCCAAGATTCGATGGTATGACAGGATATAAAATGCGAACAAACAAATATTCCTTTCTAAATATTAGATTTGTGTATTCTTTTAGAATTGTAAAACTAGGTGTTCTTTCAGAAGGGTAATGAAAGAAACAATTTATTGTATCTTGTGATTCGTTTGGTATTAGTTCAGTATTCTCAAGTTTAACATTAGACAATGTGATTAACATATTTTATTTTAAAACTGATTAAACATAGAAAATATATTTATACCAAAAAAAATCTTTAATGTAGTTGAAACGATAATTTTTGAAAATTAAGATGGTTCAAAATTATTTGTACTACAATAATTTTGGTAGTTAGAGTGAAAAACGCTAAAATTTAAATTTAAAACTTTCAAGTTTGGTTTCAACAAAACTTTCTCGCATAATATGTAATAAAGCTGTTACCTCTGAAAATAACTTGCATGACAATTGCGTATTATAGTTATATTAATAAGCAAATGTCTTGCAAATATTAACCTTTAACTTGGATTGAGCATTTCTAGAGAATCTATTGTATCCTCGGCGAGTTATTTGGAAATTAATCCTTAGTAAATAGATCCGGTTGAGATTCAATTAAAAAAAATTCTGATAATTGTACTATCCCTATAACCATCCCGTAGGTGTAAACAATAAGCTGACCAAGTTTTATCGCACTCGGATGAGCGGTACTGCAGCGCATAAGAGACATACATTTATTTTTATTTATATAGATTATAGCTATTAAAAACTATGCGTTTCAACTCCTATTTTCGATTTACCTTCTACTGGCGCTTTTTTTCAATGTGTTTGTCCTTCTAGATATGCTTTGTATTTTCACCTTGTATTTGTGTCATTCACTTATTTTCACTTTATATAATGGGATAGATACAGGATTTTTAATATTGGCACCTTGTTTGATATTTCTATGAAGTTTGTATACTGTCTTTCACCTCTTGGTTATTGTGATATTACTTTTATGTTTATGTGTGTCAGCGCTTTCTATATATACTTTTCAACTTTATCTCCAGAACCCAGAATTGGCTTGCTAGCTATTTAATTTAAATGTTTTATGTTAGTGAAATGAACTATAAAGTGCACTCTCACTTGCCGCCCATATTCTGTCGATGACTTTAAGCCTTTTAATAATTATTATTTTTCCAGTGGTTGATGCTAATTATTTCCCCAGCTATCTTCAAGGTCTTGCATCCTTTCGATTAGTCGGGCCGTCTTGGGGTAGACCAAAATCAATACGATTCCCCGAAGGTCAAGTAATTCACTTTACATCAGTTGAGTCGACGTCCTGGCTTAGCGGTCGCGTGACTTCCTTGTGTTCTGGGGGTCCTGGGTTCGATTCCCGGTTCGGGAATAGTAGTTATTATGTGTGAATCGTGGGAATGTGCCTTCCTGTAAAAAGGGGTTGTGCAAGCGAATGGGAAGCATGAAGTAGCTAAGTCGTACTCTTGGCCTTAGTTGGTGCTACTGAAAAGACAAGGGACGTTAATTCACAGAGACAGCGATCCGCGGGCTTGTCAGTAATAAGTGCTATTTCGAAACAACAACAGCATCAGTTGAAATTATTTACTATTTTAGAAATTGCAACAATTTTGTCCATCTACACATCGGGATCCAGCTGCTACATTTAGTTTTTGTTTTAGCTCATCTCTTTCTCAAACTTTTATGAAACTCAATGAAGAATGAAAAGATAACGCCACCTGGAGACATGGAAAATAACTGTATATTTATGATCAAATTGAATGATTTTAATGATTAAAAAATATAAGCGGTAACGTAAATAAATACCTTCCATTTCTTTTCAGTTTAATACGTCTACCATTCAGGACGCCATGTCTTTATTAGAGAAAGTGTTAAGTGACCACGAGCAAGAAATATTCGGGGAAGATCTCGCCGATGTGATAGCCATGATGACGTCACTCCCCCACCGCTTTCTGACGGCAACGCAGTTTCAACCCAGTCCGGATAGATGGACAGCCACCAAGAGCTTGATCGAGAAATCGGCCTCGCTGTTCGACCGGATAATAGAACTGAACGAGACTTGGCGAGATGTGGCAGAGGTCAGTATTTTGTTTGGCCCAATTTATGACAGTGGCTTTCGGAATTTTTTACGTTGAAATATGAATTTCGTCTTTGATTCCTTGATCTTAGACTATATCTCTAAATTCAAGAAAAGAAAAAAATGAAAAGATGGAAATTTTGTACAAATGAGTTAAGATTACGTTTAAAAAAGACTACATTTTGATTTTTTAGACCAAAATTGTGAGGAGAAATGAAAGCGTATTCGAATATTTAGTCTGAAATATTATAGCATGATAATATTTTAAGCTGTATTCATTTATCTTATTTTCATTTGAAAATGGGGTGACACATCGTGAGGACAAAGAAACCACCGGCAGGGTGGTTAGTTTTCGCCACCTAGTGGGTACACACACAAAAAAAGGAGGGGGGTCTGGTACCTCCCATCGCTAACGGGACATACTTCCCTAGGGAAGGGTTATATCATGGTCGTTGATGGCCCTTATGATTCAACTCCAGTTCCTAGCAATGTTGATGCGATGGTAGGATCATTCGATATTATTTATCCGTTTGCCTTAGAAAAGCTCGGAATAGCCAGTTTAAGGTTTAGTAGGAAGTTCTGAAGGGATTATTAATCTTATTAGATCATTAAAGTATTGATATATTTTATACAAAACTTAAATAAATGACTGGTTATAATTATGAGCCGCACAAAGTTGGTGGTATAAATCCACAGCCCTTTTAAATATATTTTTGATAAAAAATAAAGATTTTTTTAAAAAAAAAGTTGTATCAACTGTCCGGTTTGCATCATCTCTAGTAAAGAAAATGAATCCTTCTTTTGCATTTTGACTAGGAAAGACGACCCGTTGCTGGCACACACCTCCTCTCGACCATCGACGAGATGGGCCTCATTCTGGCAGATGCCATGGCAGGGGGCATTAGGGAACAAAGTGTTATTGGAAAGAACATGGGTAAGTACATTGGTGAATCTGGTTCTGAAGTAACAAATGCAACCTTTGCGGCTCCCTCTACCACTAGCAAAAGTCGCCATAATGCTTGGCGCAACAAAAAACGTTCATCGCCCTCCATAACGCACTGCGCGATAAAAACGTTCCTCGCCCGCCGTAACACTTGGCGCGATAAAATTATTCGCTCGCACCATAACGCTTGGAGCGATAAAAACATTCGTCGCTCGCCATAACGCTTGGTGCGATAACATCGTTCGTCTTACCTCCAATTCACTGGAAGGGAATTATTATGGGACATCTTAATAAGCCAATAACTGCAACTAAACATTGGTGATCACTTTTGTAAAGGGGATATGTTACGCGGCTGCAAATCATAAGGTCATGAATTCGATCCTTGGAGGAATTCATCCTCCACATTTGCGCAATTCCACAATACAAACAGCCAAAAATTCATGTCTCGGAGAGTTTCTTAAAGTGCGCATCAGTTATATTTAATTTAGTTACATTAACTTCCCGTTTCAAAGCAACACTAGGGCTGTTTGGGACAGATCTCGTAATTTTGAATTACATTTGAATCATAATTTTGGTCAGAAATTGAAAACGATATCTGAACTGACACTCCTTTTCTAAAATTTCACACCACACCAGTTGGAGGAGGCTTGACCGTGACAGGTTTAACGTGTTTTAGATGGAATCGGGTCTCGAGTCTCATACCCTCCGATTCCGAAGTATTACCTTTCTATCAGGTCACCGCTGCCAGTGCATCAGTTATGAGAGCTAAAGAATTCAAGAGTCCTTTCTTATTCTTTAAATGCACTATTTTTTTTTTTAAATAGTTTAAAAATCAATGTTTTCTGACTTATTTTTTGAATCAGCCATAAGCTTTATAATCCAGATAAAATCCTTAAAATTGAGTGGACCCTTTTGTTTTGTGCTTATGTTATCTGCCTACTAATCATAAGGTCACGAGTTCGGGGCTAGCTATCCCCAATTGGGGACATTGGGGACCCAGGACGATGAAAATAAAAATAAATATGCAATATTCGTTCAGCTGTTGTGGCTTCCTTCACCCGAAAAAAAATAAAAGGGCTATAAATAATCAGCTCATAAAAAATGGCGATAAATAATTAGCCAATAAAATAAATAAACATGAAACTGATAAATAATCAGCCAAAGAAACAAAAAAGGGGTAAGATTCATTAGAAATTCAACAGCCAATAAAATCACCACTAAACGGGAACAAAATATCGTTTGTCTCTCCTCTCATTGGAGGGGGAGTATTGTTGTGGAATTTTATAATTCAGATAACATCCTTAAGATTGAGTGGTGCCTTTTGTCTTGTGATTATATTATCTGGCTACCAATCATAAGGTCGCGAGTGTGATGCTAGCTATAGCCAAATAGCAACAAACCTTTTAATTTCAGAAGCATGTAAGCGCGCTTACTCAAAAACGCAATGATTTAAATATATCAACTTTATTACGTAACTTTGTGGCTGTAAGTGCAGTTATATGTCAAATGTGTGTTTCAATCGGTTGGAGGAAAACGGGTCTAAAACACGAATTCGCTTTTCTAACATTTTTAATCTCATTTCAAGAATTACGTGATTGATTCGTTAAAAATGCTAAGATAGCATGCACGAAATTTCGGCTCAGAGCTCTTTGATTGCATTTAGATTTCTAAAAACTTAAAGGCTTTTTTTCGGAATCATAAAATATGGTGATATAGCTCGGCATATCCATTCTCAGAAACATTGATATACTTTTACTTTATAGCAAATCAAACTTTGCGTGTATATGCTTTAGAGTTATATTGTGACAAAAGATAAGGTGGAATATATCTTTTTTTTGTAGAGGTGCACAGATTCGCGATATTTTATATTCATCACATACAAACGCATTATTTTATGATTCTCGTAAAGCTCTAAAAATTCGTAATCTAAAAGACGCAGATTTTTTTTCCGTTTTTTGTTTTCGAGTTTTTTTTTCTTCTTTTAGGTCATGAATATTCGATATCTGATTTTTTCATGACTCCTCAATTTCTGCGCGCCTTGAAATAAACAGATAGCAATTGCTTTTATCTATATACGTGTATGAAATCATAACTATTCAAATCTTAGTATTTTCTGTAATTTTTAATTTTCCGCTGTTATAGTAATGTTATAATAGATCAAAAATAAGGAAGAAAAAAAAAAGTTGAAAATTAAATTTTGAAAAGAAAGAAATTAAACTTCACATTGGGTGGTTCTTCATAAAAACAATTTAAGCTATCCTACTTGATAAAAAGATATTTTTCCATAGAAATTAGAAATTTTTTATGATCTCAAAACTAAGTCCGAAATTCGAAGATTCTAAAACAGCGTTTCTTTTTAATATACATAAGATAGAATTAGAGATACAATAGTTTCAATAATACTCAATATATAAAAAGGAAATAGCAAACAGTGGTACTCTTAAACAAAAATAAGTGATTTATTTTGTTTGTAATGTAAAATTCTCCAAAATAATATGGGATATATTTATATTAATTATCTTCCTATTCAGCCGTAGAAAACTTATTGTTTAAGCATGAAAATTACATTTGTATAAATTAATTGGCAAGCACATTGCACAAACGGATTTTCTAATGAATGAATATTTCACTGTGATTGATTCACAGAAAACTTGAAATCTCAAAATCAATTTCATAATATTTCATGAAATTTGATATGCATGCATTAAAAACCTCTGAGGGTATGATAGACCCCTTATTTTTAGATATGTTTTATAGGCATTTTAAGTTCAAAACATAAACAAATTTTGACAGAAAAAAAAAGCCATCAACGGCGACTTCAAATACTCATAAAATGTTTATTAGTTGAAATAATTTTTTATCTCGAGGTCTCGTAAATAGCTCGTAAAATAAATTTTATCGCACTTTATGTAGTTTGAGCTATAGGTGAAATAAAAATTAGATATCTCCATTATTTTTAAAATTAGTCAATTTTTCCAAGAACTGAAATTTTTGTTCAATTTTCCTTAAGTAAGCAGGGTTTTTTTTTTCATCCGAAACTAAAGTCAACGAGTATATTTTTTTTTCTTATCGACTTTTCAAATGTTTAACTATCTAGTAAAATAGTAAATGCCTTTGTATCATTTTTTAAACATTCGTCTCCGAACCCAATCCTTAATGGTACTATTAAGCCTTAAATGGTACTATTGACAAATTTACCATCACCAGGAAATGCCCTTCAAGCTTTATAATTAAAATACAGAACATTTATTTCAAATTTAATTTTTATCAGTTTTTTTTCTCAAATTCAACCTTTATAATACAGTTTGAAATCGAAGATCTGATAATTTGGATTGTAATTATTTTTCTGCTAGCGAATTCTGATTGATAGAAAAATACTTAGACGCATTTTTCGATTGTCTTGTTTTTCATCAAAGTCAATTTTTTTTTAAGTAACGCAGTCATCAATTTGAAATTTTTACCAGTTATTCCTTTTCCTATGCTACATTTCTCTTAAATATGTTTCAAAATTTCCTTAAACTTTAAAAAAAAAAAGAATTTTGCAAATTCGCATATTTGTTCCGCTTATATTTATTTGTGTTCCCATACTTGACTAGAAATAAAATGCCCAGGCACAGTGACTCTCCAAGTGAAAAGGGTCCAGATCTGCCTGTTCGTATTTTTTAAATTATAAAGAAAGTTTTTATTATTGTTTCAGTGCAGGACTTGACATATGAAATATGATCATGATGAAATTTAAAACGGATTTGCATTTGTTGCTTTTTGTTTTTCGCAGCAATGCAGGTCTTGAGGACTAAGCATGGCGAGTCATTGCAGCTGCCCCAATGGGAGATCACAAGCCGTTACAGTCACAGGGGAAATGTCATGCTGGAAGCAGGATACGATGCACGTTTGCGTCCTGAAGAAGGAAATATTTCGGTTTTATTTACACTTTATTCTGATCTAACCAGCGTATTTGCATCGCAAGAGACGCAAGAGTAAGAACAATGAATTTTTATTTCTTCAAATTCTAATCATGAGTAATATTGTTAGCCTGTTATTTGGTCAAAAAAGTATAGAAAATAGACGTGATTAACCCTTTTAATCCATAACTAAGGGCATAGTCAGTAGTACGATGATCGGACCAAACTTAAATATAATGGGCAATCATGTTTTGAAATTTGTTTCCCACAAATCATGACATATATATATAATTACCAGCGATTCCCCTGATTCTGTTCGCGTGGAAATTTTGATGTATATGTACGAAAATCTATCAAATTATGACAAAAAAAATTAAACCTAACCTAGAAACGATACATTTAAAAGCATAAGCATAGGCGAAAATATATAATATAAATGCAATTTAATAACAAAAACGCACAACTAAGGAAAAAAAAGTTTATTTACATTGTATACCCAAATTAAAACAGCAAATCAAGTTCGTATTTCTTTAAAATCAAGTCAAATCCATTTTATTTATGGATCGAGATGGAGATAGCTACAACAGTATTATACACATAATTTTTAAACTTTTAATTTAAATGAAAACACAGTTGTCATCACGCGCAAACACAATTGATGTCACGACAATCATGTGCGAACTTTCAACGCTAGTTGGCGTACCACACATGTCTGACTTTCCTACGCCAGTTGCGGTAATGCAATGCAGATTAGAAATTTTTTATTTCCTTTATTCTGTTTTCTTTTAAGTTAAAAGTACTTCAGAATGAATCCGAAAAATCGATTCATTAACAACATTTGATTTTAAATTCATCAAACTCAAAGAAAGTTATAAAATCGTTTGAAATAATCAGTTGAAATTCTTCTAAGACTAACCTCAACTCTGTTGGGGAAAAAAATCTGAAGCCTTACTTACCTATGGCCGGATTTGGCCTCAGTTTTTTGGCGCGAAAGTTAGTTTTTAATGAATAAAAAATTTACCACTCAATGAACCGGAATAAAAAGCAGCCTATGTTCTATTCCTGACTATAATCTATTTTTGAACTAAATTTCATCCCATTCCATTCAGTCGTTCTGGCGTGATTGAGTAACAAATATCCATCCATCCATCCATCCATTCAAACATCCAAATTTTTTCATTTATATATTAATATAGATTATTGATTTTTCTATAAAAAATAATTACATGAATTGTTAATTTATTCAGGAGCTTCAAATAAAGGTTATTGATTTGTGCTATATTTTGGGGACTGATAATGATTTTTTTGTGTACTTACCACAATTATTACATCAGGATATAAATACCTATCAAATATCCCACAAAATTAAATCAATTGCATCGTATGCACAGTATTTACATTTCTTAAGCCATGCACGTACAACTTAATACCAATTTGCCGAACCATGGATTGGCTCGAAGTCAACTCGATCTTGTTGACATTTTTCGCCAGAACCTTTAGAACTTATAACGTAGGTTAAGAGGTTAATGATTACTTTGTGATGCAACTATAGAATTGCAAGACTATCAAAACGGCAGGTCTACTACCTTAGTTATACAAATCAGTGCTATTCAAAAGATTTAAGGTGCTTATGTTGCTGTTGTCTTACCTTCCATGGCAAAAAATTGTACTCTACCCTAAATATGCATCAACCATCCTGTACTCTGTAGTTACACTAATGATATGTCTGTCGAATATACGAGGCACTTCCCTAACGAAGTATTTCTGCATTGTTTGTGAGCACATACCTTGTGCTCTTGTTTGTACTTAATAGAAGATTTTAAACAAGAAAATTCAAGAAGCAGTTTTATTAATTAGTCTTCCATTTATTCACTTCAAGCCTATCTTTACTTTTATGCAATTTCCGATATATAATGCGATATCACAGTCACGAATATCTCTTCAAGACAATAAAAATTATTTTCTTCATAAACTACTAATGTCACAAGAAACTGACTGGATTTCCGAGTGATCTCCAAATTTTATCCACTTTCCTTCGTGAGCTACTGATCGCTCTCTCTCCACATGAATGTCTACTCTTCTTGACTACCAATAACATAAGAAATCCTTTCTGCATAACTTTCGAGGCAACAAGAATGCTCTGCCAGCTGGGATTAGGAAGGGGAACTAATTCCGACAAATTTCTTCTCTCTCTCTATGCCCGATTCTTATTCCTTAACAAGTTCAACTATAGTTGATAGAAAAAACGAAAAACATACTTTTATTCATATATAGAAAATGAAAAATTATTCTTTTTATTAAAACCCTAGAGGTTAGAATAGAAAAGTGTTTAAGGCAAGTAAATTGAACCACAATAAATAATGTACTACAGAAAATTCTGTATCAACCCTTCGAATCTTAAATTATGAATATTTTAAAAGATTTTATGAATATTTTAAAGGAGTTTCAAGTTCTCACGCTTTTGTCTTTTTGTTTTATAAAGCTAGATTTTATTTTATAGTATTTTTGTGCAGTAATTGCTTCCCTTTATCCTATGCCTATCTTTTTTTACATATAAACAGAATATTTTCCATTTTTGTATTCTTTTTAGTGAAAGCAGCTCCTCTGGGGTCTTGAATTCTGCTGTTGTAAGTGCGACGGTCTCCCAAAACAGGAAACCCAGGCCCATCAGTCGTCCTGTAAGAATCTTAATGGAGCACCTGTTTCCGAAACCGAACGACTCGGCATGCGTTTTCTGGAACGTACAAAGGTGACTCAACATAAAAACAGTTATTAAAAGAGTCGTTTGATATTGAATATTATACATTCCCGATGGCCTATTATTTACAATAATTTCTTTAGATTCTTTAGTTTTTGTGATATTAAATATGTTTGTGAATTGACAGATCTTTTTTGTGCCGTATTATTTCTGAAATAATCGAAAACAATTGACCCTTTATAATAGAAAATTTTGTTTCGCTGCTGTAGATATTCAGGATATTTTTGAATGGTCCCCAACCAATCTTCCAAAAAGGGTGAAAAGCTTTAAAATGGCTGGTTTGGAGCAAACGTGTTTATCTAAATATCATAAAGTGCATCTCGTTGAATCAAAATAAATGTACCTTATTTATGAGTTTAAAACTCATAACATACATGAGTTTAAAACTCATAACAAAACTCATTGCATTCACATTGCACAAATTGCAGACTGTCCCAATTTCTGACAAAGTATACAAAAATTAAAAAGTAAAAATAAATTTAAATTACTGTTGTTTATAAATGTATGTAATTTTAAATACAATAATTGCTCACATCTGACCATGGATAGGTTCAAAAACAGCAAAAAACAAAAATAGTAAATTTTTCCACAAAATATTTAAAGCATATTCTATGCTGAGATAAATGACTGAAAATATTGTCATTCGTTTCGATTACCTTTCGAAATTAAAAATCCCTTTATGATTAACACTAGATTTACCTTGAGTTGGCATATACCCAATTCAACCAAAGGTTTCATTTTGCCCCCTTATGTTTATTTAATTAGAAAAATAATATGAATGGACCTATCTATTTGGAAGTACAATTTTTATTTTTACATTTTCAATATATTTGTTGGGGTGTGGAATGATGTAAAGTTAGTTTCACTATGTTTATTTGCTAAAAAATGTATTTGTTTTCTAATCTAGGTCTTCAAATCCATCTGTTCTTTTACCATCATCTTCTGCCGAAACATGGATTCACACGTCTTCTTACTAACAACTTATAATAGCTTCTATTTGACAGACTTTAGGCTTCTTTTTGTTTCTTATATACACACATCTTACTAACACATACTTATTTCTTTTTATACCTAGAAATATATGCGACCCTGTCAAGCCGATGCAAATATCAATATTAATGTACGTATCCTCGACACTATTTATTCGAATCGTTAAAATGACTCCATCGGTAGAAGTAGGTATATTATATACATTCCTCCGAAACTTAAAAAAAAAAGAAAGAAAATAATATCTGCGAATATTTGTCTGAAATTAATTAAATTATTCTCATAAAATGCGGCAAAAAATTTCTTGAAGAAAATTAACGAAAGGCTTTCTCAGAGTCACCAAAATGACACCTTGGTAAACCTGGTGTTAATATCTCGAATCCCGTACAATCTCTCTGTGAATCCAATCAGGTATACGATGACTTTACGCGATATCTGTGTCCCTAGCAGCACACAAATATTGCACAATATTGTATGACACTGATCAATATTCGCAATACTGTTTAATATTCTGGAATATTATTTAATATCATATAATATCTCACAATATTGTACAATATAGTGCAACATAATGTGCTACCTGGGGTGGTATAAAATGTAACTTTCTTGTATTTCAACAATAAAATCACAGAACTGAAAAGTATTTTATTTAAAGACTGACCACAAGTGCCTACACCCCTTTTCTAGAAATGAATGGGACACTGAGGGTTGCCGGGTGGAGAGCGAGAATGACACCTTCAGCCTCTGCGTTTGTGACCATCTAACCAACTTCGCTCTGTTGATGGACTTCCAAGGTCTCTTGGACGATGTGGACCAGAGACCCTTCCACTACATTACCCTTGTAGGGTGCATCTTATCCATCATCTGCCTCGCCGTGTGCGTCGTCGTCTTCTCGTGCTACAGGTAAAGACATTTCTCCATTTACATAGACAGCTTGTACCCGGCGCGTTTGCTGCCTCCAAAAAAAATATTAAATGCAATCAATCAATAGTTTAGAAATGTTTTGCCGAAATAGGATGAACGATAAGACATAAAATGCGAACAAATACGCATTTTTTAATATTAGATTTGTGTATTTTTATTTATTTTGTGTATTTTAGAAATATAAAACTTGGTGTTCTTTCAGAATGGTAAGGGAAGAAACTATTGTATGTAGGGATTCGTTTGATATTAGTTCGGAATTCTCAAGTTTTATTTTAGAAAATGTAATTAAGATACTTTCTTTCAAAATTTATTAAACATAGAAAAGATATTTGTACCATAAAATCTTTTATATAGTTGAAAGGATAATTTTTGGAAATGAAGATGGCGCAAAATTATTTGTTCTACAATATGTTTGGTGGTCATTACGAAAAACTCAAAAATTCAATTAAAATATAAAAACCCCAGTGACGGTCACCCCAAAACTTTCTCGCATAATCTGTAATAAATTTGTAACCTCTGAGAATGACTTACAAGTCATTCTAATATTCGCGTCATATAGCTACAAAGTATTAACCTTTAACTTGGATTTAGCATTTTTACAGAGTCTGTTGTGTCTCCTCTGCGAATTATTTGAAGATTAATCCTTGGTAAATAGATGCGATTGAGATTTAATTACTTTAAAAAAACTTAGATAATTGCACCATACTTATATCCATCCCGTAGGTGTAAACAATAAGCTGACCAAGTTTCATCTCAATCGGAGGAAAGGTTTTGGAAAGCATAAGAGACATACAGACAAACATTACTTTTTATTTATATAGATATTGTTACAACCCTGTAATGTTGCTCCCCAGCATGATCAGTTCATTTACTGGAAAGGTCATTTTACGATAAACTCTGTTGGATTGGTTGCTGAGACAGTGATTCCCAGAGCTTGGTGACTTGGGCAACAAAATACATAATATTGGACTCTTCTGGAATTTTGGCGATTGAGGCAATGCGAACCGAGATATACCTGACATCTGACCAAAGACACCAAATGGTCACTAAGTTTGTCACCAACCCGAGGGATCAGTGAATCGACACCCAATAAGCATCCAAAAGAGCTAGTCGTAAAAAGGTCTTTCCAGTGATTTATCTAACCATGCTGGGAAGCAACATTACAGATTTGTAACAATATCTACAGAATGATTTAAAGGCAAGAATCTGTCAATACTTGCAAATGATGAAGACAGGCTTCTTTCTTTCTTTCGTATAGATTGCAACGTTCTTACGATACAACTATGGGATAAATTCTGTAAATTTTGACCTATCATGTTTCTTAGAATCAAAAACTACTCTTCGTTCAAAAGTTATATATAATATGCTTATAACGCTTTTCCCAAGTTATCTTAAAGAGGGAATTAGAGTAATGTTGATAGAATTTTGACTGGCCAGATTTATGTTTTAAGAAATGTAAAAACAGGTTGCACACCGCTACAATTTATTAAAAAAATATTAAAACTGTGTTTTGTCTCTGAGAATGTAAAAGTAAACAAAATATTAATATCAGAAAGTGATAATGAGATATTATCAGAAACTGAACGAGATAATAAATAAATCAGGAAATGATACATAAATCTATCGCAACTTTTCATCCTTATCAATATGAAACAAGTGAAAGATTTAGAAGCATTTGATTATGTGAGTAAATTCTTGTTTAAACCATAGGATGTGTCTTTTACTTTCTCGAAAAGAAATATATAAAAATAAGGCATCTTAATTTTTTAAATAATAAAGAGATTTTTTATAAATCTTCCCTGTTTTAGACCATTCTGATTCTGTTATTCAGGAGGATATGAAAAGGTCTGAAAATCATTGAAAAAAATACACTTTTGTCATAATAATTATTTGCCTAGTGAACACGATCATTTCAAAACACTTTCAACTAGGCAAATAAAATTTGGTATATGATTTCCTCAAAATTTTGATTTTGAACAAAATCTGTTGAGAGAGAATCCATAAGTCAGGCTGTTCAAATTTAACTAGGAACTACTAGGACTGTTGTACAAAATGAAGAAGGCAAATGGATAACAATTGGTGCGTATATTTAATATTTTTTGAGTAACAACTTATTGAATTTTGAACTAATTCATAGAGAGTATTAATCGTTTGTCAGTCTGTACTTTCACAAGTATGTAAACACGATTTTTCAAAGACTTAGTGAATTTAATATATGAAATTTTGTACGTAATTTACTTACTACAACTGTAGTTTTCTGACCAGTTTTGATTTTAATTATTCGAAGAAAAACATTTAAAATATGCAACGCTCAAATATGCAGTGTTTGCATTAACCGCCCCCAGTGGTTAATGAAGATCGTAGTGGCCTGGTGATAAATTCCCGACTTCTAAAGGTCCAGATTAAAAATTCGATTTCACCAAAGAATCGTCGTGAAAGAAAGTTTAGTACACTTTTGATATGTCGGAATGCTCATCTGTTGCCACTTCAGTTGTCATCGTCGTCGTCTGACTGAGATTCGAAATTACAATGGTTGTGCAAAACAGCCTAATGTTGCTTTAAGCGGGATGTTAATATGACTAAACTAACTGTCATTTCTCTAATCAACGTGGGGCTGTTCCGTCTATCCTAAAAAGAATATGAAGTGAAGAGTAGAAGAAGTGAGCGGGGGCAGAAGTCATGAGAATTATTAAGGAGTCTGGGGGCTGAGAGTGAGCGCCATTTGTGGGAGTTCTGAGGAAAACTCTGAGTATTTCTGTCTGGTATTTAAAATTATTAAACGAACCGAGCAATTATTCGCCAAAGATGGCATTCTAATGGTCTTTTTCGTAACTATTGTTAGCCAAAGTCATGCGGTAAGTAATAAACAAGTACATTTATGACAGATTAGGAAATAAGAATAACCTTAAAACATTTTTAACTAATGAAAATAATTTGCTGCATTTCTTTATTTTCCAGCTATCACAGCAAGCACGCATGGGGACTGCGGTATACTATACACCGGAATCTGTGCATAGCGCTTCTTGTTGCTAATCTACTGCTGGTTGTTGGACTCGACAGAACGGACAGTCCGGTAATTGATATTTGTTTCTCGCCAAGCCGGCCATTTAAATTGAGATAAATTCCGTAGCTTCTACTTCGGATTACAAGTGTTGTGGCGTGGTATTGCATTAAACTTGTACACTGTCTGGCGAAAAATATCCGAACCCCCAGTGGTATGACTTAGAGCGTACTGAGGCACATATTAACACGATGTTATTGCTCCTTTTGTATTGATCACAGCCTGCACGGGTCTTGGAATACTTCCCTCCAGTTTTTAATAGGTGACTATTGGAATTGACTTTCAGATGTCCATCAAAGCTGAAGTTGGGGGATCGATTGCAGTGAGAGGGATTGATTAGGCTGGCTGCATAATTTGAGCTCTAATTCATCCCAAAGGTGTTCTGTAGGATTTAGATCAGGGCACTGAGAAGGTCAGGCCAGTTTTCGAATAAACATTTCGTCAAACTATGTCTGTGCAAGGTTCGATGTGTGAATGGAGCAGTTATCCTACTGGGAGAGAAATGGTCCTTCCCCAAAATATTGCTATTGAGTTTGGAGTGCAGCATTGTCCAGAATGTCCGCATACATAACAGAGTCCATATTTCCAACTACAGTAACTAACGAGCCCAGTCCAAACAACGGGAAACCCCCCCACACCCCGTTAGGCTTCTACCACCCAACTTAACAGTTGGCACAATGCATACGCTAAAGAAAAGTTCGCCGGACGTCCACCAAACTCAGACGTGTCCATCCAACTGTCAGACTGAAAAGTGAGATTTATCCCTCCAAATAACACCTTTCCACATGTCCACAGTCAAATGACGATGACCTCTACACCATTGCAATCGATGCTTCGCATTCTGGGGGTTATAGTCAGTTTATGCGCGGCTACACGACCATAGAATTCCTAGTTTTGTTACTCTCAACGAGAAACCTTGCTTTTTACACTAACGCCTGGTAAACTTTGGAATTCTGGAGAAAATTCCACAACGAGGGCTTGCGATTTTGTTTCACTACCATTTTCAGAGTTCTGCGGCAGCATTCACCAAATTTTTCCGGCCTATCAATTCGTTTTTCTGCCGTTTCAATGTATCGACGTTTCCATTATTCACAGTGGATTTAGGCTTCTATAGAATATCCACAATCTCACGAATTCATTTCCCACAAAGGTGACATCCTATTATACTGCCACGAACAAACTTATTAAACTTCTTTTACTTACTTATTATCTCACAAACTCATAAATACAACCTGACAAACCACAAATAAGGCTTTTAAAGCTTTCGGTTACAAATCAAATTGTGTCACCTACCAGAACCCCTTTTTTTAAGGGATGTCTGGATACTTTGGGGCAGATAGTGTACAAGGCACAATTTGATTACAAATTTTGTAGTGCAGTATTAGTAGCGTAAGGTAGTAAGTATTAGTAGTGTAGGTTGGTTGGTTGGATGGTGCAAGAGCCAATACTGTCAAGTTGTGCCGAAAACGTGTTAACTTAAAATACAAAAAAATTTACTCATTACCGTAAAAGAGATTACACAAATTTGAGCGGTATAAAGTAAAGTAAAAATAACAAAATGTATGAAATTGATGTCAAGTAAAAATGAAAATGCATTAACATGGAAGGTTCGCAAATTATACCGCTCAAATTTGCGTAATCTCTTCCGAAGTATTTTATTCTTTGAAGACGGTATTTTGGGCATTCACAAATGATTGTTTGAACCGTTTTTTTGGAAAAAGAAACAAAAAAACGTTTAAGGATGCCACTTTTGGTTGTCTAATTAAAAACAAAGAGTGGCCAGAAGATTTTAAACCCCTTTTAATAAGGCCGATTTCTTAAGCTATAAATATATGAAACAGCTTTGATTCCTTTTTACAGTCATTTCCTCCAAACAAATAGTGTATCACCAAATTTTAACGATATGGCCAAATAGGACTCGAACGCCAGCAGTAGTGTAACGGTAGCAAAAGCGCCACAGAAAAATTACCAACTTCCCAAGTCGCCAAATGACTGTATATCAAAATTTAGCCAAATATATTCATTGGAGTAATCTAAGATTGGCACGATATTTTGTTTGCATCTGACTGTTGCCAGCCGATAATTAATAATAAGAACTATTTCTGTGACACTTACGTTAGTGTTGTATATATAGAGAGATAATATTTTGAAATCTTGTATGAATATCTTTTCATGCATTTTCTTTCTTCCAGAGATTGTGTGCCGTTATTGCTGGTCTGCTACACTATTTTTTCCTGTCTGCGTTTAGTTGGATGCTGTTGGAAGGGGTTCACATCTACTTGTTGCTAGTAGTGGTCTTTGCGTCCAGAAGATCACACTGGGAAAAATATTACCTATTCGGTTACGGTAAGCAATGCATAGTTTCCCAATAGAATCATTTAAGATCAATATACTGCAGACGTGCGTGAATTCTTTTTTAAGTCACAATTCGCGAAATTTGGAATTATCTGAAACACAAGATTTAAATGTTAAGGATACCATAGTGTCCCAGCTTGGCGATAGAAAAGTACTATGAATTTAAATCTTACCTCGAGATCACCTTTGAATACTTTAATTGAAAAGTTGCTAATTTGGACAATAGATTTAAGACTATCGTAATTCGACAGTTGGAAAAAGAACTGTTGTACTTTTTTTGTGGTAAAATCCTATTTTAGCCCACCTCTGGTGACTTTTTCAAAATCTCGCCAAAACGAAAGTATTTGAATTAAAAGATTAAAAAAAAAAGAATTCTTACCTTTCGCCAAAAAATTCTTATTATTCGCCAAAGGTGGGCTAAAATAAGATCGACCCTTTTTTGTTTCCGAGGATCGCAAGAAATTGCCAAACTGTTGCCTTGATGTTTAATTAATTGTGGTAAATATTACAAGATTCATTACTACACTTACGGAGTAGGATTGCACAGAAAAATAAACTTTGGCGATTGATTCAAATTTTGGAGATTTGGTGAAATTATTTAACTATTT
The DNA here is from genome assembly GCA_026543055.1 of Argiope trifasciata. Taxonomy (NCBI): domain Eukaryota; kingdom Metazoa; phylum Arthropoda; class Arachnida; order Araneae; family Araneidae; genus Argiope; species Argiope trifasciata. The sequence goes on from JAPMOQ010018919.1 coordinate 1,021,166, forward strand.
CCAACGGCCCTCGGAAACGGAGTACCAGAATTTTTAAAGTGGCGACGACACCGAGTCTTATAGCCTTGTAATTTGTCGTAAATAACGCAACATTACGAAATATTCATACCTAGCTGACTAAGACAATGGGTCGATCTTATTTTAGCCCACCTTTGGCGAATAATAAGAATTTTTTGGCGAAAGGTAAGAATTCTTTTTTCTTAACTTTTTAATTCAAATACTTTCAATTTGGCGAGATTTTGAAAAAGTCGCCAGAGGTGGGCTAAAATAGGATTTTACCTAGACAATTTTCTGCAAAAGATAATGTGCTTCTTTAGGCCTCTGTTTCAGTAAACTGGTCAACTTAAATTCATGTTTCAATATTTTTTTTTTTACTTTCATTAACATGCCAACAGTTTAACTTTTATATTACCCTATTAGCATAAAATACTCAGAAGCATTGTTTTCATGACTTTGACCAGTTATCAGCAATCATTTAAACTTGTAGCGCCAAGTGAGTCTGATGACTTTGGTTGCTGCATCAACTGAGTCTGACGGCTTTGCTTGGCTGACGGGAGAGTGTTGTTGCTGTTGCGTCAAGCGAGTCTGACAATTTTGCTTTGATTTCGCTTGCTACGGTTAGATGACGCCACGACAGCTGTTTGAAGATTCATCGTCCAAGATCACCAATGTAGCGGATTGGAATGAATGGGGATCGAACCTGTGATGTTTGGGGTTGTAGTCGCGTAATTTAACCATACGACAAAAGCGATCGCTAATGTCTAATGGCTGTTACTGGCTTATGAATATACCACTACAAGATCTATATAATACGCGTTTTTCACTGAACTAGATTGATCCAACTATTCTGCCATTTACTTGTGACTCTAAGCTTCCCTATGATTCTATACACGTCTTTGTCTTGGACTACAGGCCTCTTATAGTTCCCGAAATGGGGCAGAGAAGGTTCTGGAACAATTATGAATCTTACAGTCAACTCTGTTAAATACTGATCTGATGCCGAATCAATAATACCACGGGATGGCGACCATTTGGTGAGTTGAGGATGAATTTGGCGACAAAATAAATAAAACATTCATGGAAGGAGTCTCCAAGAGGCTTAGAGTCTCATGGAGAGTCAATGGCGAGTTCGTTGGGTCATTCCAGTGAAGCGCGAGTGTTAAGAGGCTTTCAAGCGATTGCTGAAAAGAGCTGTGTGCCGAATGTTGGAGTTCATTCATTCATAGCTTAAAGTCGTTTGAAGAGTGGTGTAGTAGTGAATCGGCAGTTGGTTAGAGCTAAAGTGAGGAGATAGTGGAGAATCGCAGACATTTGAAGAGATTATAGAGATTAGCTACGAAAATTATCACCGCTTGCTGGATTCTGCCTAGCCGTTTTCTGTGCAGTGATTATTACTATCGATTATTGCTTGTGGGCTACTGTTTGTTATAGTGTGCTGCTATGCATTGCGTGAGTTCGTTTAGTCTGTATATATGTTGTCTTTGTATTTGTTTCTTCACGTAAAGTACAAAATTTACGGGAATTTTCTGAAATGTATATTTTAGACTTTTAAAGGGTTGTTTCTGCATCAACTAACAAATCAAAAGAATTATATAATCGAAAAAGTTATGTTTTGCTATGAATTTTCCAAATTCATAACAATATTGTACAACTATAAAGTGAATTAAAGACATTAAAAAATTATTCACTTACTGTTATAAAAGGCAGGAATAAAACGTATTTAGCAAAGAAAATCAAACATATTTTCAATTCTGCCCTCAAACCAACCAAAGTAATTCAAAATTTAAATAATATTTGGCATCATTAAAAAACTCAAAATACTAATGAAAATATTCAAATCAATCAACTGTCATTATGGATTCATTTTTGACAATCTGTCAATTTTCCTTAGGCGTCCCTTTGGCTATCGTCATTATCAGTGCCATTACCCGTCCAAAATACTATGGAACGGATAAAATGTAAGTGTCTACAACATTTATTCATACCATATACTTACACATAAACAGGATAAATGGAATATATAGCTTTCTTTTGCAGATGTTGGCTTTCGCATGAAAAAGGCACCATTTGGGCCTTTGTGGGACCAGTTGCGTGCATTTTAACGGTAAGAAACATGATTAATTTCTTTCATTTTGAAATTGAATAGAGAAAATTGAATGTTATTTTTTTTTCAGAAATTTTTGCTGGTTTGAATTAATCAAAGAGAACGTTTGCTCTCGATTTTCTCGCGTAATTGCATCATTTCGCACGTTTGCGATTTCTTGTTTATTATGTGAGAACATGATGTTTTAGTGTGAAATTTTTAAGCCTCAAAATGCGTCGGCAACAAATTGGCAATTTATTGCTTTTGAGGAATTCATTTTCATCTTTTAGGGTTATTACAAATTAATGCAGAAGGTTGTCACTTTGGAGATTTATCGCCAACCAAAGTTACTACTTGATCTCCAAATGTTTCATCTTTTGAATTCTAATGAATTGTCTTAATTAATTTAAGTTCATTAACCAATTTAAACCAGTGTGAAACAGTCGTGAGATTATCGGATTACTCATGTGTCGATATTTAAAAAAGCGATGAGATTCCCCCCCCCTCTCCTATCTGAAAATCGATCGAGTTGTAAAACTAAGTTTGCCAGCTGTAAAAATTGACCTATCTATATCTATCTATATATATATATATATATATATATATATATATATATATATATATATATATATATATATATATATAGGGAGAGATGGAAAGATATAGACAGAGAAAAAAGTCATGGAACTACTTTGATATACACCCCCAAATTGGAAATTTGGCGACTTTTTTTTTTAACAAGCAAAATACCTGCTTTTGGCGTTTTTTTCTCTCGCCAAGATGGATTTTTGCGAAACACAAATAATTAATACTACCTAAAAAGCAACTCTAAAAAATCCGTAGATTTGGCGATTTGGCGCGTAATTTTTGGGGGTGTATATCAAAGTTGTACCAAAGTCATGATTGTTTCAAACTAATTTAAAGCGGTGGGTCGATCCTATTTTAGCCCACCTCTGACGCCAATTTAAAAACTCGCCAAATTATTAGCGATAATGATTTTAAAATGGCAACCCTGACAACATCTGAAGAGAAATGCGGCAACCCTACGGAACCTCATTGGTTGATTTAAACTCCGTTAGAAAACTATTTAATCTTATTGGTACTTTCGATTACTTTCAAATACTTTCAATTTGGCGTGATTTTGAAAAATTGGCGAGATTTTGAAAAAGTCGCCAGAGGTGGGCTAAAATAGGATTTTACCAAAGCGGTTAATGACTTAAATTAATGTCCAAATAATGACTTAAAAATAATAATGTTTTCACATGATGACTTGAAATTTGCGATTGTCGATTTCATTTGATTTTATACTTTTTTTTCCCTTTAAAATCGAGAAGTCTCTTTGGATTATTTTTTAAAACTCTATGCAGACTTATAAATTCAACAACTAACTCAGATGCCGGATATCATGTGTTTCTGTTCAGTGGGTGTTGCCATTCAGTGATAAATAATTAATAAGTGTGATTTCTGTGCCACATACGTTAGTTTTTTATGTATATATGTAGACAGTTAAAAAAGTTTTACCGAACTGACAGCTTGAAATTAAAATAAATTAAATAACATTACATTTAAGATGTGTTTCGTTATTTTCGAATAAGAAATCCTATTTTCATTATGGATAGCATCTTACTTAAGGTATCTGACTTGGTTGAATAGATGCTTTTTGCCAGAAAAATGTGGTCTGAAAATAAAGTACAAACTTCATAGACTCTAAAACAGATTTTTTTAAATATATGTAACTTGGAACTACAGATATAGTAGTTTCAATAATACGCAATAAAATTTAAAAAATGAAATCGAGAACAGAGATATTTTAAATCGAAACTGAGAGATGTATTTAAATTCCATCGTAGGTTTCTTAAAAATAATATTTAATACGTTTATAACTCTACCTACTCAGCCGTAATTTGGTTGTTTTCGACATTTCAGTTTAAAGAGGTAATAAATTACACTTGTTGACAGAGCATTTTGGGGAACTAATTTACAAATACAATATCTAAACAAGGTGTTTTTTTTTTTTTTTTTTTTTTTTTTGAAGAGTGAATTTTTCATTATGATTGATTCATGGAAAACATGATACCTAAAAATCAATTCAATAAAATTTCGGGAAATTTATTATGCATGTATCCAAAACCTTTGACGGTGTGATGGACCCAGGATTTTAAGATAACTTCATTTAGACATGTTGTGCAGCCATTTTAAGTTCACCACATATACAGATTTTGATAAAAAGAATTATTAACACAATTTCAAATGCTTATAAATTTTTTATTTAAGGAAATAATAATTACCTTGTAGTCTGTTACATTTTATAAAGTTCGAATTGGGGGAAATAAAAATTAAAAATTTATTATTTTTTAATTTACTCTGATTTCCCCGCATTTTGGTAATTTTTCGTTAAATAAGCAGTTTTTTTTTCAAAAACTAATGGCAGTAAGTGCATTTTTTCTTCAAATAGGGACTTTTCAAGTATGTTTTAGCTATCCAAAAATTCAAGTTTCGAGCCCATCAAATCAATTCGATTTTTACTGTAGAAAGTTTAACTATTGCTGAAGCTCTAAATATTTTTGTTGCTCCTGGAAAAGATTGTTTGATTCTTAAAGACAAATACTCTGCGTTCACTTCATTGAAGAATATTTCTCTCCAGTCGCCAAAAATTATCAAACGTATAGCCTCCAAAGTTAAAGCTTTAACCAAACTAATTTTTAAAAAATCCTTCTTGTGGGTATCTGCCATTCGAATATAATCTGGAATGAAATTGCTAAATTTACCTAGCCAAAGAAGATATAGAAAATATACCATGGGTTGAATAGATCTCTCCTGAAGATGTTATTTCAAATCTCAAGAAATAGACGAATCGGAACATACTGGAACTCCAATTTGTTTTTGTGTGTGCGTGCTCTCATGTGTGTATTGATAAAACGTTTTTTTTAATTCTCTATTATGTAAATTGGGGGCCATTGATACTATAAATCCCAATATCTTACTCCTCAAATTTCATGTTTCAGCTATTTGATACAATAAAAAATGCTTATGTATCATTTTATAAATTTGCCATCATACCTAATAGGTTACCTTAATGTAGCTGTACAAAAAATATTTTCATTAAAATCTTTTTTTCTTTTCATTTCTGCAGCTGAATGTAGCAGCTTTGATTTTAGCTCAGTACAAAGCAAGCAAAATTTCCATGAAGGATGACAACGTTGCTCTCTTCAAGTAAGCAAAGGACTTAAAAAGATATTTTAATTCGATGGATAGATATCGATGAGCTTAACTGAATTTTGTACTTCTTTGACAGGAGGTGGCTTCGAGTGACCTTGATATTGTTCCCAGTGCTGGGAATAACGTGGATATTTGGATTTTTGTACATAGGAAAACGAGCTGTTGTGATGGGTTACCTCTTCGCCATTCTAAACTCTCTACAGGTATTTTCCCAATTGTATCTGTGCAGAATTTCAATCAACGGGACTGATCTCGCGAAACTTTATTGCCTATTCTCTAATACCTTCTGTGACCTGCATAAACCATCTTTTCCGCGATCAAGTTTCGTTCGGAGATGATTGTTCTTCTGTGTTCTATCTGTGAATGTTCCCCCTGGCAAAAGGGCAACCGAATGTGGCGTCTGAAGTAGCTAAGTCAAACTGGCCCTAGTTGGGGCTACTGGGGAAAAAAAACGTTTAATCGACTTAAATCGTTGACAGATAACTGTAAGGTGCTTGTAAACTACCATCACCAACAACAATAACTTACATAAACATTAAGGATTTTGGTCAGGATTGTGATAATCACGAAAATTACTTATATGTTTATTTTCAGAGTCCGTATGTGAATATTTTGTTCTCAATAGTAAGATGAAAATAGAAATTCGCCCTCCTTTGGAATCATGAACATTTACTGCTCTGCCATGCTCACGAAGAGATAATGACTTTTTAAAAAAGAAGTGGGAAATCTTCAATTTCTCCGTCGTGTTATTTTGATTCATTTTAAATAGCTTTTTATGCCTATTAAGAGCTTCAGTTTTCATATTAAAACTCAAATCTGGTCATTAAAAAATATTGCCATCGCAATTCACCTGCAAACAAAAATGGTGTACGGCTGTTTAATAAATCTCAAACCAGAACTTATATGATTGACTGTCCTTTAAAATAATTTTGATCGTTCCTAGGTAAAAGGATTCCCAGATGTTTCCTTACATTTTTGGTTACAACCCATTTTTGAATTGACACAGAATAAAGTTACCACACAAACAGGGGTAATATGGTTATGTTCATTCACTATCCAACGATGCCGTCAGTCAATTTCCCTGACTATAACAGTTTCTTTGAAGAAATCGCACCCCACACCCTTCTCCGTTGATGCCAAAGCAATCACTAACTTGGCGTCTTTCAGATGAAATACTCGCCCACTGAAACGAAACAAAACAAAAATTCGCTTCAAAATATCAGTTGGACATCTGAGCGATGTCATGTGGGTGCTGATTAATGATATACCAAAAAAGTAGGCATGTGACACATAAAAGCACATTTAATAACCCCTAGCACAAAAGCGATACAACGTTTCATGATTATATCACAAGAGCAAGTAGAGTGTAAAAAACATGCACAGAAAAAAACCCGTCAGCAGTTACGTCATTTACAACTGTTCTTTGGAGTGAAGGAGAAGGAAAGATGCATTTAGTAATCCTTTCACAACACCCACCATCTTTCCTTTAATTATTAAACTGGTAATCGTTCTATTGATACAGGACATATTTTTACCTATTATCCTTCTTTCAACGGTCAATCAACATTTTTTGATTATGCAGAACTTAATTCCACATTGATAGTTACCATCCCTAGTTGCACATAAATATTATACAATATTGACATTTTCCCATGACATTGATCAATATTTGCAATATTATTTAATATTGTGGAATATTGTTTAATATCGCACAATGTTGTACAATATAGTGCAACAAACTGTGCTACTTGGAACCCACTCCACAAATTCTGCAGTTTTTCCATTCTTTGGATCCACAATATTCTGCATTTAATTCAAATACATGATTTCAAATTCTTTTGTCCCATCGGTATGAGGTTTTAGATCTCACTCGAGTGTGTATTTGGAGGCCACGATGACCTGGTTCTCGGTTTCGGAACGAGGATTTCAGGTTCGAAACCCGAAATTCAAATCATTATTGAAGAACCATCATACAAGAGGATCTGGTGCACATTAAATCCATCGGGACCAAATGGCCTCAACCTGCCGTCGTGTGGCATTTGGGAGAAAAGGATGCCTGCTCAGGTGTCGTGGTTCAAAGCTACAAAGTCCATCCCAAATTAGCTCTAGTGTTGCTTTGAAACGGGACGTTATTACTAAATCAAACTAATCGAGTGGCGGATTCCTGTTCCAATACCATCATATTGAAGAGAAAGAAAAGGTGATTTCCAGTACCTAGGAATTGGAACGTCCCATTCTCAACTAAAAAAGCGTGCCTTTGAGAAAAGATGTTTCCTTACAAGTGCGAAAAGAAATTCCATGAGCATCAATCATAAATGCTGGTTGAAAATTATTTTTATTAACTGATTAGATTTTTTATGTTATCCGTTTCCCATTTCAAAACTGATAACATTAAAAATGCACTAAAATAAACGATTTTTTTTTTCGTTCATTTGAAAACGTCGGCTCGGAATCAGAGCATTGTGATGATATGAAACATACGACAATGTTAAATGTGATCTTATTGAATGGCTCCTATTGTAGTTCAAATAAAAATATTTTATTTGATTCTTGAGTGAATGAATTCATTTTGCAATGGAATAACATTATTGAGAATTAAATAAATCAGTAACGCTTTTTCAAGGTGCGTGCAATTTGACATTTTTATTGAATATCAGATCGTGTTTGGGATTGTAGTGATGCTATTATATGACGGAATTCGTAGTACAGTTTCCATAAAAAAAAACCCTCTTGTTTATTATTTTTAGGAGTGTTTTATTGTGATTATCTAGAATGCAAGAGATAAGCACAGTTACTTGAATGTGTGTGCTGTTATAACGATTTATTTTTGCTTAATGCGTAATTCAAATCATAATAGTTTTTTTCTCTCCAGGGTTTCTGCATATTTGTGTGCCATTGTTTAATGGATAAAAAAGCTCGAAATATGGTGGTTTCGTCATTTAAAAAGGTATGATTTTAAATATATCTATGAAATTAAGTTATTTTTTAAAAACTAGCTGCCTTTGGCCATCAATGTGTTCGCTTATTGAGTTTTTAAACTATTATTAAATTGGAATGCATTTCTTTTAAACACATTTCTCCTTGTAATTTGATACAAGAATTCAACAAAAATAGTTTCCTGCAAATTACATAATGCCCATATTTTGAAATAAAAACTGGAGCGTAAATACTATTAACGATTGAATGATTGGAAGACGCACATCTTTGAATGCTTTGATGGAGAGTTTGAATTACATCATAGCATTTAAAAACATTGTTTCAGTTTCAGATTGTGTATCAAACTGAATTTAAAATCTTTTCTATGTTAAATGAAAAGTAGTATGAGGCTGAAATTAATATAATTAAAAAGGTAATATTTATTAATGGTAATGCAAAAAGCACCCTTTTGTAAGATAAATGCTTTAAAAGATTTGAGTATCAGTTTCCATAAGCAACTCATTGCGATTAGTGCTAGACTTAAAATAAAACGGGCTTCAAAACTGAAAATTTTGAAGCGATTTCCTCCCAAGTATGAACGTGACAATTCTTTATTTCAACTTTAAAAGCCATTTGTTAACATTTCTAGTATACACTAAGAATCGAAGGCTTTTAGAGAAGTTTGGGAAGATCGGAGTGATTTTAACGTACTTGGCGGGAAACTCTACAATAATCGTGAAGGCTTAACACGATTATTTATCTGACAACGGTTAAACCTATTTTTGTATTTTGATTGAACTTTTGATTTGAAGCCTATCTTCATTCTTCTGGCTGAATGCTGTCTTTGGAGATAGGGCGAACTATCTCCATTATACATTTGATAATGTTTTGCATCTCCATTTATAAGATAACTGAAATATTTGATTCAGTACATCTGCAAAAATCTTAAGTGACACGTCTGAAATTCGCATAATGTTTTACTTATATTTGACTACAATAAGCAATAAGTTCGATTTCTAGGCCATATACATTAGCGTTTTATATATATAAACTTTTTTACAAGTTAATTAAGTTATATCAATATAAAATCAAATGTATAACATATTTTGCTGAATAATACAATAAAAAAAATCCATATTCCGTTTGAGAAAGAATTATACGTACTTTAATACTATATAATTTTTTTTTTGAAAAATCCCTCTAATGACCTATTTCAGTTCCTTTTCTGGATCAATGTGATTGCAAATAATGAAAAATATTGATCTGTAATTCTGTTCAGATTCTGTTATTGATCTGTAATTCTAATCAGAAATTCTGTTCCAATTGAGATTCAGTATAATGTGAGAATTTAAGTTTGAAAAAAAGATTGGAAGTTGCGGCAAAAAGCAAAACACTCTACAAAAATATTTATTGCACATATTCTAATTATTTTTATACATAACATACTTGCAGCTATGGTGAAGAGAATGAATTAGAATCTAACAATATGTGTATTTTCAAAAAAGTTACAGCTAATCGAGTATTTTTGTATTGAAAATTACACAAAATTCATTGTTCAAAATTACGTTAGGCAGCTCTAAAAGAAAAACTACTTAATTCAAAGTTATATCCCTAGTTCATTATCTTTGCAACACTTAAGGTAACATATTCAAAATTTCATGGTAATATATTGATAAGTTTTAAGATGTTATGTTTTGCTTATGAAATTTTTTACAAAATCCAAGTTTTTCTAAAAATTCATTTAAAGTTTTCATTTGTCTTGTACTAAAATAAAATTGCTTTGTAAATATAAACAATGTTCAAAAGCATAAGTGATTGACAATCCTTTTGTAATAAAAGGTATTCGAAATGTATTCTTAATACGCGTGGCTTGCTAATTGAGCATATTATAAACTAAATTGTAATTCTGGTTGGCATGTATTTGATAAAATGTTGGAAAACATTTAACTTTCGGTTTCTTTTTCAGCTACAGTAGTTTATAAAACATCATGTATATCAATTTCTATTTATCACAGAATTAGAGCAAACGCAGGTTTACAAACTCAAATGAATAGGTTTTGGAACGAAGCAATAAAAAAAAATGGAAATTTTGTCCTAAAACTGTCTTTTAAATGTAGACAAATACCTTAAACATGCATTGCAATTTTTTTTTATTTACTTTGCTTATTTTACTCTACTTTTACTTAGTTTCTGCTTCAAAGATCTTTTCCACTCTCACACTTTATTTCTTAATATTTTGTTGTTGTTTTTGTGATTTAATAAATCTCTTTAAAGCAGACTGTACCTATTTCTTGTTTGAAAAAAACAGGGTATCGTTTCTGTTTGTCAATATCTTATTATTTAACATCTGCTCTCTAACTATGGAAACATCTGAATACAATACGTCGCCTTTAATACTAAAAACTATTCATCTTTCCATTCTGTGAAATAATTCACACCCAGGGGCGACTTATGAACACGTGTTTATTTCTGAGAATACCACTTCTTTGTCTGTCTCACTCCGTAAATATCTGTAATTCTCATTGTTACGTCAGGAGGTATTAAAATTTATTTGCATGCGTTTAAAGGAATCGCATCGTCAATGCTATTTTTCTCGTCTTCTTCCGGCTGCAAAATTGGGGAAATTGTGCACATCAGTGTTGTTGAACTGTTTGTCGTTTAGCACACAGTAAAAAGATCATGAAATGACAAAGCTGTTGTAACTGTTTCATTTGCGTCTAGCCTAGCGATTCGGGTGAACTGATGCGAATGTTTTCTCGTGTACTAATACAAACCGGCATGAATTTTATTTCGAGGTGTGATAAAAATAATAAAGTATGAAATCACGATTTCTGTGAGACATTCCCGTCAAATATACAGATTAAGAAACAGTTTGTATTGGTTCGGTCCAACATTTTAAATATATCTACAATTTTTTCATAAAACGATTCTTTAAATTTATTTTGTTGCTTTTGGCACTTATCATAGACAAATCAGCTATTTTAAGCCGAATTTTAGTGTCTCTTGTTTTAGTAGCGCCCTCTAGGTCAAGAGTACGTCCTGGATACCCCTGCGACACTGTCCTTTTCATTGGGAGGACTTCATTCTTGTATTTCATTCACAGATAGTAATTTAGATCTGAATCATAGAACGATCCTATGATTTAGTACCACTAGTTCCTAGTTGCACACAAATATTTTACAATATTGTATGGCATTGATTGATATTCGCAATATTATTTAATATCATATAATATCTCACAATATTGAGTAACAAGCTGTGCCACTTGGTGTGTTATTGTCTCGACCGAAGACTCTCAGTGCCCCAACCGCTATGTACATGGAGTCTTCGGTCGGCTTGGTTCGAACTCACAACCCAAGGAATGCGAGTTCAACGCTCTACCAATCAGCCTATCTCGGTACCTGATTTTTTCCCCGTCAGCAGACTTTTCTATGAAAAGTAAGTGACAACAACACAACCAATCTTTTTGTTTTAAAATAATGTAGAAAAAAAACATTTTTGCCTTTTCGCTCAATAAGTACATGTAACCTGAACTTAAGAATAGAATTTGTATTGACTTCAAAGAAGAACTTTCTGTACTCCGTCAGTGCAGTGTTTGATGCGAATAGAAAACACCTATGCTTAGTTTAAGTCGTCTTGTTTATCACGTGAGTAGTCTGTGACTCACACCTGCTATCTAATGCGATATTATCTTCTACATTGCTTTTACAAGATAGAACAGAAATACACATCTTATTAGATAGTGCTTCGAACTACAGAATTAAATCATAGCAGAGAATGTGTTCAATGCTAGTAATTACCCTCCTTAATGTTAATGAAAGAGGATAATTATTTGTTAATTGCAAATAATTATCCTCCTCCAAATCAATGCGGAGAAAGTGTTGAATGCAAGCAATTAAATTTCCAAGTTTTTTATCGATTTTTTTTTTCTTACAGAAGAGTGCCTCCGTTACAACAGGCAGCTCTGGATCTCATAAAAAGAACAGCTCGAATAACAGTAACAGTGCCAACAGAAATAAGTCCAGCACAGAGAAGAAATCTTTGCCTGCCACATTCCAAGAAGCCTGCAGGAGAAACTGGAACAAGATCCATAAACCGTGGTCTTTCTGCTTCGACATGCCTGTGTCCGAAAGGGGCAGTCAAGACGTGAGAAAAGAACAGGATGGCATTCCTCCAAAACCACTGATAGTTCAATGGAACAGTTTACCAGACAAAATAACATAGATATTTATAGTATTTAAATTAAAAACTATTCCAGTATTGATGAAGAACAATACGAAAAAAAGTTCGATGAAAGGTTCTGGGATCAATGTATGTATCTACTTAAAGCAGTGGAGGTGATTAGGGAAATATCTAGTCTAAAGTATAAAGACTGATAGTCCTTGATTCTGGTGGCCTTCAATCTAAAACAGATGAGTACTTTTGTTGAAAATGCAAAAGTTCGAGCGACCAGCCATTATAATAAATCCAACTATGTCAGCATCTTCTAATGTACCAAAGAAATCACATTATGCTTCATCCCCCAATCATTTTCTTGTTAGATCCTAGTAGCACGCACACACACACACACACATATTGTACAATGTTTTATGATGTAAAACAATATTCGTTACATTATATAATATTGAATATTATAAAATATCATGCAGTATTGTGCCACAGGCTGTGCTACCTAGGGAACCATGGTATAGTTAATTACTTCTATCAAAGCAAAAGCTTGTTTATAGTTAGAATAAAAAGTCAAGTAGTGTGTTCCCAAAAACATGACCGAATTGTGTCATCCTGTGCTAATGTGATATAGTTTTCAGGAGATGGCATCTATCAACATGTGTTGTCAAACATAGTAACTCTCTGCAATCCCTTTTCATTCTTAAAGAACAGGGTCTGAACCATTGTAACTCCTCCCCTCTACTACTTGCTAACCATTGGACAGTAGATGATTGAGAGAGGGCGGGGTCTTCCCATTAACCAAGTACCTGCCAAATAAATGCTACAAGGAAAGCGATTTATTATTCTGATACATTTTCATATGTTGCTTTCCATCAATAAAGTATTTAAACATAAACTGAAAACTCATGCAAGTTCCAAAATAAAATAATTTGTCATTTTATCCTAATTTTTCTTTCTAGTTGATATAATAAGAATTCTTAAGAGAGCTTTTTTTTTCTCACAGGAAAACAAACATAATAGAAAAAAATCAGTTTTTCGAACTCAGGGAAGTCTAAAATATGGAGATTCCTCAAAATCACGAGATCGATCCTTTTGAAGATTACATTTGCTACATCTCACTTTCAAGAAGGTAATGAACGGAAAAATCTTCACCGTAATTTATTATTATTATTTTGTTTAAGGTAGTAATAATTAATGCCCGATCCAAAAGAATTTCAATTCGAATTTTTGTCTTATTTCTGACGTAATGATATGTAATTCAAGAAATAGAAGATAAAATTCTTTTAGCGAACTAATTTTAATACAAAGATTTTTATTTTCTTTAGTTAGCTCCTTTTTAATCTTTTGTGATCGTAAGAAGACAGATTTTTATGGCTTTAAGTTTACTTAAAAATTTTATCTGTACCTAAATCAATCAATCAAAAAATAATTTAAAAAATTGATAGGTTAAAATTTTTTTTGAAAGTATTAAGTGTGAACTATACTATTTGAAAGTTTTTTTATTACTTGATAGCTGTCGGCTGTTTCTTCATTACAATTATTCATTAACATATTTTTAATAATAATGCTAATAACCTATATTATCTTAATCATAATTAGTTTTGATTATTTATTGATTTTATCAAGCAATGCATGATTATTACTATCAATCTTTTTTTGCTTTTACAAATCTTTTTATTTTACTCATTAAAAAAATCTATCTTCAGGATAAATGCTATTTTTTATTATATTATGAGCCAAGTTCCCTTACATCTAAGTAAATTTTAAAAAAATAAATTTATGCTTTGATTAATAGTACTAACTGTCTTAAAAACTATTTCAAATTTCCACTTGCAATTTCTAACCTAGCGCGAAAATTCAAAACACTGATATCACTCAATGTTTCATTAATTTCTTTTCATAAACTTGATATGTTAATTTATATGCAAGATGTTTATATATTTCTAGAGTGTTGATATGAAAATGCTTAGCTTTTTTTAATAATGCTCATTTTGGTTGCATTGTTTCCATTTTAATTTTTTAATAAAGTTCTTTTAGAAAATACTATAATATGTAAATGAGTTCATTGCTTTAATCACAAAACAAAATGCATCAATTTTTTTTAATTTGATTTCTAACTTTAAAAAAAAAATTCGAATTTAATCTTTAATTAAGAAAAGTACTTGAAAAATAAAATTCTTCTTTCAAATTAAAATCATGAGAAGTGAGGGAGAGAAGAGTAATACTCTTATCTGTTTAAATTAATAGTAATTTTTTCATTGTTGATAAAATAGTTAATAAAGGTAATTTAATTTTTTTTTATTATTAAATATATTCTGAATTATATATTTTTTTTCAATTAAAAAAAAGTAAATGCATAAAATGTAACTTCATTATTATAAAATTATTTATTTTTAATTGTAATTTTTCCGATATAACAAAAAAAAATTAAAGATAAACTTTCCAAATTATTGTTAAAAATTGAAATAAAAGACCTGGGAGGAGGGAGACCTACATAAGACAGAATATTAAAAGGGCTTTAAACAAAATAATCCAGAGATTTTTTTAAGGAAGTATAAAGCATTGTAGTCCACAAAATTTTTTAAATACCCAATTTTCTCAAAATATTTAATATCTTGTGATAATATTAGTTTCCACAGTGCATTGCATTGTTTCAGTTAAATAAAGAAACGAAAAAAAGTAAATTTATGTCATCAGAACAAGTATGACAACTGCAAACAGAACAAGTAATGTCAGGAACAAAAGGCAAACATATACAAACTTCCTTCTCTATGGGAAAGGTTAAAGGACTCATTCTGCATCTTAGCTCACTTTCCTTGATAATATAGAGTTCTATTTTATTTCAAACTATCACTCAAATTACCATAGTTTTCCTAACCCATCTTATATCAAAGAATATAACATTTTAGCTAAGCTGAAATATTTCATTGTTAAAATGTTTCCTCTTGTACTAGATAATAAACTGAAAGAGGGAAGATATGTTTCTGCATTTATATATTTTCTATAATCTATACTTATAATAAAGCTCAATGTGTGTGTGTGTTGGCGCTCTACAGGCCAGACCGTTGGACCTACAGCTACCAAAATTGGTACATGCATACCTTGGAGGTCGGGAATGTGCACCTCGGAGCCTTTTATTTGAATTTTTAATTAGAATTTGAATTAATTAAAGTTTAAGCGAAATTGCGACGTTTTTCCGTTATAACTTCCGAAAATATTATTGCACAAACATGATTTTTATATCAATTTAAAGAGAAAAAAATTAGCTTTCTATCGGTATCGGTTTTTTTAATTTATAACGTAAGCTTCTATTTTTAACGAATTTTTAAAGAAATATTTTACTCATGTTTTTATCACGTGATGAGATAAAATAAAAGAATGCCGGAAGTTAGTTTTTTTTTTTTTACTCTATCATCGCAAAATAAATCTAAAGAAATGCAACTTTTAACACGTGACTGCATAAAATAAAAGAAATATAAAATGTGATATTTTCTAAAAAAATAAATGCAAAGCAAAGGATTGTATGATCGTTTGCAATATCTAAATAATTACTTCAATAAATCTTCTTTACGGTAACCCTGATCGAATTTAGACAGGTTATGCATTGGAATCCGACTTAATGGCATATTTCTATTATCGTTTGCAATATCTAAATATTTGCAATATCGTCTGCAATATTTGCAATATCATTAATTCAATATTTTTTTCATTATAAAATGTGATAGTTTCTAAAAAAATAAATGCAAAGCTAAGGTTTCTATAAAATCTGCAAGAGCACGTCAAAGGGAAAAAATTAGGTTTCATCACCGTGTTGCCATCATTTTGACGGAAGTTCAAATTAAAAAACTATCATCGCAAATTAAATCGGAAGAAATGCAATTTTTAGCACGTGACTGGATAGAATAAAAGAAATATAAAATGTGATATTTTCTTTAAAAAATGCAAGGCAAAGGATTCTGTGATCGTTTGCAATATTTAAATCATTAATTGAATAAATTATCTTTATTTATACAGGATATGCATTCAAATTCCTTTCCAATGGCCAATTTGTAAAATATTATTAATAGGCATATATATTGTTTAATACTATTAATTTGATCTAAATGAAGTAAACAATGCATTTATGAATAATGACTTTTAGATTTCTTCATACTTTGCTCTGTGACCCATATTTTACAAAGTATTTTTATTAATATTTTAAATAAAAGTTGCAACATCAATCAGTCTTCTACATCAATCATTAAAAGTGACTAATTTATAAAATAAAAGAATATTATTAGGAAAACGCTTTCTTTTAGAACTTTCCGTCTATCATCTTAAAGAAAATGTTAATTTCAGGCCAATCAATGCCCGGAGTTACTTCAAGGCTAATGAATATGCGATTTAATTGAAAATGTTAAAAACCAATTACTCATGGCGAACCAGCTGGTCGCCAAAGGCGGCTAGTAATAGTAATAAAACTATGTAAGGTCATATTATATAGATTAAAGTAAATGCATGTTATTGTTCAATTTAAGAAATAAATTAGCTAAAAATATTAGATAAACAAACAAAGCATAACATTCTTACTGAAGTGCATTCCTAATTAACTCATTTATTAATTTTACCGACACAAACCTGCAGAGGCCTTGAGAGAAAATTGTAATTGCTTTGCTAGAAAGTTACAGTTCAAGACTCTGTTTTGTAAATCAGTGAACTTGTACTTAAGCTAAATGTGTGTCAAATTCTTTGAGGATCAAACATCCTCCATACTCTTATTTAGATAACCATATTTTTTTAAAGTGCATTGTATTTTTTCATTAAAAGCAGTAAAGATTCACACAACATATAATTGAAAAATCGTGTTACTTTCTTACATACTTTCATCCAATGGTAAATAAAATATGTATTTTTTAGGGGGTAAAAGCCTCTCTTACTCACAGATATAATTCATTTTCATTTCAAAGATATATAGTTTTATCCATCTAGCATATTGCTTTTTAAAATTATTATTTAGGTCAATTATAGAATAACAGATAGTCCCTTGCAGTTAAGTACAATAGAGAGCAACGAATTTAATATTAAAATATATCCAATTATCTAGCCTGCTGCATTTCTTAAACATCACAATTACATCAGAAATATTTATATTTACTCTCATTAAAGTGTAAGGTAAAGTTCAAAATATTTTGGTATTTAGATCAAATACATTTTTTCCTGTAGGGATGTGAGGAATACTGACCCATTTTAAAATGAAATTTAGGGCAATATTTGAGCATTTTTATTCTGGAAACCAAATGTAAAATGAAAGAATAAGTGATACATAAAAAGTCAGCAATATCTAAAATTTATTTGACAAATTTGCATATCAAAAGTATTAGAAAAATATACAAATTTTAACAAAGCTTACTAAAATTATTCTTCAAATATAAAAGCTGCCTTAAAAATCCATCAATAAAATTTTTTCATTAATTAAAGAAATACAATATATTAAAAATGTTATAATTTAATTCAGAATTCAAAACAATTTCAATTTACAACCACAAATATTGCTGCCAATTTCATAGAACGTGATCAATTTCAATTCAATTCTTCTTAGGTTTAGTAACAATCTGTAAAAGAAAAAGATTATTAGGAAAAACAAATTAGAAGATATACTCTTTAATATTATTTGATGTTTAAATTTTTTTCCCAAGATTTTTCTACATAAAATTTCAATTTTACATTTCTTATTTCGTAAATTGCATAGCCTTAAGCATTGTTTTTCTTCTATTCCTCCACATACTGGTAATAATAAAATTAAATAAATAAATTCATATTGCTTCCTCAAAAACTGCAAGTCAAAAATATAAATTCAAGATCTGAGCTCCAGCCTCAAATATCATAGCATTTGCATATTTTTGACATGATTAATCAATCTTAATTTAGTTTTGATACTATCAGCTATAATATAATATAAAAATCAATGCAAGCTACAACAGAAAAAAATTAATAAGCCTGTGGCATATTTTTGCAACAACTTCTGTAAATATTCCCCCATAGAAATTAATTAAAAGATGGCAAATTAGTTACTGAAAAATAGTTTAGTTTGCACTTAATTATTTTTTAAACATATTTTTAAATCTGTTTCACAATATTTCCCTTACTGTGAATGAAACCAAATAACCGATGAAAATAATACTAAATTTAGAAATAGATGAACCAAATAACAATGCTATGCCGTGGAACTGAGTCTCTATTCTATTCCAAGTTCATATACACAATGAACAGAGCATACGTAAGACTATTAAAATTACATAGCTTTAAAATCCAACAATTTGACATCATGAACTTGAATTTTTGTCTAAACATTTTAACTGAAACTAAACATAGCCAATATCTCCAATGAATGCCATTATTCAAGACAAATACTACAGCATATAGCCAAGTCTGTATGCTGCAGTAAATATTTGACAGCATACAGATTATTCATTCAGAAAGGTGCTTATTATTTATATTAACCCAAATATTAAATACATTTGAAAATGGATATAAAAAAAAAACAGATTTACCTAGTTTAGTCAAGAAAAAGTAATCCTTTTTTGTATTTTTTTCTAGTTTGAATACTTTTAAAGAAAAAATTAATGACACCTATATTTTTCGTTCCTGTTTAAAATAAACGAACAGCTAGCTATTAGACAGGTTCTTTAATATAATTTCAACTGATGAAAAGTTGTTAAACTAATTACCTATTGATTATATCAAACAATGAAAGTTGTTCCACACTAAGCAAAAATCTAACTTCAAAAAGTTATTTCTTTAGATGTGATTTTTTACAGCACGCATTCAGTTAATTTAATGTATCTTAATATTAATTCTAGGAAATACATTAATTTTTTAAATAAATTGATCTAGCCAAATTCTTTATAAATTAAAACAAATATATTTATCATAATAAATTCAAAAAAAATTTAAATGATCCAGAAGACAATTAGGAAAATTTAAAGCAAAAATTTCAAAAATAAAATTAACTATTGCAATAATGTATTTCTTCCCCGCCAAGTTATATCAAGATCTTGTCTTCAAATAATCATTAAAGCTGGATAGTAATTAAGAAGAAAAATATTTTTGATAAAGTAACATTTTCAGTTTTATGGTGCAAAGAATCTATT
Source organism: Argiope trifasciata (assembly GCA_026543055.1). Taxonomy (NCBI): domain Eukaryota; kingdom Metazoa; phylum Arthropoda; class Arachnida; order Araneae; family Araneidae; genus Argiope; species Argiope trifasciata. The sequence continues at coordinate 1,040,684 of JAPMOQ010018919.1, forward strand.
TCTGAGAATAGACAGAATATTACATATTTAACTAATAAAAGTAGTTCAGATATATTAAACATTTTACACTTTTAAATTTTAATATATTAAATTAATCTTAATAAATTTGAATATGATATACTAATTTAACATTTGATAGGAAATTCTGGCGACCAGCACAAAAAACTGAATTAAGAGACATTCCAAGAAACCTATTCTTCTTTAATAGAAGCAATGAAAAATCCTCTTAAGTGCCTTTTATACTATTATAACTGTTTTTCACCTTTGAATATGATTTCATTTTTAAACGATTCAGTCTCATTTGTTCTTTTCTGTCTTCCAATAATTTCTTAGTCCTGACTTCTTCAAGATTATTCCATAACCTAAATTAATTAACATTAACAGTGAGATATCAAATAAAATTTCTCATCAAGACATATTTATTTTGCAATATATATGTATATATATATATATATATTCACAAAACTATTTCTAAAATATTGAATAATATAACTTACCGTTTGGTTCTTTTCTTATATTCATTTTGAGAAGTCTTTTTACCTGAAAATTTCTTTTCTAAAAAATAAATAAATAAATAAATATATTTAACAAAAATAACTATGCATATTTTTCATGGATTATCTTTCATTTGATTCAGATAAGAGTTGTTTAATCAGTGGATTCAAACTATAAATGGATTCATATGCATAAAGATTCTTCACTGTTTGCAGAAAAAATTATAAGAAAAATTATGTCTAAACCAGAAACATTTTATTAAAACTCAATAACTAATGATATTTAAAAAAATCTAAAAGTTATATGCCTTGATACTATTGAAATGAAACTGATTTTAATTAATTACATTTTAAGATGATACTGTTATTACATTTTTACTCTGAATTTAACACATTTACAAGAAATTCGAAAACGTAAGTCATTGTTCTTTGAAAAAGCAGCATGCAAATTAGTTTACCTTGATTCTTTCCTTAAGGTGCTGAATATTTTAAACTGTACTTGTCACTGGTCAACAGGTGGTTAATCAAATCACATTTTAAAACTAAATCAGATTTTAAATAACTTAAAATAAATTTACTTATTTTGCATTCACAAATGTAAAATGCAAGCATTTTCTAAGACAAATTTTAGTTGGAATTTTAAAAAATTAGCATAATTAATTCATCCAAAATAGAATAAGGAATTAGGCGATGTGAAATCACAGTTTTTATTTTAGCATTTAAACACTTTTAAGTATACAAATGAAACAAAGTATGAATAATAATTAGCTAAGGAAAGGTATTTACATTTTTTTAAATACTGGATTGTAATAAAAATTAAAGAGCAAGGTCTGCAGTATCCTATTAATTTCAATTCAGTTGGAAGTAACAGCTATATTTTCTTTTCTATTTTGAACTGCATTTTTTCTATTAATGAATTACTATTTGCCTTGAACCAATTTTAGTAATTAATTTTGATATTTGAATGTTCATCAACTTTATTAATATAGATCCCACTTATATATAACTCTTAATGTCATTACTTAAATTTACATATAAAGACTATTACAAATAACTTTTTTTTTCACTTCTTAAGCACTCTGCTGATATGCAAGTGCAGAAAATTTTCGACAGCAACTTTTATTAGTTAATCTGTGACAATCTCCAAGATACAGTTAACAGGATAACAGTCCCTCTAAATGGACACATCAGTATTATGCACACATAATTACATGCACGTTTGATAGATGAACCTCATACAATTACATATCCCTTAATAGATTCAAATGAAAGTACAGTGTTCTTCATAACATCAAGAGTTAATAGAGTGATTAAACAGCTTCTATGCCTCACTAAGGAGTATTGGAATGAAAGTTAAATATTTTAGGTTTTTCCCATCATAGCTCCTGATCAAGTTACCATACAAACATTATTCTTTTATCATTTTAATAACCAAAAAAATTAGCTTTATAATGGCACCAATTTTATTACTGTATCATCTTTCTCAGACTTTTGATCAAATTTTTTCAAAATTATATTCAGCATAATTTTTAACAATTCCATTAATTAGAACACTAATTTAATCATATTTTCTTCACTCAATGTAAAGGTGATACAAATACATCATTTTAAATGTCTCTATAGTGATTGCTATAATGTAATTCCACTATACTGTTATCATAACATGCTAATTCTAACTTTAGAATTGTTTTATTTTTTTTCCCCCTTGTTCCACACGAGCATTGGATAAACTTTGACAAAAAGAAGAAGAAAAAAAAAAAAGGAAGAAAGAAATGTTAAGCAATTTAAATGAATCACACATCTTTTTAAAGATTTATAAAGAAAAAAAAAAAACTTAAAACTTTATTATTTCTTCATTAAAATTGCTATTTTTAAGACATCAAGATTTTTATTTAGCCATAATTGAAATTTGAATTCACTTTCAGTAGCATCTGTGACTTCAGTTATGATATTGCATAATTTAAAATGCTTTAATTCATTTCAGGATTATTTTCAATTGGCTCCACAATACATTCAATCAAAACAATAATAGTAATTTTTATTAACTTTGAGCATGTTAAGGGCAGAGTATTTATTTTAATGTTTTACAGTACAAATTTGGAACTCAAAATTTTGAAATCTGGTGTCATTTTTTAAATTATGCTTTATATTTATAAAAATCATTCATTTTTGTTTAATAATTATGTATTATTCATTAAAATTACTAAATATTTCAAATAAATCATTCTATCATTAGTTTAAAAATTGTTTTCTTGTATGGTATAAGTTAGTATGGTATTATGGTATTTAAAAAACCTGGTCTCTTATCAGTTACGAACAGTCTTTGCAGTAAATACATTCAGGATGCATAAATAACGAACAAGATTCCTTTATTTTTTCACCAAAATAAATTATTAATAGAGCTTTCACTTTAGTAACAGTTAACATTTTTTACATTCCAGCGGGTGACCGAGCACAGCTCGGAGAAAACAGGTATCGAAGCTAACTCGAAGATTTAAATTTTCAATTGTGATTTATCAAAACAATACATGCCATAAGAAAATTTGTGAAACCATTGGTGAAAAGATAACCGGTTAAAGTGCACCATTGTAAACTATTCTAAACAAAGTTAGAGTTTGGAAAGGGAACTATTCTATACAAAGGTAAAGTAAAATTAAAGATTGAAATGTGTTGAAGTTCAATATTTTTGACAAATTTATTTAGAAAAACCAAACATATATACATACATAAGAAACATATTATAAACCTATAACAGCATAAACATAAAACTTTATTAGTTCGCCATATTGGCTATAGATGGCAGCACGTTACCGCTTGAAAATTTAAGTAGCCATTATGGCGAACTAATAAAGTTTGAAAATATCCTATCTGTAACTCCGAACTGCTCGACCGTAGCGCTTCAAAACCGACGCCAATCGATTCCTCGTGGCCCAAAACCCCAGACCCCCAAGTTTACCGGAGTTTATTAATTCTGGGGCGATTTTCGACTTGACAACCATTCCTCGTATTATAGTATTAGATTAAAGGATAATGTTGCTTAAGAAACTATACCTTCAATATTATCAGATTTCATGCAGCTTTGCTCATGCTTCAGGAAAGATAATAATGATGGTGAATCACAATAACATGGGCTAGACGTAGAATCACTGGGAGTATTTAAATTATTTAGGGTGGAAGAAACACTGTGAAGACTGGAAGGTGTTTTTAAATCATCACTACGCAAACTACAAGCTTCTGAGAATAATCTGGACTTTTGCGGAGAATCGGGTCTCATAGTGAGTTCTGTGTTCATCAAAGTTAAACTGGGTTCCTCCATTATGCCAGTTTCCTAAAAATGTTGATAATAATAAACATTGATAAAATCATCCATAGGAACAAAAAAAAATATGCAATAAATCTACCAATTAAAATAGGCAAAACAAAAAGAGACAACATATAAGGCAGACTTCTACAAACACCTCACTTAATAATAAAGAATATGTGCTGGGACTCTGCAACCAGATAATTTAACTAAGAACTACCACATTTGGAAGAGATATACTTTGAAAAATGGAAATGTATATATTGTCAGGATTCTATAAAGTTTTAGTTAATAGATAATTAAGTAGATTTTGATGCTTTAGATAATAACATCCAAAAATTAATTTTTACACATTTTAATTTTTTTTTTTAAATCTATTACAACCAAATTATCAAATACATTTGTGTGTGTGCAATATTTCAACATATTTATTCTTGTATATAGTTTTTATTCTTGCATCGGATATTCAACTGTGCAGTTTAGTAGAAGGAAATATTATGTCTAACATGGTGACAGACAGTACAATTTTGGTAGCAGTATCTGCTGAGACACTACTAAATTTCATACATTGCCTGTAGGTGTAGCATCACAACTAATAATTATAAAATTATGTGATATGACAGAATGGATTAAGCTATTTACGTAGCAAGGCATTCTATCATAGCAATTTCAGTAACTCAATATCTGAGGGCATACTATGCATTTAAGTGTTAATATTTGTATAATGCATGTGAGAAATCATAACATTGTAATATTTATAAAATAACTGCATTTTTAAAGCATTATGACCATCATGATATTTGATTTCATAAAGGAAGTTCCAGGCTTCTAACATAATTCATGCTTAAAAATACATTCCTGTTTGATAGTTTTGAGCATTAGGCTTAAGTATAAGAGATTTGATGAAAATTAAGTGCAACCAATATAACACAGAAATAAACTGGTTATCAAAGGTGGCTGGCTTATTAACAATATTTAAAATATGTATAAACAATTAATAACAAATGATGAGAAATTCCCATGAAATCCAAATTACTATTTATATAGTCAATGGCAAATCATGTTAATAAATAAAACTAATAATCTACATATTCATAAAAAAAATGTTTCAAGCGAGGTAATCAAAAAATTTAACTCATTATCATTAATTATAAAAAACATTTGCGATGCAAAATTTCATATCAATAAGCTACTAATTGATTTTTAAGGATTTCATAATCTAAAAAAAGCATGGATAAAATGATATGTTTTATTATTACAGATAGATTTAGAAGAAATTATCATAAATAGTTTTTAAAAATGAACTTATTTGCAAGTTATCTCAAGTAACCCTCTTTCCCTACTTATTTGCAACTTATTCCAGGAGATCTCTTCAACAAAAAGATAAGCCACTTTTTTTTTTCTTTTCCTCAACTGAAATCGAAATCATGTAATTATGAGAATATATGTATATAAAATTAGGTAGATGATCAACTCATTGTTTTTAACAGAAAATGCTGAAAAACTCATTGTATTTATTCCACTGGAGACAGCAATCCTATCACCCTTATGAAGAAAATTTATTCTGATATATTTTAGTTAGGAAGGTTAGTAAGAATTTTATGAAACTATGGATAATCAAATATAGAGGCTCTTATTAATACAAAATGACTATTAAAACTTGAAATAAAGGTTTGGCTGAAAAAATATATCAGATAATTATATTTTAGAAACTTTTTTTCTTTATGAATATCTAACTTGAGATAATATTAATTGCAAAACTTTCCTCAAATTCAGTCAATAGTACATATACTTTGCTTTCCACAAATAAAAGAAGATTGAACATTGAAGACAGCTAAAAATAAGCAAAATATATTTTACCTCAATTATTTCTTCTATGCTTTTAACAGGAGTTGACTTATATGTTATTTTGGATTCAGCAAACATCTCAGAAAGATTTGTTGCAGAACTACCACTAAAAAATAAATTTCTGAATTAAGGAATATTAAAAAGTAAAATATGAAAATGCAAAGTGCAAAAGACTTGCACTTTGAAAAAAAAAAAAAAAAAAAAAAAAAAAATGTGAAAACCAACTTTAAAATTATTTATAAAAATTACATCATTAACTGTCAAGAAATTACTACCTCAACCAAAAGGTCAAGTTTCTACAATTATGAATCAAGCCATTTCCAGAAATTATTATTATAAATTCTACTGACAACTTTGTCTGAATATAAGGAAAGGATTTAAACAATATCAAATGTAATGCTTAAAACTTTTTCCCTTCTTTCTTATGTAACTCCCTACAAACATAAAAGACAGTAAAAAGCATTCTTCTTGCAGAAACAAAAAGTCTTCAAGCTTTTCTGTGCAAGTCAAAAGGCTTCAATTTTAACAAAATAGCGATGCAATCAATGATATAAGAGGAAATGCTTATTTTTCACTAAGTTCTATACATGATTTCATTGCAAAAGCTTAAATTCAAACCACATTGGTATGTTTAAAAAGGGAAAAGAGTATTTGCATGAGAAAAGAACACATGGAAATAAACTTTATCTAAGAAAGAATTTCAAAACAGTTCCATTACTCTTTCTGCATTAATTACCTTTCAAAAGAGTAATATTATCCAAAAGTGACAGATATTAGCTTTTGAAATGAGCCATACATTTATTGTTCTTATGTTTTTAAGTTAACGCTGTGTTCTGTAGTACTATTCAATAGTGTTTCTTTTGTAACAGGTAAATTGTCTGATTTTGCAATCCTGTCATACCAGTCAAATTAATATAGAGTATTTCTGTAAAGATGTTTTACTCAAAATGGTTATTGATTCATGTATTTTGCCTTTAATGCATAATAAATATTTCAAAAGAATATCTGATTTGATACTGTTTAGTAAAAAAATTCTAAATATTATAGGATGTTTTTAATATTACTAGGGGGCTCCACCCCCAGGAAATGCTAATGCAGTCCCTCCCAGATTGCTTTGAAATCTGAGCTTGTTTTGCTCACCATCTACTAAACCACTTTAGAAATGAGTAAAATATTATTTAAATAGTTTATACTAAAATGTGATAAAACAATGAAAGACATAAAAAATGGGAAGCAAAAAGTTCACTCGAAAACTGAATCTTAAAAAAGTTCTTTGTTAACACAAATAACTTGTAGTGACAGATTGAACCTGCAATGTTTGTGTTTGAAGTCCAGTAACTTATCCATTTGACAAAAGCGATCGCTCATGTCTACTGGCTGTTACTGGCTTATTAAGACGTGAACAGAAGTTTGAAAATTCATAGTCTGAGGTCACCAATGTGGTTGAATTCCGCTAAGGATTGAACCTATGATGTTTGGGTTTGAAGTCCAGTAACTTATCCATTTGACAAAAGCGATCGCTATTGTCTATCAGCTGTTACTGGTTTATTAAGATGTCACTACAAACTTCTTATTTAGGAACTACATATATCCACCACAGAAACATTTTTAAAAAAGTGCTTTGCTCACAATTTTTCAAAGTTGGGAACTATACCACAAAAACAGAGTTTAAAAAAATTGATATTAGAAAAAAATTCTCTGAAAACAGCTATATTCAAATTCAGTCCACTCCAAAATAGGATTAAAAAAAAAAAAAAAAAAAAAAAAAAAATGGAAGAAATAAAAAAAAAATGTAAGGTAAAATGTACACTTGAAAACTAAACTTTTGGAATGACTGGATGTTATGTATTATTCATGAGAATTTTCATTCAACCTGTCTTCTCTTTTTCAATGATTTTGTATTAAAATCGATGTAACATGACTTATACTCATTGTACAAAAATTTTGTTAGTTAATTTTTCTAACACATTCGCTTGAAATCTTATCAGTGTGATGTTACCAAGCAAGGTCGAAAAGCTGTCAAACTGCGATTAACAAATTCAGCCTGATTTTACATTCCATGTAAGCATTTTATATATATAGATAATACAAAGTTGAATTTTATAAAAGCTTGCAAGAAATTTTTAACAAATATAACATATATAAAGTGACAAATCTACATACTTGCTAGGTGTTGTACAAGGTGTGTGAAATTTGGGTGAAGGGGATGCAAGTTGCTGCAAAAATAATTAAAATAAATTAGTTTCAGAAAATATATATTAAAATTATATATTTGTTAGCTTACCATATATCAAATATATGAAGCAGTATGTGTTTTCAATTTTACAAAAACTTAATTTTTTGAAATAAAACAAAATTTTGAATAAATCCAAATTCTCCAAGTTAAAATAACCAAAAGAATACAGCATTTTTAAAATCTTGAATAGCCGGTTGATGAATTATAAAAAACTCAAATATTCGATTCATCATATCAAAAGAATATTCAGGTTTCTCTCAATATATTTCAAAAAATAACAAATGATATTTTTTGCATTAAAATAATCCTGAAATATAAAGTTATACCAATTTAAACACAAAACTACATATTATATATATATATTTTTATTAATGTTTAAATTCACGAATTAACAAGTTTTAAATTTCTATTCAAGGATTGAATTTTTAGATTTCAATTCAAGAATTGTTTTGACTGGCATAAAAATGTTCTTTGATTCCAATTGAACAAGTATGACAAAATATCGCAATTCAAAATTGTATCCAATTCTGCCAAACAGGTTTTTTAAAAAAAATATGTGACAATAAAAAACTTTCAATGCAATAAATTTTCATTTTTGGGAAGTAGGTATTTTAATTTACAAAAAATGCTTTAATAAGAATTTAAAAAAAAAATCACTAAAAATTAATTAAAAAATAAGGTATGACTTTTCACATTGCTTCAGATTAAGATTTTTTTTCCCTCTCCCTTTTTAACATAAACATGAAGCTGAAGGTAGAAACCGATACATATTTTTTTTTCTTTCAAGCAAAATTTGGAGAAAATAGACGAGTTGAATGCAGCAGTAAAAAATTATTTGCAAGGCCCTAATTAACCAAAACAAAGGTTTCAATAAATCAATTATTCTAATTTAATCTTTTTTTCTATTTACAAAAATGAGTTGAGTATAAAAGAAAACTGGAAAGTGATTTTAAAATACCAAAATGAATGTCAATAGAAACTTGAATATATAAATTAGCAGTGTCAAACTAGTATATTTAAAATATAATTAAATATTTTTAGAAATAAGTTTTTCTTTTATTTTCCAATTACTTTAAAACCCTTTGACTTAAGCTTGTTTTCTTAATATTTATTACTAAATTTATCAACAGTTTAACTATTTTAAATTATATGATTTGAGAATGTTTTTCAACAAATATTTATTTGTTTATTGTAACTAGATATGCATATCAATTCATGAATTTTGAATTCTTATTCAGTAATATTTCATAATTTCAAATGTTGAACTTTTAAAAATCTGTTAATTTCTCTTAAAGCTAAGTTATTGTTTTGAGGATTAAAAAAAAAACTGAATGAGGAAGTGACTGCGAAGTTACCAATGGAATGACATATTAGAAACATTAAAATAGCTAATTAATATCTTCATATATACATTTTTTCCTTGTATATTTTTTTGTTACTTTGAACTGACTTTCCTAACATTTTATATCACAAAATTTCTCATTAAAGAAAAGAAAAAAAATTAAAAAATGGTGTTGGAATTGAAAAACATGAGCTTATGCAAATATAAAAATAGTAAATATCCTCTTAAGTGAATGCAGTTTAGATATTTTTAAGCAGGACATACTTACAAATTAAATGGTATATTTTCTTTGAATTTAACCTTTTTAGATAATAAACAAGAAATGTTTGGATATTATTTCGACAGATTGTACCACATGATGGGCATTCACAAGTAAAAGATGTATGTAGCAAGAATAGTGCAAATGTATTAGGCATTTTTAAGGATTGTTTGCTTATTATAGCAAATCATACAAATCAAAGAATATATGTAAGCGATTTTGCCTTGGAAATATATTGGTTAGGTTAAAAAAATGGCTGTGTAATTAGAGGTGAGATATAAAATATGAGGAATAGTTACAAGCAGTATTGCAGATTTGTAGAATATATTTTATGAAGATGTTAGAGTTCTAGTCAAATGATCCAAATTTCTATGACAAGGAACATTATATACATATTATATCTAAAAGAAATAATCGGATACATGTTGCCAAATAGGCATAAGGAATGTAAGCAAGCATTGGCTATAGAAAATCATTCAAGAGGATGACCAAGAGATCAAACCATGTTGAACTATTTGTATGTAAGCCAGATAAACAAATGTCCCTTTCAATATTGCAAAAAAAAAAAAAAAAAAAAAAAAAAAAAAGAAAGAAAGAAAGAAAGATACAAATAATATTATGAACTTGTTAATAGAATTGATATGTATTAGGCATATATATTGTTTGAATATTTTTTTCACATTTTGATTTAATGTGCTAACATATTCATTTGACACGAATTCAGAATTGCATACTGTTCACAAGCATTTTGGAAATTGGAAATTACCGAGATGCTGATCCTTTGATTTAGATAAATATAAAACTGAATTGTTATAACTTTATATTCTGGAAACAAGGATATTCTAAGGATACACATATTGCTTCATGATACAATTTTAATAGTACTATTAAAAATTATTCAATCATAAAGATGATAACTATCAATAGCATGTGCAGGATGCATTTATTTTACTGAAAGTGAAGAATTACATTTAATGTAATTTCTCAGTTTTCTAAAAAGAATCTGTATATCACAAACATGGTACTCACCAATCCAAAAGAAACAAGCTTTTCGGTTAAATTAGTAAAAATAAAAAAGGAGGAAATTTAGATATAAAATAAATTATAATTTGCTTCCTTTTTAGTATTCAGTTCATTAGTTAAAGCTTTTATGAAAATTTAAGATTCTTTGCCTTTCAAAATTATTAATTCAACATAAAGAATACAAAATGTTATTAATTTTTAAAATTACAACTAATAACCATAAAAAAAATTTCTTACATAAATTATACCAACTGTGCATATTTATTAGATTAACAGTTTATGTTACCAACTTCTGACAGAAAAGATGATTTTTCATTAGAATAGTAGCAACAAAAAATGTATACAATTACACTGAAATACAGAACCTAGCCTAGTAAAATTGGCAAAAACTGACACATTCAATAGTATGTGAACTTTATTGAATGTGAAATTCTTAAAATGATATTTTGATGGCTTTGAAATTAGAACAGAATAATTACAATAACTTTCAATAATAATTTTTTTTAAATCCAATTAACTTATAATACAAATGTAAATTTTTTAAACAGCTTACCTGGGCCAAAGCTTGCAAAATAGGGTTTGGAGATGTTGAAGGTGGACATGCTTCACCATGACTGGATGAAGAACACCCACGTTCCTTCTCAACTGATTTGAAACTATCTGGCAATTTCTCTTGAGAATACTTTAAATCATTATTAATAGTTAATGCTGAATTTTTTTGAGAGCTACTCGAATTTACAAATTCTACATTATTTGTTGAATGCAAAAATCTATCTGGAGATTTGGAAGAATTTGCTTTATTGCTTTTGACATTTTTTGCTGGTGCCAACATTTGTGCAGCAAATATATCCTTATTATTTTTATCAATTTCTTTCTTTTCAAATGGAGTAAAATCCTCCAGATTGAGTTGAGGAGTAAATCCTGCACTAGGTACTTTCACTGCTTTCTCAACCCCTTTAGTGTATTTCACATTAGAGCTTCTAGACTCAGCATGGTTTTTAAATGGAGCTTTACTAAGCAACTTTTGTCTTGCAGAAAGATCCCCTTCTAATAAGTTGTCTTTAGATGAGTTTTGCTGAATATTAGAATCAGCCACGAAATTGCTTTTAATACCCACAGATGAGTTTGCGAGATCTTTCACATCTAATCTGAGCTGTACAGGGTAACTGAAACTCGGACTGTTAGATGTTCCTTGTTCTTCATAAGCTTGACTAGTAGTTTTATTCTGAAAAGGATGAGGGATCTTTAGTCTTAAATTCAAAGATCCTTTTTTGAAATATTCCTCATTTGAATTGTCATTCAACCTATTACCACTTGGTGTATGAATATTGCTTAGACTAGAAAAATACGAATGTGGAGTCATCGGTTGAAAATTAGTATCTGCAGTATTCTCATTCTGATAACCTTCGTTAATTTTATCCAAAATTTGAGCTTCTTTTTCATTTGAAGAAGTATCTGTTTGTTTTGTAGAAATATTTTTTGGAGTTGAAACATTAGATAACAGAGATAATGGCTTGAAAGAACCCAAACTACTGTCAACAGGAATTCTTTGAGAAAGAACACCAGTGCAAGGTGCATGCTTGGTATCTTTTCTAGGAGAGAAAGGTTTTGTGCTTAAAGATTGATGTTTAAGAGTAGTTTTATAAACACTAGAGAAGTCGGAATGAGGTGTCATTCGTTTGAAACTATTTATATTACTTTCGGGTGTTTCAAAAGCTTCTGAAACATTTTTATTTTGTAGAGAAGATGGATTATTCCTCTCCCTAATATTATAATCTTTCTGTTTTCCAGATATCTCATTTGGTGTAGACAAATAAGTTTGCGGAGTCATTGGCAAGAAGGCACCCGATGAGTTTTCATGCAATTCAGTTTGCCTTTTGATATCCACCTGAGCTGAACTTTTCGAGGATGGTTCACTATCATGCCCAATACTACTTATATCATGAAAGTATTTGGATAAGGCTGACATGCTGGTAAGAGGAGACTGAGTGGTTTTTGAGTCTCGTAAACTGGATGAGTATGGTAATATCTGAGATTTTGCACCTGATGCAGATTTAAGAGTTGATCCTGATGAAGGGGTCAGAAGGTCATGTGAACTAGATCCAGCACCAGATGTTTTGACATCTGCAGTAGAAGAAAAATCTGAAACCTGATCATCAGAAAGAAACTGAAGATTTGGAATTTGATGCTTAGGAGTCTGCATTTTGCTCAAAATAGATGATGGGGTCTGTAAGTCAGAAAGAGTACCTGAAATAAGAGGTGCTTGCTCTTCAGTTACACCATGCTTTTCTATGGGTTCTGGTGATGGCTTTTGGATGAATCGGATACTCCTGGCTATCTCCGCTACCTCAGAAACTGGAGCATCAACTAAACTAGCAGAAGCAGTGTCAACTTCATCAGATGAGATGTCTTCAAAATCATCCTTCTTAGGTAATAATTCATTATCAAGAGACACTTGTGCTACATCGAGGGATGATTCCTTTGTATCATTAGTAAGAACTGAATCCATCTCAGGGATTGTACTTAAATCATGATATACATACCCAGTCAGACTTTCTTTTTTGGAAGGCTCTTCGACTGCAACATCAGGGCTAACAGATCGATCAGGAGAGTGAGAAACTTCTGCTGATAAAGTTTTCAGTCTGTTATCTATAGAAAATATATTTGAAATATTTGTAGCAATGACTTCCTGACAATTTTGCAATAATTCATCTTCACTAGAGCTATTAGTATTATATAGTAAGGCATATTCTTGCTCTAACTTTTTATATTCATACTGTTTGATTCTATCGTCTCTAAGGGACGAGATTTCTTCCCCTATTTTATTCTGTACTTTGAAGAAACGCCTCAATGAAACAGGTGAAATTTGAGAAGGATCAGTATCAGCAGTTCTTCTATCAGAAACTTCAATATATTCAGAAAATGCAGTCGGGCTTTTCAAATCAATCATAGCAGATGTATGATTAGCAGCTCCTGATGTTCTTTCTGAATTAACTTCAGGTGAATTTGGTTTTTTTAAATACTTATCAGCTACTAACTGGATATATGATGTAAGTTTAGATTTCATTGAATCTGAATGTAACTCATTGCTTGACGAGGAGTTTCCTCCCCCCACCAATTCATCAGGAGATTTTGCAATTAAGTCATCAGATTGTTTACTTAAGCTCTTTGCTAACGGCACACAATCTTTATGAAATTTTTTGTCTTCAACCAACGGAATGGTGCATCCAGGTGAATCGCAAAACTTACAAACTTTAGGCAAACCAAGTTTTGAAGGCAAAGACAAATAACTAGAAGAAGACCAAGTTTCCAAGGGACTCCTAATGTCTGAAGCAGTATCTGATTGGCATGTAAATAATTCAGGTAGATACCTACCAGAACTGTTTGCATGTGTCTTATACATGTATCCAGGATCTCTACAAAAAAATCAGAAATTTCAAAATTCAGAATATTGAATGTGTATTAAATATTTTGTTTTAAATTAATTGCAAATTAACTCGGATATTTCAACATTAGCAATATTTGTTTGTTTCAGTCAATCTTAAAAAAGGTTGAATTTTTAAAAAAAATTCAATCGAGAATATTAATAACAATGATGTTTCTACAATTTGTTGGCAAATACATAAGGTGCAGAAGTGCTTTGTTAGCGAAAATTCCTAGAATGTGTGCGATCAAATCAGGGTTCCAATTACAAAGGAGAAAACCCACCATATGAATTTCTTTCTTCCCTTTGACCTATTGAGTATAAAATTTGATACAGATTTATAATTTTGATATTCAAGATAATAAATGAAACTTCATTTATCTTGCCTATTGCATTTAAGTTAACAGATTCCTACATTCTCGAATAGATATATTCTGAAATGTTATTCCTTACAAAGGGCTAGTTAAAAATTTGATACACGAAAATCCAGCAATAAAATTTCAAATTTTCATACTTTTCCCTCATTATATGTAGAAATACATATTGTAGTAGATATACTTCTTTATTTAATACAAATCTATTTTTGGTACATTGCATTTTTAATTTATAAGATTCACAAACACACATAATTAAAAAAAATCTAAAATGAAGTGATAAAACAACTAAAAGGTCAAATGTTTTGAGAATTACAATAACTTTCTATTCTATTCTTTGTATAAAAGATTATAAAAATTTTCAAAATTGTAATATTCAAATTCTTATATTAGTTTCTTAAAAGATATGGAATACATAACAGTTGTAGTATATTCCTTTTTTTCTTTTTCTTGAGAAACAGATATGAAACAAGTATTTATTTTTCCTGTATTTACAGGTTGGTATGGTCATTGTAACATATCAACAAACCATTAGAATTTCACTCCTCTTGTGTAACTTATGTCAGTGTCTTAAATGACTTAGTAGAATTGAACAAAATAATTCTAAATAGAAATTGACAAGTTCCATAATGACTAGGATATCTGAAAAATAACTATATACTTTAGAAGGTAGTCATTTCTGCTATTTGAATTTCGCTGAAATTTCCAGGTTTTTAAAGAAACTTCTGGATTTTTTTCCCCTAATGTATCTCATATCCATAAACTGTTTTATTTTAGTTTTAAAAAATAAAACAGTTTTTCATAAAGTAAAATAAAATTTAATTAACATAATTTTCACTGGCTGAATTTCAGATAAATTTCAATTAAACTCTCCCCTCTCTTTGCAACTACATTAGATGCATGTTCATTTAGATCTCAAGGGTTAGTTCTTTTACACAATCAGTCATATCTTAGAACAGATGAAAGATGCAGTACAAAAACAAATGCACATTGTTCAAGTGCTTAAGAATGAAATGATTTGTTTCCTTCCTGCAGATTTACCCTTTATCCATACAGCTCACTAATACACAAATCAGAACTGAACAATACTAACTGGGGGATTCTAAATTTATATTTATACAAAATAGAAAAAATATTCAATGATATTAAAACCAAGTTAACTTTCAGACCATTAACTATAATAATAAAACCATCTACAGACTCATTGAATCTATAATCTTTATTAATGGGAATTTACAAAAAAGTAGAATTGAAAAATGACACTGAATTAGAAATGTGCTGAGTTAATACTTTAAATTTTGAGTTTAGTTTTTTTTTATCTGTATTTCTCAAGAGATAATGTTTTTCACTTTATACATAACAGCTTTAAATTTATAAATGTTCTGTGAAATTAAACTTATTGCACTATATAGAACACTAGATTAGGATAGATCATTTACAAGACAAATTGCTGGATCCACTATTTGGGTAAGACAAAAGATCTCTGAAAAATGAAAACAGCATGCTGAGAGATAATGTTTTGATTGAAAGTAATAAGCAGAAGTGAAACTGTAGTGCACTTTTATTTTGTACCAGTTGATAGATTCCAGATTATGTTTTCTAATTTGTTTTGAAGGATTTCAACTACACGATTTTTAAAAAAAAATTATTATGGATACGAAGCTAATATCAGATATTTGCAATTTGATTTCATTTGATCTCTGTGCTTAGGGATAAAAAAATGGTTTAATTTTTTTGTGCTACTTCCTTTTTTCTAGTTGCCATTCAGGATGCTTCTATGAAAAAAAAAAAGTAGATCTTTGCAATAAACAGACTTTTTTTATAAATGTGTCATGAATACTACGGTAACACATTTGCATGTAATGAAAGGTGGATTCTTGTAGAAAGAAATTTCAAAATCAAAACAATAAAGCAAATTGTGCAGTCTAACAAAAGAAAAATGGATGCATTTTCCTGAAATATATTCAGACATTTGAACAGAATTTAAAATTATAATTAGGTACTTAAAATCAGAAAGATGGCAACAACTGCATACAGATGTTGAACATAACTGACATTTCTGTCTTTTGGAAAAATTTAAATTTCTTCTATTAGAGCATTTATCAATTCGCCACAGGAAAAATCACTTTAGAAGAATTTTAAAATCCATATGTTAAAACAAGGATCCTTTCAAACCCTATATTTATTTTAGAAATAAGACAATAATAATAAAAGAAGATGAACACAATTAATATAATTTGATTATTGTCTTGATTTATTATTAGCATAATTAAAATTGTTTTTAATCTAATTGTGCGTAACTATATAATTTAGCCATTACAGATAATCATGCTTTTAAAATAGCAAAAATGTTCTAAATTAAAGAATCATATTCATGCTGCTTCAATCAATAAATGTATGTTTAAAAAATTAAACTGCTTAAATTTTCACAATATCTGATTACATTAGTCAAAACATTTCCATAAATTTGCTATCCCTGTAACTAAAGATGGCGATGTTATAAAATTTTGAATATCATGTTTTTCTTAATTGGAAGTATATGCTTATCCTTAATTGTTTAGATACTAAGTATTGAAGCTCATGATTAGAGAGAATGCGTATATATGTTTATAGCTGTTAAACAAAAATATTAACCTCCGTCGGAAACTCATGACACCTCCTTGCAATAAATCAGCTTGAGTACTTTTTGAAGATAATGGTGCTTCCATTTTAACTGGAGACTTTTCAACTTCAACTGCTTTATCTTCAGTGGGCAACTTCAATATATCAGCTTCAACTGACTTGTCAAGTGATAAAATTTTAGGACGAGCTGTAAAACAGGAAAAAGAATGATTATTAATACATCCAATTCAAAAACAATAGAATAGGGTAAATGCAATTTTAATAAAAAAATTGATTGAAAAATATTTTTAAAAAATGGTTACAACTGCTTTAATGTTTCATAGTGACTGCTGATTTTGATAGCTGAAGAAAGGCTAGACTTCTATCAAAAGAATTCAGCTTATATCACTTTTGAGGGTTAAAAAAATTTTTTTTTTTTTTTAAAATCTTGTTTTGCATTATGTTGGAATATGTCAAATTTTGTATTAACCAAACAGCCTTTGTGGAAGGCTTCAGTTTTCTGCTTTAATTGGTAGCTGAAGTGCATCAAATGCTTGTGGAAATTTATGGTAACAATGAATAAGTTTTGTAGAGAATGGTTTTAATGTTGCAAGAATGGTGATATCAGCAATGAAAGTCTGAATCTGGCAGCAGGAAAAAATTGAAGACAGAATTGAATTGCTGAAATTTGAGTCAAATGTTACAGGAGCTAGCAGAAACTTTGGGAGGGACACAACAAGTAGTTTTGATATGTATGAAATCTATGAGAATGGATCAAAAGAAAGTAATTGAGTGCCTTCTGAACTGGAACCAGGAGGAGGTTGAAGGCGATTTTCACTTGCAAATAGACGATTCAAAGAAAACAAAGAAAAATGCATGTTTTACATGCATTGTGACAGGGATGAGAAGTAAATATTCTATGATAACAACAAGAAAAAAAATACTAGGCTATACCTAGTCAATTGTTGCCATTGTGCTGAATATTTATGGTTCAAAGGCCATGCTGTGTATCTGGAGAACCCAAACAGTAATGTATATTACAAGCTGCTATAATAAGAGGATTCCATTACAGACAATCAATATAGGTTACAACTGACTCATTTGAATTATGCATTTTGGACGATTGTTTAATCTGTTCATTCATTTTGTTCTGAAATAAATGCATATTTGAAACATAAAACAGACTAAACTAATTTGTATTCCCAATAAATTTTAAAGCATTCTACAAAGTCTCAACCTTTTAACAATCCCTATTCTATACGTTTTTCTGCAAAATACAAATTATTAATTACCATTTTTAATAAAGCTACTATAAATCTACAAGAATTAATCCTTAAACAAAGAAATTCTTTCATCATTAAATGACTGCTTAAAATTGGCTACATTCACCTGTCAACAAATGATTAAAATATCACATTAGTTCATTCACATTTTTCTGTCATAGATTTCTTTCCAATATATATATTAGCCATCTTTGGCAACCAGCTGGTTAGTTAGGACTAATGCATGCCAAACATTTTGTATCACTTAATTCTTCTGAAAATAATTTTTCCAAATTTTGATGGACATACAACTCATACTATTTTAGAAGTTTATTTCATTGCTTTTGAATTTAAAAACAGCAAATAATGCACTAATGAATATATTTTCACTTCTGAAATTCTTGCATTATTATATATTTGCTGAACAAGCTGATAAAATTGAAAATTTATAAAAACCATATGTATATTTTTATTATTTGGCAATAATTATCAATAAAAATGAAAGAAAAAAAATTATTATAGTGTTGAAAACAGGCATTTACTGTAATCAACAATTCAACCACAATGTCACTTTGTCTAATGCCTACCTTTTTCGTCAATGTAGCCCTGTACGATTAAAAAGAAAGAAATGAAATATTTTTTCAAAAATTAAGGCAAACCTTTTAGGATATCTTGATTATTTTGTAAGTGCATACACTCATACTGTAAAATAAGATAAATATTTCCTGCAATTAAGCAAGACACAATTTTTTTTTTAAGTTACAATATTTTTTTTCTTAGTTCCACCCCACCCCCAAAGTAAAGTCACAGTAAAATTTCCTTAAATGTTATAAACACTGACTTGTATCAAGAGCTAAACAAATATAAATATAAATGGTTTTTTGGTTAGGGGAAAAAAAGATATTTTAATGATATGATTAGGGTAGAAAACGAATATTAACATAATTTTAAACTAGGAGGCCTGTTTGCCTCTTTACGATACAGTACTGGATGGCTGAAGTATAATGCACTGCAATATTTTTTTTAAATTATATTGATCTTAACACAATTCCATTCTGCAGTTTGTAAGCAGCGAAAAATTTAATCACTGTTACATAATTTTGGTACATTAAAAAATCTAATCAATTTTCCTTTGTGATAAATTACACCACATGCATCAGAATTAACTTTTTAAAACAATGACTTTTGCCCTTGTTTTTATGTAAAGTTATATTAAATGCTGCAAAAGAGTAATAATAAAATACTTTTTTTTCAAATTGATTAAATTTAAATCACCAGATAGTTATGGATTTTAATATGCTTCTGAATATAAATATACTTTAACGAGTGGTTTTTAGAAAGAACACCTTCAGCTTCCAAAAGTGGCTTGATTTCTTTTTCGTATGCTTCATTTAGTTCAATCCGCATTTGATCAAGTTGGCTTATAACAGCATCCATTTCCTTACCTAAAAATAAATTAATCTATTTAAAAAAGTAACTACATTTGGTTCTCAATTGACGAGGCATATAATTTCAAAAACAGGGTGTAAAATAAAATAATTCAATCTTATCCCTAAAAAAAACCCTGAGAATTCATATACAATTCACTTTTAATAAAGAAATAATTTTTCACTTTTAAGAAGGCATCGACAAGTAATTATTAAACAATCCAAGTATGATCAACTCTAATTTGATCTTATTAATCTTTTGTAATTTTTTTCAAATCTTTTGTATCAAAAACTAATAAATAATTTAGATATTTTTAAAATTTATTGAACTATCAATATCATTGTAATAAGTCTTATTTTGTTTATTATACATTTATACAAAATAAATTATAAAATAGCAAAGTATGCACTAAAAAATGAGAAATTAAAAAATGAACAAACATAATCTACTAGATTTGCAGATGGATGTTTTATTGTTATAGCTTATAACAATAGTGATAACTTGATCAACTAATTGTTATAACAAAGCTGATATCATTTCACATAATTTAAACACTAGGAATCCTACCACATCCATCCATTATACATTGAATCTACTTACTTGATTGCAACTTATATTTATGAACAGAAAAAGGGGAAAGAATGCTGTTGAATTTGGTTTCAAAATATTTTAAAAAGAAGTTTAGATTGTAAAAAATATTTAAAGCAATATAAATATTTAACTAACAGAGTTGTCACACAAACCCAAAAAATAATTTCCCTCTTTTTTTCTCTGCATGTAGATTCAAGATACTAAAAAATGCACAAATGACACTCATATGCTAGTTATATTGGAATATGGTTACACATTTATATAGGGGGATAAAAACCAATTTCTTTACTTATTATCTAGATTTTAGTTAGGCAAAGTTTTTATGTAAGAGGGGGATATATTACCACTCGCCCCCTTTAATTGTAAGTCATAAATTTAAGGACTAGGGTGAAATAAAATAAAAAACATTTTTGTTCTGATCCAAATTATTTAATTATTATTTAACAAAAAGAAAGATTTTTTAAAAATTCTTTTTAGCCAATTCAAGTATTTGGGCATCCATTTCTTTCCCCGGTGCTAATAGACTGAATCCATAACAAATAAAGAGACAAAATTTATGTATGGCCTTATGTACATTTTTTTAGCCATTTCCCTTTTAGTGAATATATGTGAAAAGATTTACTATAATATAGTAAATATTATAATAATAGAATATCATAGAATGAATGTGATGCCACAAATTTTAATATCTATAAAAATTCAGCTTTAAATTATTGTTCTTGAACTGAAAAGTTTGAAATTTTTTTTATTTTCAGACATTAAATCTGACATTTTCAAATTTGATGTGTCATTCCTTTTAGACACTAAGTCTAGCATCAATTATTATTCTTTTGAACTGGCACACTTTCTTGTATATTTTCTTCTTTTAACATGATTAGTAATTTCTATTCTCTCATATTACATAGGCTTAATTTCAAACTACAAAGCAAAGCTACAGCTAATTGAATTTGTGCAATTTCTCAAATGATTTTTTTTAAATCCATTCAACTCGTATTAAATATGGACTTTGAAAAAATCATTGGTTTAAAAGTATTCTCTAATCTACATAGAATAAGTTTCTCAAATACAAACTATTAAAAAAACTAAAGTATGGTAGACTAAACACCACTACACAGTTTCAGCAGATTGAATTTTGAGTAATTTTGCCAAAGTAATGCATTTTATTCTTTCACGAAGTTATAAAAGTCACATGCAAGCCCATTAGCATCAATTCAGGAATCTCATGGAAAAAGAATAAATCTTGCAAATCGATCAATACAGAAAAATATCTTTATTTTTACAAAATTTAGACAAAAAAAAAAAAAAAAAAAAAAAAAAAGAGAGAGAGAGAGAGATAGAGAGAATTGGTGACCTTTACAGTACCCAATCATGAATGGTATTGTTTCATTTTTGAAAACCATGATTGCAATCTTTTATTCAAGCAATCTTTTAAAATGGGCATTTTTGGATAAGAGGAAAAAAAAAAAAAAAATTACTTGTTTTTGTAATAATGTTCAAATTTTCCTGCATTTACATGATTTTATCAGATTTTTAAAATTTCTGTGTTTCCCAATAGTGTGATAACCCTGGCAAACCATTTTGAAAAGATGTAATCATTTTATTTCTTCCCCTTTGTTTAAATCCTGATCCAATATTAATTTATTATTATAAAATAGAAGTTTTTTTTCTTCAGATCAACAGTTTATTTTTTATAGCACTTTGTTTTTTTTTCCATACCAATAATTTATATAACTGTTTAATGAAGGCATTTCTAATTTAAAATATAGAAGCTAAATAGAACAAAATTAAAAATAAATTTCTCATTCTAAAATATTTTGAATTTATTTGAAACATAAGTGACACTTGATTAAATTCAATTTTTCAAACTAAATCTAAATTATTATTAATTAAATAAACCTGTAAATTGTGCAATAAGTGGTTACAAAACATTTTTTAAAGCTCTACAATCATTAAAGGAACTTACTGTTATATTTGAATTAAATAAAAACCCATAAACAATTTTCAATATTTTAAAAACACATTTGACTTTTAAGGTTCATTTATAGCTTTATTATTCAATTTTTTAAATTCAAAATGAGGCACACTATTTTATAAATATTATTCACTTATAAACTGAAATTATTTTAAGTTAGTTAAATTTTTAACCATAACTACTATCAATTTATCAATTATACATAACCTATTAAAATTGTTGTTACTTTCATTATACTCATTTCATAAACTCAGTTTTTCTATAATACTAACATTTAAATACATTTTTATAAAATACCTAATAGAATTTTCATTATGGTTCTATAAAATTCAAATAATATTATAAATGCATTTGCTTGATTATGTGAAATTTAAAAAAAATAAAAGTCTTGGAAATGGTTCTCTTGCCTTTCTTCAAACACATTAGAATTAAAATAAACAGATATTGTTTAATTAAGAGTCAAGTGATATGAAATCAGTTATATAATTTTTACTCACTGTTGTTCAATATGTCAGCTGGTGGTGATTCAATGTAAGCTGTGTTCAAATCATCAAAGCTGTTATCAAGACCTGAAAAATGTTTTCCACACTGAAGAACACTTTCCTCTTGCAATAAATAAGAATAGTTTTCCTTTAGAAAACTGGGAACACAATCAACCAGTTTAGACTCCATAGCTGAATCAATCTGTTTATATTTGGCTTCCCACTTATCTTCATAGCCTTCCAAATCTTCAACTACATGTTCTAGAGAAAAACATCATAACTTATTACAAACAATATTATTTTTAAGATGGATTACAAAATAAGACAATGTGCGATCTAGAATTACAAAAATACTAGTTCAATATGAATAAACAAATTACTTTCAAGTACAACAGTAAGGTAAAAATTCATTTCTCAAATCTTTTAATACCTTGAAATTAATCAAAAAAATCCCCAATAGCAATTTCATGAAAATTAAGAAGCTTCAATGCAACGGAAAGCAATTATCAGTTATAAAGCTCAAATACTTTAAAATTGTAACGAAGTTTAATCAAAAATAATTATCAAATTACTAATTAAAAATTCAATTTAATATGAAAAAATCAGGCTTAATGAAAATTAACAAAATTAAGATACATTGCTCATTCATTAACTATAAGCACTAATAAAAACCAAATGATTAATGATCACAAGAGTTAAATTATTTATAAATAAATAATTTATGATCACAAAAGAATTTCCAGTTCTGAACCCCTCCATCCTTTTATTAAGGATTTACTTTTTATGTAAATTAAGTTCAAAATTACCTATTTAAAATACTTTATTAAAAATCTATTCAAAGTATCAAAAATTCTGCAAATATTTTAAAAAATACATGTTCCAGGTAAAAAATAATTACAAAAATCATCATAATCATTTTTTTAATTATTATTTCAAGATACTTTAAAAGCAAGATATTTAAAGAGTTGTTACTCTGTAGCCTATACAATATATTTAAAACTAAGAAACACATGTATAATAATTTAAGTATTCTTAGACATTTACATTTTGAAAAAATGATATAAATTAAAATTAAAGAGATTTTATGAAAACACAATTATTTAATTTTTAATAACAGGTCTTGCCATCAGGTGTAAAGTGAAGAAAATTTCAAAAAGTCAGTAATTTTCTTAAATACAATTTTTAAGAAAAATTTTCTCATCTAAAAGAGGAAACATTTCTCCCATTTTGAATATAAAAGGAATTACTTATGGTAAAAAAAAATTTAACTCAGAAAATCAAAATTTATGAATTTCATAATCGGACAACCAATACATAGAGGGAATAAGTTAAATAATTAAAGCAAATAAATCAGTTATGTCTGACAAAGCTTTTTTGTTAATTTTTAGAAATTACTGTATGAAGACAACTAGTGATTTATTTTTAATGCCATATATTTATTATTTCCTTCATTAAGTAACATACCTTTAGGATTCTTCTGTTTGAAAATACCCTGAACAACATCTTCCATGGCTACCTGCTTCTCAGCATGATGCAGTTTGTCTGATAAATAGCAAGGCACTTTCCCCTTCATTACACAAATGGTAGGAAAAAAGAGAAATATAATCAATTGAACACCCTTATATTACTCTGAAGTGATAATACTTTATATGACAATTACTCTGGAGATCACTGAAAGAGAATGCACTGCAAAAAAAGGATATGAATGACATGATGGCCAAATAAGTAGTCTCCAAACAGAGTCAAATGAGTCCAAATAGAAAACAGGAAGATTAAAAGAATGCATGCTCAAAAACACTGACTGTAAAGAATTCTGAAAATTTTTGAATTTAACTATGCTGGCTATAAAAACTAACATTCAGTTGTTAACAAGTTGATGGACAGTAACATTCACAAATGTCAAGTTCATGAAAATGATGCGACTGTGTGCCTATGGATGTCATATTTACATATTAGTCACCTTTAGCAATCAGCTGGTTTGTCAATTTTACTGCTGTTTAAAATTATCAGTTAAATACTTTATATAATGTCATTGTCAATTAAATACTTTATGTGACTTGCCATAATAAATTTATGTAACTTGTCTTTTAATAGCTACTTCATCAAAATCAAATTTTGATAGTCATATATTCACTCATGCAGTTAGAAAGGCCTTAAGATCATCATGCACTATATGTCTTTCTAATTATCTGCCAGCACTCGCAAAATTTAAACTTTGAATTAAAAGGAAATGATTAAATAGCAAATTGATATAAAAATGTTGTTTTTACCAAAACCAAGCATTAAAAAAAATATATAAGTAAAAGAGAATCATTATGTATACTACTGAATACTTACAAAAATTTATGTAATATTTCAAGAATTATTCAACAAAAATTGCTAAGATTCATCACAAAATTCTGGTTTTAGTTTTACTTTTAAAAAGATTTAAATGATGTGAGTAATAATATTTAATTTTATTTTGGTCTATAAACATAATCAAAAAATTATTAAGTCTAAATTTTATACATCTTTTAGTTATAAGGAATCGTATTCTACGAAATATTCTTGTCACTTCAACTTTCTAATAAATAAATGAATGAATGTTTCTTTCTGCTATTAAATTTGATCGACTCATGAAGTTTTGAATAGAAATGCTTTGAACATTCAACATTTTCATTCTTAGGCCAGTCAGTCTTGAAAAATACTGGACGTTGATTGGGGTATCATCTGTGGAATGGTCAATGAAATGCTTTAAAATTAACCATTTTTATTGAATATTGATCTTCAAATATTCGTAAATTAGGAAGAGCCTGAGGAATTTATGAATTGAGTTGACTGAAGTTTATCTCTTTTTATTTAAAAACTAAACATTCTTCATTTTTAAAGAATTTATAGACTCATGTTACCTATTATGTAGTTATTTACTTCATTTAATCCTTTTTACAGATGTGTGGTGATATCTTAATAAGACAGATAACATCTACGGGAGATGAGCATGCTTTTGTCCTGTGGTTATGTTATCGGCCTTCTAAACCA
>JAPMOQ010018919.1:1066348-1124655 GCA_026543055.1 Argiope trifasciata
TTATGTTATCGGCCTTCTAAACCAAAGGTCCCAGGTTCTATCCTGAGTCAAATTCTCCTTCCCACAGATGCATTTCTATTATTAAAGTTTTACGAATTAGCCGTTGGACCTTGAATTGTATATTATATATATATAACTATGTTTGTCTTAAATAAAGCTAGTTTATTTATTTAATAATATTGCAAAAGTCCCAACATTTTTCTTTACATTTTCTCTTTAGAAAAAACATATTTCATATTTATTTCATTTCATGTCGACAAGTGCTGAAAATTACATTTTAATATATTTAATTAGCAATAATTATTTAATTTCACTTTTTGTCAATCTGATGGCAATGTATTGACAAAAGATAGCTTTTTCCTATTTCACTCATAATGTGTTTGTGCAGATTAAAGGTTATTGTTTTGTCCGAAATATATTGTTGAAAAACATAGTTAAAATATTTCATTACACTTTCACTAAAAGTTGAAGCTTAAGCTATATGTTAAAATACAAATACAATTAGAAAGCTAATTTTTTAATCTTTAATGTAAAATCATCTTTGTGCAGTAATATTTTAGCAGTTATAGCGGAAAAACGATGAAATTTCGCTTCATTTTTAATTCTAATTCTAATTAAAATTTTGAAAAAAGGGCTTAGAGGTGCACATTCCTGAAAGCCAAGGTATACATGTATCAAATTTGGTAGCTCTAGGTAGAATGGTCTGGTCTGTACAGTGCCATCATACACACACATTGAGCTTTATTACAAATATAGACAGTCAGATAGAGCCTGCACCACAGTGGTGTGCTTATGAGTTACAACATGCTCTCGAGCACAATTGTTTTTCTAAAAGGTAAATATTGTTTGTCTTATGTAAGTTATATAAACAGAGGCAGAACACTTTACAATGTAAACAGCTTAATCTGATCTGTTGCATCACATAATTTTATAATCATGCATTGTGATTCTATGCTTATAGGCAATGTATGAAACTTAGAAGTGTCTCAGCAGGCCCTATCACCAAGGTTATGCTGTCTATCAACATGTTAATATTATTAATAGTAATAGCTATTTTTGAAGGCCAGTTTTTGTCCAAAATTTTTATATTCAAAATTACTGATAAAGTTTCAAAGCTTTAATTTTTATTTCTTGTAAAAGTGAATGACATTTGAAAACATATAGAGTGCATATTGAGAAATTTCTGCAAAAATTAAATACTTCTTAAACACCTCAGCAAAAAAAATAAAATTAAAAATAAGCACCTTAACATATGCATACAGACATAGGCTTGCACATTTTCTAAAATCAGCCTGTTTTCTGTTTCAAAATAATGCATAGATTTTATCGATAAGATTAATTTTAAAATGTATAGATTTTAAATTATAATATTCATTCTGTATTTGAACATCTAACGTAAAACAGAGTGTACCTCTTTCACTCAAATAAAAAATCGATCATTACCAAAAAATTAAGTTTTAAAAGATTAGCAATAAAAATTTGATCTTTTTCAAGTCTCTTATAATTAATTAATAACTAGGTATTTTGGATGGATATATACTTCCTGAAAATGCCAACACTGATATAGTAGCATAACAGGACCCAAGCTTTTGTATTAAATTTTTATATATGAAGCAGTGAATAAAATCTGAGATAACTGAGAAGGAAAATATAAATTTCCTCCTGCATCCAAATAAAAGTTAAAAGCTAAGGCATTCTAGAATGGCAAACCATCACACAATCAACAATACAGTGATGCCATTCTAATGAGTTTTTTAAAACAAATTTTTTAACAGAAAAATAGCAGTATTTAAAAAACTATATTAAGATTGTCTACCACTTCTCACTTCTGAAGTTTCATAAAAAGCTCTTTGGAACATTTCACAATTTGAAAATTTAATAAAAACCTGAATTTTAACCTATATGTAAAAGTAAATTAATTTTAAAAAATTATATATTTCATGAAGAAATGAAAGGTAGGCAACTAGGTTAAAAAGTCAATTTTCACAAAAACTGCCTTTTTTATTCAATATTCTTAATGTTTGATCAGTTTTCTTTATAAAACCATTTTTATTTCCTTTTCCAAATGCATATTTTTTGTTCAAATTTGGTACAAAATATCAATATGTCCTGCAGTTCCTGAGTCAATGAATAAGTAATCATTCATTCATTTAGAAATAATTTATAATTATTTTAATGTTTCCCATTTTGAATTTACAAAAATTGAAAATTTCATTTGAACCCTAATATTTGAATGGGAAAAAAAATGGAACATGTTTTTAAGTTCAGGAACTAAATATTTTGTTCCTTAAAATTATCCTCAAAATATTAACTAAATCATCTGCTAAACTTGTAAGCTACAGGAATATTGAGTTATGCCTCTTTTAGCCAAATAGAAAAAGAAACTTTGGTATTTTTAAACTTTGCTCAATTAATTAGCATATTTTGTAATTTTTATTTCATGTGATACCTAGATATTTAATCAAAGATAGGCTGACCCTTGTTTTCCCATTTTCAAAAGATGTAGCAAGATAAAACTTAAACCACATAATCTCAACAACAAGATCAATTTTTCTGACAATTAATTTGCCACTTAGCAAGAGTTTTTAATTATTTCATAATCAATACAAAACATCTTATTTGTAAAATATTATTTAAATAAAAGTATAAAAAATAAATTAAAATTGTATATTTTGTTAAGATTTCAATTATCCAATATTTATTTGTAATTAGAATGTAAGTAAAATTATAAATGTTTGCATACCATAGGTTCAGATACATTTCTTGCCATTTCTCGCCTATTAATCTTTTCTGCATTTTCAATTTCTTTTAAAATTGTTTCATGTTCCTTAAACAGAAGAAAGTTTGAAAATTAATTTCAGTCAAAACTAATGCAAGAAAGATCAGAGGTAATAATATTTCTAATACAGTAAAAGGATTCAGTGCTTTATTTTCATAACATATATATAAAGATCAGGAAAGCTATAAATAAAAATGAAACTTATCCTGCATCTATATAAATCACTTTAATAATTTGTTTTTGATTTATTATAAAAAAAAACAGATTATATATATATATATGAAAATAACATAGAATGTACATTTTGTAGTTTTCACTAAGAAATAAAAATTGATGAAATATGTAAAATTTTTTCAGTCTAAAGGCTATAACACTGCTGCTTTAAAGAAATCTTGAAAACATAACATTAAACTAATTAAATTAAATTGAAAGTAATTTTGAAAAGCAAATTAAAAAAAACTAAAAATTATAAATTACAATAATTTTCTGTTGAATAAAAAAAAATTAAAAAGATTCATTCAATTTTTATGCAGTTTTGAAGATAAATAAAAGCTGATATTTTATTTCTGACCCATACATAAACATGCATGTAAGCCTTTTTGCAAAAATAGGCATCTAAAATGTGCAATATTATTATAATAAATCAAATCACTGCAGTTGCAAAAGAAATTATTCACATTTTAGAAACAACAAAGATGACACAAGACATTTAAAATGTACTATCCTGTCATGTGTGCGTTTATTTTAGAACTAAAACAAATATTAAACTAAAACAAATGCATATATGACAGAATAATACATCTAAAATGTATTATCCTGCCATGTATGCATTTATTTTAGTTTAATTCACTAACTTTATATGCATTTATACTTTTATTATGCTTAAACAGTTTTTTTTAATGCAATTGCAAGATGCGTTTTCACTTTGTTAATAAAAATTTTTTGAGAAGATTTACCTGCTTTTGACGATTTCTTTTTATAGCTTCATTGAACCGTTTCTTTGCTTTCTTGTCCCATTCCTCTTGCATTTTTCGTTTTTCTGCAAGATACTCTTCGTCAATGTTTTCTTTATCTTCTGAGTTGTCAATATCCTCCTGTAATAAATATAACATTTTATGATTTCGTTTTATTTTTGATTTGCTTATTTTTCTTAAAATAAGATAGAGTGTGAAAATTAATTTCTGGGACATAAAAAAATAAACCTAATGCAGTTACTTAACAGGCACCACTTTTAGAATTTAGATATAATTTTTATCATATTAATCTTTTCTGGAATCTCTAAGTTTTATAATTGATTATAATATTTAAAAAAATCTCCTTTCAGTTTTTAATGCTTTTAACATTATATATTATACATATATTCACTAAAGAAACTATTTCAAACCCCGTGTGTTACTAAATAAAGTTGTAAATATCTCGATACTTAAAAACTACTATATATACATATATATATAGTAAAGTTTTCAACAAATGTCTTAATATAATGATATATAAGCTATCACTTATTCTATGTGTGAAAGATATTTACAAAAATACCTTTCTCTTAAAAAAATAAATATTACAAGTCTACATGAGTGTTAACTATGATAAAGGACCCTCAATAAATCACCCAAAATGAAAGGCAATTAAATCATATAAATACCTCCAAGATCTCCTCCAATGGGGATATGATTGAAGTTAAATTTTCACTTGCCAATTCAGAATCCTTTTTTGCTAAAATTTAAAAAGAGTGAAACAATATGTCAATTATCTTTAAAAATATTCAAATAGGAACTAGTGAAATTTATGTAAAAACTAATTCATTTTCAAGAAAATGCTATACCTATTTATAGAATCAATCATTCTAAAGTTAAAGAAGAGTTATGGAAGAAAAGAAATACTTACTTATTACATCTTTTCAAAAAGTTCATTATCATTAATGGTTTCAAATCCATTTTATTATTATTTTTTTACAGAGAAAGATTACAACAGCCATCTATGGTCTCACATCCACAATCAACTGAGATTCGTAGTAACAATTCATCAAAGATGTCCATTATCATTATATTTACATGGCTTTAGGGTAATAATAGCAATAAACAAGCTCACTTATTGAAAATGAAGGATGTTTCTGCAATCAATTTATAGTGATTTTTGAGAATTCACTATACAACAAAATCCTTCAAGCACTAAATTTGAGTTATTCTTATTTAATTAATGGTAACTACAATCATTTACAGTTCCAAATTTAATGTCAATAATTACTTGTAGTCACTGGATACCAAATGTGATTGTAGCATGAATACTGATTACAAGTGGAAATACTAACTGCTAAATCATTGTGTAATGAAATGACTGCATAGCAAATAATTATAACAGAATAAGGACATAAGTAAGAAGTTCTTAAGTTCAAGAAGTAAACTTCTAATGACTGAGTATTAATAGTTATACTAAGGATGAGAAAAATATGTACCCTCCAACATGGATTACATAGTCATCACTCTTATAGATATATTACATATAATAAGTATTAACAAATTATTCAAGAATAAATATTTCCAAAGAATTTCAATGAATTAAAACAAAGTCATCATTACTCAGCTTTACATCGCAAACAACTCCTACATATATTTTTGAAATGAAGAGCCACTCCAATATTTTTTGCATTCATATTGGAACAAAATTCCTTTTTCAGAAATGATACTAAAAATTCTTTCACTACTACTAGCATTGTTGTTAGTAAGAATTTTGAAAAAGGGAAATTTGGTTTTCTTTTGGTATGTTTTCAATAGATTTTCACTATATATTAACTCCAGAGTTTTCACCTAATTTCTGTAATAACTACAGAAATTTCATAGCTATCAGAAAATATAAAAATGACGTGTATTGATATGAGTGTTTCCTATGAAATTTAAATATAATAAAAAGTAAATACTTCAACAGTATTTTGAATTAGATTTTATTGGTTCTTTCATAACTATCTCACTGAATAAAGTAAGAGACCTTACAAAATATTCAATATCTAATTTGCAAAACATAATTATCAATTTCTATTCACAGAAATGTAGAATAGTAATTCAATGTACATAGAAAAGATGACCAAAGGCATTGATTGTTAGTAAAAAGTTATGTATTAACAATGTATAGATTGTTACATGCAGAAGTAAAAGCATCTTAAAATTATTACTGTTACTAACACTTTTATCTCAGCTAATACAAAGCCTATAATAGTGACAAATTCGATTTACGCAGAACTTCTAATTCATTTTACAACCTATTCATTCATTTTGTAAACACTCATTTTTACTCATTTACTTTTTGCTTAAAATGTTATTTAAAAGAAAAAGTAAACATTATGGATATCACCATTCAGGATACATGTTAATTTTGGCAGAAAGTTTCAAAGGAAAGAAATCATAATGCATATTTGATTCATCTTGCAGTACTCTGAAGCTTATTTGAAAATCTGCCATATTACACACATACATAAGAACAGAGGAGAATGCTTCTGCTGATTGTAGACGATATATGAAAGGCCACAAGTAAAATTTACGAAGATTATTTGCCCAAATAGGCAAAAGAAATAATTTATTCCTACACCAATGTTTTCTTATATTTAGAAAGAGAGAGATATAACAGAAATGCTAAACACAGATGAAAATTTTTTTAATTAATAAGCAATTTGCAATCAAAGGATAAAAAAATCTATTATCAATATGATGTATGCAAAACTGGAGTGTCTCCCAAAAAATTATACACAAGGTGAATAACTATGACATAAAATGCAACAAAGTTTCCTAATATTAATTTAAAATTTTATTAAATACATAATTTAGCAAAAAAGTAATAAAATTTATTGAAAATTATTTCTGCTGGCTTTTGAGGGCAGAAGGAACTCAATTCAAACTGATCAACAATGTTTACTGTTGTATCATTGCTATATTAACAATGGTAGCAAATATTTCACCCATTTAGAAGAGTATATGTTCATATTAATTGATTTCATTTCATTTTTTTTATTTAGTTTAGCTTATAGTAAAAGAGCTATTAACTATTTAATATGCTACTCTCAAAAATGAGTTAATCTTTGTATATCTTGTAAAAAAGAAGCGCATCAATAGATACTATTAAAACAATTGTTAAAAGTTAAAAATCACCAATTAAAACTGCTCTAATGATGAAAAATATTATTGAACAAGAAATACAAAGATTTAAAAGTAATACGTTTAAATTAAGAGTAAAGTTAAACTGTCTCTAAAAATACACATAGAAAAAATGAAGAAGGAACAACAAAGGATTGATTGAGTAATGGGATCAAAGTAAATGAAGTCAATTCAATAATCACAGCTGCTCGATTTTAAAACATGGGCCTTCAGGAAACATTTATTCAAATGATGCAGCACATTTACAGTTAAAACATATGAACCAGCTGACTCAACAAATATCAATAGATAAATCTTATACTGAAATTTGCATTCCCATGGAAAAGTGTCATGTCTGAAGATATTTTTTTAAGCTCAACTATTATAACAAATTTTTAAATCTTGAAACTTTAAAACAAGTCTCCTTAACCAATCAATTATTATGAACAATATCATTCTTTATATAGTGTCAGTATTTAAAAACATATTCAAGTACCTTGTTCCTTCAACAGTAATTTCACTGAACGAGGCAATGGAGGTGGGCGATTTGCAATTTTTTTTGCCCTCTCTTTTTCAATTTCAAGTGCCTTTACTCTTGCTCTCAATACATCTGCTCTTAGCTGTTGTTTTCTCCTAATCTCAGCTATTTCATTCTGAAGAGCCAGTCTTCCTCGCTCATCTGCTTGAAGCATCTGAAGCTGTTTCTTAACAATAGCTTCATACTCAGCAGCAATCTGGAATAATAAACACTCTTCAATAAGTATTTAGAATGTAAAATTCAAAAAAGAAATTTTTTTTCAGAACTTTTTTTAATATGAATTATTTATTTTATATTTTTCAATCTCAAGATCTAATACATCTCAAAGCCAATACTAAATAATACCACTAGCTCAGAATCAAAATTTAACTTAGAAGTTCACAATAAATTCAGAAAAAAAATCATGTTAATAATAATATAAAAAATTATATATGCATAAAATTGCAATTTCAATCATTTTGCATACTTGGAAGTTGATAATTATTTGCAAAATTCCAATTCTAATTCAACTTAAATAAAGATATTTAGAGAAAGGAATACTACTTCCAACTTTTTATAATTTAATTCACATGGGAAATGAACAAAAGTAATTTCAATATGCAACAAGTACTTTAAAAATCATAAAACCAATGCACAATTTTAATTTAAGAAAAAAAACAACTTAGAAACATTTGTTTTATTGTAGAGTGTACATTATTTAATGGGAAAATTACCATTTTGAAAGTTAAATCTTAAGTTACAAATTGTTGAGAAAAAAGAAAACAATAACAATCAAACTAGCAACTGTTTTAATCACTTTAAAATGATAAATACCAGAATTAGAAATAATATTAATAACAGAAAAAATAACTGAGCAGTGAAAGAGAAAATTATGCTTTAGGAGCCAAAGAAAAGAAGAATTCATTCCAAGCTACATAAATCAATAAATAATGGGAGTAAATTAATGCTCCTCAGTTTACACATTATGTAAATATTAAATTAATTTGAAAGGCAATATATATGTCTGTTACAAAGTATTAATCAAAATATAAAACTGTGAGAACAAAAGAAGTCAGTTATGATAAATTGTTGCTGTAACATGTTAGTTTTAATTTTGTTATACAATAAATTTTTGTGGTTTTCACAATATAAGCAATCAATTGATTTTTGATGGGTTCCTGTTAAATCTTAAAAAATTAAATAATTTAAGCAAAAAATATTTTTTTAAAAATTTGAAACATTTATATCTTTAAGAAATGATATGAAGGTAATTTGGAGAGAAAATAGCAAGCTTTAAAGCATTTTAAAAAAGCTGAGGAGTTTTTAGAAAGTGGAGCAGATAATTACAGAACTTCAAGACTTAAGAATAATAGAACAAAAACTCTTGAAAAAAAATTAGCAAAATTATTTTAGTGTAAACCCATCATTTCAACAAATAAATTTAAGAATTGTCTTTTTAGTAAAATAAAGTAAATGTTTAACTTATAATTAATAAAGTAATCAACAGAATACAAAAAAAAGTTTTCAATAGCTAAATTAGGTTTTTAAATATGAAGCTCTAATTTAAGTGATATCCCCCCAATTAAATTTGAATTAATATAATAGTAATTCAAATTATTTAACTACAAGGAGTTTATTTTATAAAAGAAAAAACTTAAAACTGTATCGAAAATAAATTTTATATTAAAATTTTTTTAAAAAATTTCAGCTTTTATTTTAAAAAGAAAATTTTATTACCTGCTCTTTTTCTAAGTTTCCATCTTGTATCAATCCTTCTTCGATTTCTTTAAAAGTACTCGTATCTTTTTCTTTAATTTTACTCACCTGATAAAATAAAATACATTAAAATTAACAATAATATCTGAACATATGCATTGAATTTCCATTATTATATAAAAATTGCGACAGATAGAATACAGCAGTTGGTGCCATCAAGCCTTACAAATCAGTAAAAGAAAAAAATTAATGCTTTGAAAAATTAACAATGAAATAACTTTGAAAGAAAAATATGCATATTGTTCTAAATAAAATCAAATTTATTTAAGGACTTAGCCACGAAAAAAAAATATGATGAATTTATATGATGTCATTTACTAAGACAAAAAAGCCAAATATTGTACCATATATCAAAAATGAAAGATATATTTTTCCGTTTAAATTATGAAATTACAGTTCTACACACAGCTTCAAAACTTAAAGAAAAGCTTACTATTGCATTTACGGTATAAAATTGGACCAGATTATCATTCATATATTCATATAAATCTACCACCTTCTTTTGAAAAATTATATTTAATTTATAATTATTCTTTTGACCTTAAAATAGGGAAATTAATATATTAACAATTTACTAAAGAACAGTATTAAAAATACAAAGCTATAAGGTTATCTACATACTTAATTTTTTTTAATAAGTTTTGCTTATATAAGTTTAGCTTTTTTATAAGTTTAAGTATGAAAAATTGCTAACTTAGCCTGACCTACATAGACAAGTTCAAATTTAAGCCATACTGAATTTTGAATAAATATTTTGTACTTTATATTTTTGAAACAGTCTTTTGTCAATTTTTGTAACTATAAATTTTGAAAATAATTTTATTGATAAAAAAAACTTATTAAATTTTTCTTTCATAAATATTTAATATGCACTGTAAACCAAAGCAATAAATATTTTTCAATTTAAAAATATTAAAAAGAAAAACATTTTTAAAAAAAAGATGAAACACTCACTATGATAGTGTCTCTAATAATATCATCCATTCTTCTGCTATCTGGTCCTCTTTGACTTGTTTTCCCCTGAAATAATCAGAATATTTATTATCTGTTGTGTGACTGTTTTTATTTTTAATAAATACTATATACTCTTAGGATCCCAGATAAAAATCTTCCGATTCTTAATAATTCTTATCACCAAATAATAACAATGAATGTTGGTACTAATGGAACAACATTTCTCAGATGATTCAGGCTCTACAAACAAAATAATGCCTATCAAACTAGTTTATCTGACCACAGGCAGTAAAATTTCTTATGATACGATATTCATTGGTATTTTCATCAAAATAAGAATATTACTAAAAAATTAATTGAAAAATGAAAGACCTAAGAATGCAACATCAACTTTTCTCTAAATTGGGAACTTTGTTTCATTAACTTACCAGTGACTGCTAAAAAAATATTTCAGGTACTGTTTCCAAACAACAGGAAAAAATAAAACAAATGATGTTATAAATAAATATATAAAATGTTATTAAAATTTTAAATATTGTTATATTATAAATATTTAAAAAGGTGTGTCTAAAATAAAACTGAATTTAAAAGAAACACACCAAAATGCATGTTTAACACAATTAAGAGCTCATGGAGTGTTGACAAATTAATAATTGATACTTTTGTATTAACTTCATACTATTGGTCAGCTTTTAGAAAAACTCTTTAAAGAACTTTAATCTGTACGACGTAACATTGTTAAATATAGTCAGTAAACTAACATACTATTACACACTCTTCCCTCACATATGCACACACTCCAGCTAATCTCTGGCACACTGTTAATACACAAATACTTTTCCATTATAACGCCGCAAATCTCGCCAAGCAGACTTTTTGGTGACAGCACACTGTTGCAATTTGCGATAAAATGGCCATGACTTTCTTTAAAAATATAGTAAAAGGTTACTGGTGGCAATATTCCATTTGGCTTTGGTTGCATCATTATTGGTAACTTTTTGCCTGTGCCAATATAATGGAAAAGTACCAAAATTTCTAAATAAACAGATTTTTTTCTTTTTTTCTATTAATTATAAAATTATTATTTCATACAGACATTTAATAAATGTTACAGTGTCATACAGACATTTTAAACTGTTACCATAACTCAGCTTTATAGATTGATGAAAATGATAGCATAACAAGTAAAAGATGCAAAATATGTATCTGCAATATTAAAACTAAAAAAATGAGCAAAATTATTTAAATTTGAAGTATTGACAGAAGGAAGTGAAGTCTGGACACAGTGAAGCCAGACAGTATTGAAAAATATCAAAAAATATATTTGGTAACATTTTCAAGTTTAACTTTAGTTTGGAAATGTGCATATGTGGGTGTGATGGGTTTTAATTCATCAGTCCACTGGTTTAGATTACTATTGGTTTATTGAATGGTTAAATAAAGGATGATTTTTACAATGAAGTTTTGCTGATGAAGAATTGATTGCAATGGCATGGAGATGAACAGTAGATATTTAGTTGCTCTTTTCCACCTTCGCGTGGCACCTTGAGCATTTGCCGATGAATTCTTCTACACAAGAATTCTAGTTTCGGCAGTTTGAAGAGGATCGTCTCCACGGTTTCCGGTCGTGACCCTTTCTCGGTCTACGGTAGCGGAACGGTCCGAATTCTTTGGTGTCGGGAACTCTCTCTCTCCCTCTGACTGCTGGTTAACACCGGAAGAAGTGCTGAGCGCACTCTCGTGGAATTAATTTACCACATCGCTCGGCCATCGACAGGTGAGGTCCTCCGAACTCTGAAACACACAAATGAAGGAAGGAAAAAAAAAAGAGAGGATATTGAAGAGAAAATGATAAAAAATAAAAACAAAAAGGGTGATGGAAAAAAAAAGAAATTTGTTGATCTCAAGTTGCAACTGCATCAGTCCAGGGCTTCATGTGATCAGCTGAAGTGGAAGTTGCATCAGGTCCTTCATGAGATCCTACTTTTGCTACGGCGTAACTATCATGTGGCTTTATCTTAACCACTTTGTAAGGTCCTAGGAACTTGGGTCTTAGCTTCAGACCTCTTCCTAACTGGGTCCTTTTAATTGCTACCAAGTCATTTATTTTGTAGAGTGGAGCAATTCTACGCTTTTTATTATACTGACGTCGGTTCTCTTCTTGCACTTTGAAGATGTTTGCTTTCGCCGCCTCACGCATAGTTTCCTTCTCTTGAATCATGGCGTGCAAGAATTCTTCGTCCAGAATTTCTTTGATTCTTAGATCCGTTTTGTTTCTCATCTTCACACCTATCATCAGTTCAAAAGGAGTGAATTTGGTGGATCTGCTGATAGTACTGTTAATGATCCGTTGAACGTCTGGTACAAACTTGAACCACTTTGCAGGATCGTCTATAGACAGTTTTGCGAGCACTGGAATAAGAGTTCCATGCATTCTTTCTATCTGGCCATTTGCTCTTGGCACTCCTGTAGTGATCTGTACATGTTGAATACCTTCGTCTTTGCAGTAGTCTTCAAATTCTTTAGAAGTAAAAGCAGAACCTCTGTCTGAAATAATTCTCGAAGGATTTCCGAAGACTGCTTGTTGTATCCTGAGTTTTTGCAGTGCTTCTGCTGCTGATGTTGCTTTAACAGGATAGAACCAAACGAATTTGGTGAATGCATCTACCACTGTAAATATGTGTTGATACCTTTTGCTTGTAGATGGTAAGGGACCAATGAAATCAATATGATATGTGCTCAAAGGAGTATTGTCCTTCGGAATTGGGTTCAAAAGACCTTCTCCTTTTCCTCGTTTTCTGTTATAGAGGATGCACTCAACACAATTCATTAAGACCTTTTCTATTTTCTGCTTTGCGTTAGAGATATGAAAGTCTCTTTTCAGCAAATCTTCAGTCTTTTGCAAGGCAAAGTGTCCTTTGTTGTGAATCCCACGAATTATTTCAAGCTCCATCGCTTCTGGTACGACGATAAGTTCTCGTCCGTCTACCTGTGTATACAAGACATCTTCTTTTATACAGTAATCATCTCTGAGTCCTTTCTCGACCAGAGTTTTCAGCAACTGAATGCGCTCATCTGTTGCTTGCGCAGTTGTGATTTTAGCCGTAATTTCACTTTGGGAACGAGTGACCATGCATACTGCATTCCTGCTCAATGCATCTACATGCTTCATTTGTTGACCTGCTCTGTGAACTACTTCGCACTCGAACTCCTCCAGAAATAATGCCCATCTGGCTATTTTAGGCGCCAGGTCTTTCTTTTCCATCGTCTTTTGGAAAGCATCACAGTCGGTGACTATTTTAAATTTTGTCCCCAAGAGATAACTTCGAAATTTCTTCAAGGCTACTATAATTGCTAGCACCTCCAGCTCATAACTTGACAGTTTTTCTTGCTGTGGTGATGTCTTTCTACTCATATAATGAGTTGGATGTAGTTGTCCATCATCTGAGCGTTGTAATAAAACTGCTCCGAAGCCATGGCTACTAGCATCCGTATGCAATTCAAGAGGTTTTCCTTGCTGGAAAATGTGGAGTACGGGACTTTGACACAAACGTTCTTTTAGATGTTGAAATGCCTGTTTTTGTAATGGCCCAAATTCAAATTCTACACCACTGCGAAGTAAATCACTTAGTGGTTTTGCTATTTTTGAATAATTTGGAACAAATTTTCTGAAATATCCTGTGAGACCTAGAAAGCTTTGCATTTGTTTAATATTTTTAGGTTCAGGGAAATTTTGAACAGCGACTGTTTTATTTGATGAGAGATGAATTGTACCCTCTTCGATAACATAACCTAAAAATTCAATTTTTCGTTTTAAAAATTGACATTTTTTAAAATTAATTTCTAATCCATATTCAGAAGCCCCTTTTAAAACACGTTTAAGTTTTTCCAAACCCTCTGTTTCAGAACGGGAAGGTATAATGAAATCATCCATATAAATTACAATTGTATTATCCCTAATCAGATCCCTGAAAACATGATATATGAATCTCAAAAACACACTAGGACTTGTGGACAAACCAAATGGAGTTCTTAAAAATTCGAATAAACCGGCATGACAAATGAATGCCAAATATTTAGTGCATTTTTTCTCAACTGGAACATGAAAAAAACCGTTTTTTAAATCTAAGGTTGAGAAAACTTTTGCTTCTCCTAAATGATCGAGAACCTCCTCTACTTGAGCCATAGGAAAAGAATATTTAACTACTTTTTTGTTCAGCTGTCTGAAATCCACGCATAATCTATGAGTACCATCTCGCTTTTTACACAACAAAATTGGAGATGCGTATTCAGAACAAGAATGTTTAATAATACCCATTTGTAACCATTCATCAATTTGTTTGTCGACAATTTTTTGTTCAGCGAACGGCATTCTACGGGACCGTTGCTGTACTGGGATGTCGTCTTTTAATACAACGTTTAATCGCATATTAGTCTCTCGAGGTTGTTTAGATGGTTCATAATTTTTTACCAATTGCAAAACTTGATCGCGTAAACAATCATCTACATTCTGACTAATATCGAGTAATTCACTCTCAATTACCGCCGCAAAAAATGGAAGTTCACTCTCAATAAAATCTATCTGTCTATTTTCGGCGCTCGACAATTTATTTTGCTGAATAAGATGCAGACATTTTGGCGGGAAAATTCCCTCCATTACCAATTGATCACTTATAACTGCTTCAATCTCAACAGGTTTACATTTTTCATTAAAAGCAAATGAGAAAATTGCTGTTTGAGCAGAAACTTCATTTCCAAAACAAGTTTTAACTTGGATATTTCCCATTGTTTTTTTAGTCGGAAAAAATGATTTATTTACAATTATAAGCTCACTTCCTGAATCAACCAGAAATTTTATTTTTTTCCCATCCACAAAAATATCAATATATTCTAGCATATTTTTTGGTTTAGTTCCAATTCCCGATATAACAAATTTATTTCCTGTCTCACTTTCATTTGTAGATTTTTCTAATCGCTTCGGACAGTAACTAGCGAAATGAAAGCTTTCCCCTTTTCCCCCGCAAACATAACAAATCCTTTCCGGTTTAACGTTCTGAATTTTGTTTCGGCGGAATGACTCATTTTTCAACGCTTGCTTTTGGAATCCTATTGCTTTTGTTTCATTAACGTGAACTTTGGAATTACTTAATTCAGCTAAAGATTTACCACGAGAAGAAAAAAATAAATCACATTCGCGACCTAACTGAGTTGGCGGAAAAAAAAAATTTCCTTCGCGGACACATATATATTCTTTTGTTCTAAAATCCAATATTTCATATAATTTATCCGCAACAATTAGATTGCATAAATTTTTGAAATCCTTTTTTACATCTCTGACCTGACAATAATAGTCAAATGTTGCAGTTAATCGCGATGCAAATTGTACATGCGACTCGTTCGGTAAGCGTTGAGCATTTTTAAAATTATTAAGACACTCACGAGGTGTCGGCTGAAATTCAGCTAAAATTAATTCTTTTAGTTTTTCGTAATCCGACAAATCTTCCTCATCTGCATAGGTTAACGCATTATTTACTTTATCCCCTAGCAAATTAATTAGTATTTCGGCTTGCAAGCCTTTAGGAACGTTTTTAGTAGTAAATGCTTTTTCTAAAGACATAAAAAACAAATGCAATGCCTCGGGTTTCTCAGGAACAGAAATTGTTAGTGTTTTACCACTTTTAATCAAATTTTCAGCACTAACAGGTGCGTTTGTTCGCTCACCAGGCAAAGACTGTTTTCTTAATTTCTCTAGCTCGATCTCCTTCTCGAGTCGGGATACTTTCAATTTTTCAATCTCTAACTTTGATTGTTCATTTACTGCCTTAGCCGTGCGATCCTCAACGATCGACTTAATGACACCACGGACAAATTCTTCATCTGTTCTGAATACATCAGTATTTTCAATTAATCTTTTAAGTTCTAAAATTTTGGCATTTTCTAGCACTGTTTCGCCAAGTTCTTCGGCAAGAATTTTCAGATCACACTTCTTTAAATTATTTAGAATACTCATTTTCAAAATTAAAGCAGGATAAATAGAGAATTGAAGAAGCACAGTACCTTTTAAAATCTGTTGTTTCACCGGCTCCGAGCCCCCATGGTTGTGGGTGTGATGGGTTTCAATTCATCAGTCCACTGGTTTAGATTACTATTGGTTTATTGAAGGGTTAAATAAAGGATGATTTTTACAATGAAGTTTTGCTGATGAAGAATTGATTGCAATGGCATGGAGATGAACAGTAGATATTTAGTTGCTCTTTTCCACCTTCGCGTGGCACCTTGAGCATTTGCCGATGAATTCTTCTACACAAGAATTCTAGTTTCGGCAGTTTGAAGAGGATCGTCTCCACGGTTTCCGGTCGTGACCCTTTCTCGGTCTACGGTAGCGGAACGGTCCGAATTCTTTGGTGTCGGGAACTCTCTCTCCCTCTGACTGCTGGTTAACACCGGAAGAAGTGCTGAGCGCACTCTCGTGGAATTAATTTACCACACATATAAATACATAAAAACAATAAGAACAATGTATTTTACAAAAATGCATAATATTTTGAAGGGTTCTAGTGTAGATTTGAGTGTCCCTTTGATTGGTGACAAATTTCAGCAATAAAGCACTATTTCTGGTGTCCACAATGTTTTATTTTCATCAACGTTACTGTTGGGTTACTAAATTGGGCCTAAGTTTAAAAAAAAGGGGTGGTGGTGGTGCACCCAATAGTAAGCTTTTACCATTTTTAATTTAAAAAAGTTTTTCACAAAATATGACATTTATATGTTATAATGACCTGTGTTTATTCTGCAACCTTATAATTCTACCAAAATCCACCATGCTCTCACAAGCATGGAGATAAAAATATATCTATATTGGAGATATATTTCTGTTTGCTTCATGAATAAATTTGATAAGGATTATAAGACATAAATGTCCAGAATGCTCTTAAAGTCTAAAACTTTATTTTTAGCTAAAATCAATTGCATTACGCCATTTTAAAACCTTGTACCTGCATGAAAAAAAAAAAAATGCAAGCTATGTAAAATGACTTTTTTGATGACAAAAATAAAATTTTTCATAAATTATTAAAAATTAATAATTAAACATTAATTACATATTACCAATAGCAGCTTAAAGGCAAAATAGTTTAAAGCATGTTTAAAAATTTCATTTAAAAATACACTATAAATAAAAATAATACACAAAATAAGAATAATCTGTTGCATACATTACATTTTTTAATAAACAAGAAGCTAACTGTTTCACTTCCATGAAATCATCATTCGAAACTTCTTTATGCTTAACAGCAATTGTAAACAAATTTAAGGAAAAATACCTTCATTGTGCTAATGGCATGAATGTAATTCAAATCAAATAATAATAATTATTATTATTTTTAAACTAAATATATATATATTATAATTTAATTTTAAACTAAATTTAAAATAAGATTATACTATTATAGCTAATAATATTAATATAATGCTACCAATTATTAAAGAGAATCATTTAAATTTGATTTTCAAGAATACTTTGTTATGCCCAAAACAAAATTAAATCAATGTTTATAAAATAATGTAGTAAGAAATATTTTTCAATAGTTTCATTTATTCATAACATTTTCTGAATTTGGAAAAGTAATAGAATTCTGGATTATCTGAGGGTGGATTATCCTCTTATGGTCCTAGATATTATCTTCAGCAAGGTCATTTAAACAATTTGTTTTTGAAAAAAGTAGAACAAACTTTTAAATATAGAGTCATTATGTAGTCCATATTATATCTACAAAATCTTTACTACAACACAGATATTCCGCCTCTTTAATATCTTGACACATACAGTGGCTCAAAAGCACTTGAGAACACACTTTACTTTTACTTCATAAATCTGATTTTCAATATCAATAATACATTTCTGAGAAGTGCAAACATGTTTTCATTTTTACACACAACAATTTTATTTAATTTAGAGTAAAAATAAAGAAAAATCACCGAAACTTTAACTGAAAAGTTTCAGAAACATTTTAAATGCGCATATACACAATTTTGTCTCAAAAAAAATTGAGAGTACACCAATGAAATTTTTGCAATATCTCGTATAGAAACAATGTCACTATTAAGTTGCATGTCTTTTGCTCTTATAATGGTCTCTAAATGTCATATTACCAATTCGATCAATTTTTGGTGGAATCTGAAAATATTTCACACCATTTTTCTTGCAACACTTGTTGTAAATGGGTTTTGTTTCGATTTTTATGTTTTTTGGACTACTGTTTCAAGAAAGGCTCACGAATATTCAAAAGTATTGATGTCGGAGGGCTGTGATAGTGTGTATAATAGCTGTTTACAATGATAAAGGCATCTCAATTTAAAAAAAGCATTTAAAATTTGCAAAAACTCCATTGATCAAACTCATTTCAAGACCTATAACTTTTGGAAGAAAGTTAGCTATATATTTTTGGCAGTGACAGCCATCCTATTGTATGGAGAAAGCTTAATACTGCTTTGGATCCAAAAAAATTACGTCCTACAGTTAAACATGGTGGTGACTCCATCATGATATCAAGTTGGATGCTTCATCCAGGGCAGGAAATTGAATTCTTATAGATAATATTATAAACCATATGTTGTACTTGGATATACTTTGCAGCAATCTAAAGGTAAGTGTTAAAATTTGGGTTTAATTAGAAATTCCATTTTCCAGTAAGACAACAACATAAAACAGAATGTATGTAACGTCAAAATGTGGGGATTTTTTTACTGTAAACAACAGTTACACTCACTATCACAGCACCCTTACTTCAATGCTGTTCAATATTCGTGTGCCATACTCGATAAGTAGGTACTAAAATACAAAATAAAATCTATTTAAAACAAATGTTGCAAGAAAAAAAGGGTAAAACATTTTCGAATTCCACCAAAAATTTTGTGAACCGGTACCATGACAAGAGACCATTATAAGAGCCAAAAGACATAAAAGTTAATAGTGACACTGTTTCAATGCAAGATATTGCAAAAATTTAATTGGGGTACCACAATTTTTTTGAGGAAAATTTCTGCATTTGCGTATTTAAAATGCTTCTGAAACTTTTCAAATAAGAAAGCTTTCATTGATTTTTCGTTATTTTTACTCTAAATTAAATTATTTGTTATATG
This sequence comes from Argiope trifasciata, assembly GCA_026543055.1. NCBI lineage: Eukaryota > Metazoa > Arthropoda > Arachnida > Araneae > Araneidae > Argiope > Argiope trifasciata. Next base: position 1,085,637 of record JAPMOQ010018919.1, read on the forward strand.
GGTCATTCTACAAAAAACGCAATATTTCTGGTTTGCAGTTAGTTTCAGAAATAATTCCTTTAAAATATCACTTTAGGAGTTTTTAAATATTATACTACATTTTTAAAAACAATTCATAAAAATTTTGATGTTTTTATTTTTTTTAATATGCTTTTTTCATTGAACGGAGGGATACTTGTATACCTCCATTACATGTCACAATATATTTTACTCCATTTACTTTTTCATTTATTTGTTGAAAGCAAAAAAATATAATAACTTTAATAAATTAATTTTAGTCATCAGATGCTTTTTTATACTTTCAATGAGTTTTGTATTAAAAAAATAAAAAATCTAGCATTTATTATACTTTAAGTAACAGTCACAGCCTTTCTTGTATCCTCCATTCAGAATGTAGTTAAGTGCAAAAATTTCTCATAAATGGCAGTACTGTCAACTCATTATAGATATTTAGAATCACAAGTAGCCATTTGCAATATCTGTTCTTCGCATTGATGCTAAGCAGCCAACTTTGGAAGAGTTTGAGCAATATTCAGTTTGAAGTCAAATAGGTCCTTAACTTTGTGTATCCTCAGTTCCTGTTTTTTATTAAGGTAAGAATTGTTTATTTACTAAAATTACTTTCTTAGTTAATAGTAAATAACTTTCTTAGTATATTCATAATGAACATGATGTGTTAACCCTAAATCAGGAAAATGAACAAAACAAAACATAATAATTGTATCCTCCGTGAATGAATCCTCTGTTACAACACAAATGTAATGGAGGATACACAATGTATGATGGAGGATACAACTTTTTAAAAAATCAATTTTAAGGCTAATATATAATTTTTAATTAGTTCAAACTATTTTCTTAATATAACATACAGTTTTACTATTATTATTTTTGTAACTTTTTAAATATTATTTTAAACTATATTTATTTACAAATTACTTTATTTTTAAGGTTGTAAATTGTTAAGTTCTTACATATTTTTTGATAAATATCCATTTTAACAATATTTTTTTTTTAAAAAAGATAAAAGTGAATCTAAAATCTTTAATTAATGAATTTTACAGTTTTTTTTTTTATCCTCTCATTAGAATTATGGGGGGAAAAAGGAAAGTGACTGTGAGCACAAAAGAAAGAATGAGAAAATACAGAGAAAGAATTAAACAAGATCCTCAGAAATATGATGAAATGAAGCAAAAAGAAAGAGCCAGATGGAGAAAGCATGTAAATGAAAATAATATAAAGGCATCTACTAAAATGTCAGAATGAGAAAGAAGGGCACTACAGAAACAATTGAGAGAAAAAAACTAGAAAATAATTAGAAAACTAGATAAAACTTATTAAAACTAGAAAGTGAAACAGAGAAAGCACTTGCAAGAAAATCTAAAAACCCCTCTGCCTACTCCAAATATGCAGAATGTTGAAGAAGAAGTAAACAAAACAGGAGAATTGGAAGATAAAAGAAGGAGTAGTGGGCAGAAAAGGAGAAGAAGAAATCACAAAGAACTAAAAAATAAAATTACATGCCTTGAAAAGAAATTAGCTGAAATGACCAGAAAAACAAATAAATATCGCCAACGATGTTACAGAATAAAGAATAGTTCTGAAGATAGCCCAAAGACCACTGTTAAAAATTTATTAAAGGGACAAAATGTTTCCTTTTTAGTTAGAAAAAAATTACTACTTGGAAGAGTAATAGAGAAACAAATTACTGAAAGTTTCAAACATGAAAAAGATTTAAAGAGAAAAAGAGAATTTATTGCAAAATTATCTGGAAGAATTGTAAAAAAAATATAAATTTAATTATCATTTATCATCTCTAACTTCTTATAGAATGCAAAAATTTCAACCAGTATTTAAAAAAAAAGATATTTTTAATGCAAAAGAAAGTTATTCAGCAGTTTTTAGAAAAAGATGAAAATAGCAGACTTTGTGCTGGAAAAAAAGATACAATCACAAAGTACAAAGAAAAGAAGCAAAAAAGATTTTTAAATGACACTTTGAAAAACCTTCATACAAAATTCAGCTTAGAAAATCCACACCTTAAATTATCCTATGCATTATTCTGCCGATGTAGGCAATTTTGGATTATAATTCCAAATGCACAGTCTGGGGAACTTGTCTTTGTGTGGTTACGGATAAGATAAGGAGAAATGTAAGCTCAAATATCTAATATCAAATATCTAACTCGGAACCAAGTTTAGATATTAATGAAGAAGAAATGAGAAATGCTATCAGCAGTACAAAAATAGAACCAAATAACTATGTGATAATCAAATTAGCTGGCAAGAAAAGCTTCAAACATTATGTAGCTTTGATTATATCACAAGAGTCTTATAATGAATTTGCAGTAAAGTTCATGCAGAAATGCTCAAACGGCACGTTTGTTTTCCCTGAAAAGGATGATATATCAGGAGTATATTTAAGTGATGTTGTTAAAGTTTTGAGACAACCTACTATGAATAAAAGAGAATAATATGTCTTTAGTGAAAACTTGAGCACATATAATCTAAAAAAATGGTCAAACTAATAATTGCAGAAACTGTTTCCTTAATTTGTATTACATAGCATATTTTATAATAAAGCATTTTTCATGGGCAATTGTTGTAGTTACTTTAATCTGCAAAAAATTATGATGTACACAGCTACAAAAAATTAAAATTATATGGGTACTTTATAAAATGTATTCTCCATTACATGTGTGTATCCTCTGTTCATGTCCAAAATTTTAATTACTAGAAAAAAGGTAAAAAATAACCAAAAAGAATGTGACCAACTATATGGGAGTTGAAAGGGGTATGAAAAGAGCAATATAAATGAATTTTCTTTTTAAATGAGGAATTTTTTGTGTGTGTGAAATCTAACTTCAAAACCTGCATTTTCTGTAGAATGACCCTTATGTAAAAATAAGATGTTTGCACTTCTTGTAAATGCGTTATTTAAAATTGAAAATCTCGTTTATCAAGTTAATATAAGGTATAATCCCAATTTTTTGAGCCACTGTGTAAATATATATACTACTTTAAAACAACACAAACAACCAAAAATTTATTTGATATAAAGGTTTTCAAAAATATCAAATTATGTGGAGAGATTTTGTATTGACTGAAATCTAAATTAAAGAAAAACAAACAAATACCGCAAATTAAATCTGAATAGTATAAAATAACTACTACATAAAGAACTTTTATCCAAAGTCAAATAAAATTAGTTTTAAGTAATTACTCCGGAGTGCAAATTAATAAGATGGAAAGCATGTCGATTATTTTATAATCCAAATTTAAAAACAAGATTGATCAAACTGACAAGGAAAAATATCCGAAAACGTTAACGTTGCAGAACATATCAAGCAAGAAAAAAGAAATGAACAAACAACGTACATTTTCAAAGCATTATTCGGAATTAAACAAATTATTACATACTTCCTTGTTTTCCACATTCTTCTCTGCCATTTCATAAACATCTCATTCACGAAAACAAATATTACGTAACTCAGTCAATTGACTGAAATTTCAAATTTTCGACTTTTTGAATTACGCTCATTTACTCATACATACATGTTTTCTGCGGTTGCAGCTCCATTCAAAGTAAACAATATTTAATACGAGAGCAGGGGGGGGGGTAAATTATGGAGTTTTGAAGAACTTTACAAAATACAATTTTGTCATTTACCCTCAGTCTAGAATCAACACAATTTTCGTAATACTTTCACTAAAAGTTTTTTCTGTACCTTCAAGCATGCAAGGCGGCCTTTAGCTGACAGAGTTCAACAAGTGAATCCCTTACAAAAAGTCTTATAAAAATGCATTCGAATTTATTAATAACTAGCAATTACCCACGACTTCGTTCACGTGGAAACTTTGATGTTTATTTACAAAAATTCTCGGTCTGATCAACTGTCACAAAACTATAACGCAGCCTTCCATCATCTGGTTGCAACGGAAATCTTAGTGACGAAAACCATGCTTGAGGGTGAAAATGGAAAACTGCTCACGATGTTTCCCTGCGTGATAAGAAATTTAGTATTTTACTTTTTGTTCAAATTCCACTGTGTTTGATACTTGGATTGCAGATTTAAGAAGGAAAGAACCTTCAGCCAGCAAAGGAATATGTGGCTTTGTGGCCAAGGAGTTTATAGATTTTTGCAGGTCCTCAATTGGAGTCTCGAAAGTGCTAAATAGAATTTTTTAAATTTATTTTTTACTTTCAACAATTTTTCTCATTATAATTCTGTAGTTATTCTGACTTATTTCACAACTTTATATTCCAAAATAAAATATTTCCTTAAAAAACTTATGGATTTTTTTGAATTTTCAAGCATCAGGTCCATGGACATGCGCGGTCGTCACTCGTTTTCTTAAGAATGGACTTTTTTGCCAAATTCCCAGTGTCTTTGGTACTTCGATACCCGATTTAAGAATTAAAGAACCACAGGCCACTAATGCAATGCGTGGCTCAGTAACCAGTGTGACCCAGCGGATTATAGATTTTTGCTGGCCATCAGTTTGTGTCAAGAAAGCCCAAAATGAAATTATTTTATTTTTTAAACTTTATTTTTACTTTCAATAACATTTCAAATCACAATTCTGTAGTTACTGTAACTTATTTCAGCATTAAATATTTACAAAAATATTTCCTTTAAATATTTATGGATTTTTTAAATATTATATTTTATTTATTTATTAGCACCAAATTCAAGGACATGCTCGAGCGTCATTCGTTTTCTTAGTATTGCGATTTTCGACCAGATTCCGAGTATTTGGCACTTCGATTGCCGATTTAAAAAGGAAAGAAACGCCAGCCGCTAAAAGAAGGTGTGGCTTATTTGGCTATGGTCACCGAGAGGTTCTTCGATTTTTGAAGGTATTCAGTTAGACTCAAGAAAGTGCAAAATGGATTCATTTTATTTTTCAATTTCTTTTTGTTTTCAATAAAATTTCTAATAAATATTCTGTAGTTACGTGGATTTATTTCACAATTTAGTATTCAAAAATAAAATAATAATTCTTTACAATATTTACAGTTTTTTTGAAAGTTTCAAGTGCTGAGTTTACGGACATGAGCGAAATTCATTCCTTTTCTTATCATTAAGATTTTGACCAGACTAAAAGCGTCTTTGATACTACGATTGTCGATTTATGAAGGGAAAAAACGTCATCCTCTGAGGGATTGTGCGACCTGTTGGCTAGGGTGATCAAGCGGTTGGTAGAATTTTGCAGGTGCCCAGTTCAAGTTCTTGAAACCTCAAAATATATTAATTTTTATTTTATTCATTACTTTGATTTTGAATAATATTTCTATTATTAATTTTGTAGTCACTGATTTATTTCACAAATTAGTATTCAAAAATAAAATATTTCCAGATTTTGTTGATAGATCGGAGACTTTTGCAGGTCCTCAGTTCGAGTCATGTAACTGCAAAATAGATTAATTTTTATTTCATTTTTAATATTATTTCTAATAATAATTCTGTAAATACACTAACTTATATCACTTTTTATTATTCAAAAATAATATATTTCCATTAAATAACGATAGATTTTTTTGAAGTTTCAATTTCTGAGTTCACGGACATGCGTGGAATTCATTTCTTTTTTAAGCATTGCGATTTTTCAATAAATTATAAGCGTCGTTGATCCTACTATTGTCGATTTAAGAAAGAAAGAAACGTGAGCCTCACGTTTCTTTCTTTGTTGTTGCACGTTTCTTCCTTGTGTTGCTTGGGGGCTAGGGTGACGGAACAATTCGTACATTTTTGGAGCTCCTAGGTCCTCAGTTCGAGTCTTGCAGTCACAAAGAGAATTAATTTTTATTCCATTTTCAATAACTTTTCTAATAATAATTGTGTGGATAAGAAAGAAACGTGATCCTCAAAATATTTGTGTTGTATGGTGGCTAGGTTGACGGAAGAATTATTAAATTTTTGTAGGTCCAGTTCGAGTCTTGTTACATAAATATGGGTTAGTTGTTTTTTTCCTAATTCCTATTTTATTTTCATTAATATTTCTAATAAAAATTCTGTAGATACACTCACTGATATAACTTTTTAATATTCAAAAATAAAGTAGTTCCTTAAGATAAAGATATATGTTTTTGAATTTTCAATTGCTGAATTCACGAACATGCACGGAATTCATTTCGTGCCTTAGTATTGTGATATTTCACCAAATTCCAATGTCTGGGATCCTTCTACTGTCGATTTAAGAAAGAAAGAAACTTGAGACTCTAAAGAATTGTCTTGAAGGGTTTCTAGGGTGACGGAGGAGATTTTAAATTTTTGGGGGTTCTCAGTTCGAGTCTTGTAGCCTCGAAAAGGATTAATATTTAATTTTCTAATTTTTTTATTTTCAATAATATTTCTAATAATAATTCTGAATATACACTCACGTATATCACATTTTAATATTCAAAAATAAAATATTTCCTTAAAATAGAGATAGATTTGTTTGAAGTTTCCATTGCTGAGTTTACGGACATGCGCGGAATCCATTATTTCTCTTAGCGCTGCAATTTTTGTCAAAATTCCAAACGATCTTTGATCCTTCTATTGTCGATTTAAGAAAGAAAGAAACATGAGCATCAAAAGGATTTTGTTGCTTGGTAGCTAGATTGACGACACAGTTCGTAGATTTTTGGAGGTCCTCAGTTCAAGTCTTGCAGCCTAAAAATGGATTAATTGCTAGTTTCCTATTTTTTATTTTATTTTTAATAATATTTCTAATAAAAATTCTGTAGATACACTAACTTATATCACTTTTTATTATTCAAAAATAAAATATTTCCTTAAAATATCGGTATATTTTTTTGAATGTTCGATTGCTGAGTTCACGAAAATGCGCGGAATTCATTTCTTTTCTTAATATTGCGATTTTTGACTAAATTAAAAGCGTCTTTGATACTTCTGTTGCCAATTTAAGAAAAAAGAAACATGAGCATCAAAGGATTGTGATTAATGGTGGCTAGGATGCCGGAACAGTTTGTCGATTTTTGGAGGTCTTCAGTTCGAATCTTAGAAAAATAAATCAATTTTGCTGTTACAAGTTATATTTTATTTTCAATAATATTTCTGATAATAATTCTGTAGATAAACGCACTTATGTCACGTTTTATTATTCAAAAATAAAATATTTCCTTAAAATAATGATCGATTATTTCTGATGTTTCAATTGCTGAGTTCAATGACATGGGCGGAAATCCTTTCTTGAATTAGACTTATAATTTTTGGCCGAACTCGAAGCGTCTTTGATCCTACTATTGTCGATTTAAGAAAGAAAAAAATGTGAGCCTCAAAAGGTTTGCGTTGCATGGCGGCTAGGGTGACGGCCCAGTTCGTAGACTTTTAGAGGTCCTCAGTTCTAGTCATTAAACTGTAAAATGGATTAAATTTTGTTTTATTTTCAATAATATTTCTAATAACAACTCTGTGGATACACTCACTTATATCTTTTTTTAATATTCAAAAATAAAATAGTTCCTTGTTGTTGTCTTGTCCGTGTTTATCATGGAAAAGGGGTGCAGTAGCTTCTGAGGGTAAAGATCCCTGAGCACCCAGAGGGCAGAAGTCTGACTTCTAGCTCACAAATACGACACAACCCTTTTTAGGGGGTGGTCGAATTCCTTCATACACTCATTCATCCATCAGCAAGTCGGAATTTAGATCCAAATCAGAGACCGACTCATCCCTGATTCAGTACCGCCAGAGGTATCGTTTTGTTATGGGAACTTGGAGGACTTTGCAATCTCAACATATTTGACGTGCCCCAACTGCCATTAGCCAACACGGCGGTCTTTGGTCAAGACGAGGACAGAACCCGCTACCTTTCGGTTACGAGACTAACGCTCTTCCAACCAGGCTACCGCGGCCTTAAATAGTTCCTTAAAATAACGATATATATATATATTTTGAATTTTCAATTGCTGAGTTCACGGACATCCGCTGAGATCATTTATTTTTTTAGCATTGCCACTTTTGAGCAAATTCTTAACGTCTTTGATCGTACTTACTATTGTGGATTTAAGAAAGAAAGAAACGTGAGCCGCAAAAAGATTGTGTTGCATGGTGGCTAGGGTGACGGAAGAGTTATTAAATTTTTGGAGGTCCTCAGTTCGAGTCTTATAGCCGCAAAATGGATTAATATTTATTTTTCTAATTTTCATTTTATTTTAAATAATATTCTAACGATAATTCTGTAGATACACTCTTTTATATCACATTTTAACATTCAAAAACAAAATATATTTTCTTAAAATAGAGATGGATTTTTTTGAAGTTTCCATTGGTGAGTTCTTGGACATGCGCGGAATCCATTTCTTTTCTTAGCATTGCTATTTTTGACCAGTTTCCAAGTGTTTTTGATACTTTGATTGTCGATTTAAGAAGAAAAGAAACGTCAGCCATTAAATGAATGTTTGACTTATTATCTAGGTTGGCGGAGCTGCTTATAGATTTTTGCAGGTCCTGATTTCGAGTCTAATTTGAAGTGGTTAATAGTTTCACCTATCTGGGTTCTGAATTGAATACTGTTAATGACGTAACACCTGAAGTGTGTAACAGAGTTACTGCTGGTAACAGATGTTTTTATGGAATTTACAAATATCTAAAACCTATTCTGATTAGCAGGAAAAAAAATTTTTGCTCTACAAAACTTTGATAAGGCCCATAGTAACATATGCTGCTGAAACGTGGGCAATGACCGAAAGTGATAAAGAAATCTTGGCAGTTTTTGAAAGAAAGATATTGCGAAGTATTTTAGGAGGTGTGAAATGTAATGACGCATGGAGAACAAACTTGGAACTTTACAATCTATACAAAGAACCTGACATAATAAAATTTATCTCAATCCAAAGACTAAAATGGGCAGGACACTTGATTAGAATGAAAGATGACCGAACCACCAAAAAGATCTTCGACGCTAAACCATCTGGAACCCGCAAAAGGTGTTGACCGAGGATCCGGTTGATCGAGTGTCTAGAAACAGATCTAAAAGTTCTCAGAGTTAATAACTGGCGAAATCTATCCAAGAAGCGGGCAGCCTGGAATTCGATTCTGCGGAAGGCCATGGCTCACCCTGGGCTGAAGCGCCACTGAAGAAGATTTCGAATCTGGAAACGTCAAAACAGAATTTTTGTTATATTAATTTTTTTACATTCCATATTATTTCTAATAACTATTCCGTAGTTACTCTGATTTATTTCATATTTTATTATTCAAAAATAAATATTTCCTTAAAATATGTATAGATTGTTTTGAATATACTAGTGTCATGTTCACAGACGTGCGCGGACGTCATTCGTTATCCTATCATTGGGTTAGATTTATCCTATTATTGGACCAGATTTCTAGCTTCTATGATGCTTTTATTGTATATTTAGGAAGAATTGACCCGTCGGCCACTAAAGGAATGTGTGTCTTATTGTCTAGAGCAGTTTATAGGTTTTCGCAGGTCCTCGGTTCGAGTCTCGAAAGTTAAAAATCGATTTACTTTTATTTTTCTATTTTTTTTTAATAATATTCTTAGTATTAATTGTATTGTTACTATGATTTATTTTTTTAAATTTTTACTGGTGAAATATTTTTTATGACATTTATAGATTTTTTTGAAGTTTTATGTCTCAAAATCGTGCACATTCGTGGAACTAAATCCTATTACTATCTTTGGGCTTTTTGGCTAGATTCTTTGATACTTGGATTGTCCATTTAATAAGGAATGGCCCCTCGACCCTTAAGGATTATCTTGGTGGATAGAGCGGAGGCCGGTTTATAGATTTTTTCAGTTCGAGCAGGTCTTCAGCATTGCAATAAAATGCAAATGAAATACTATAAACTGCAATAAAACTATATTATAAGAAATAAATTGAAGATGTACTTAGTATCTACTAGAAGTATATATATATATATATATATATATATATCGGGAAAATTCAATATTTCAGATTTTTAATCACCTTGTTTTATAACTTTCTGAAATCGGAAAACACTTTTTGTAAATATCCGTCAATGCAAAGAAAAATGAGAAAATTTTTTGAGCCAGAAAATGAAATTTAGTCATGGTTTATGCATGAAAGTTGCAAATATCTGTGAAATTTTTAGTTAAATTTATTACTTAATTGACCATCTGCGAGTCTGCGTTTTTAGAACCATGTAGATGTGCTGATTCTAAACCGCATTCTCTTAAAAATATCGAATTCGTTATGCGATTTTAGCTATAATTTTAGTTCTTTCGAATTTAGATCTTAATCGGTTGATAAAACTGTAAAACACGATCTCATCTTTTGGGGACACTACTCCCGCATGTTTTGGCAGGTATTTAAATATCAAGGAAAAAAAATATCCATCGAATATATTTATTAATTTAATATTTATTTTTAATTTAATGAAGTGCAGCTAATAAGTATCATCTCTTGACGACTTGTTTGGTATTTATAATCTTAGAGAAATTTCAAAAGAAAATAGAAGATATTAATGTTTACAGGATTATAAAGCTTAAATTAAAGAAAATGAATCTTATAGTATTATCAAACAAAAAATTATTTTCAAAAATACTAAATACAAACGGTGAAACAGAGTTGCAATTTTTTAAATTATAAAAAGATAAGTGTAACATCAATAGTAAAGATGTATTCAAATATCATATTACATGCAAACAATGCATAAGATATGGGATAAAATGGCATACATATTAAATACATTTAATCTGAAATAAAGATAATATATAATGATAAAACATTAACGGAAAATACACGCAAAGTATCAAAAGTCTGTTCAAAAATAGGAAGAATAATGAAATAAATAACAATATTGATATCGACAATGCAATTTTTACGAATTATTCTGCATTATGAATTTCAAAGAAAACGTTTTAACGATATATTTAGCTATGAAAAGAATACTAATTGCGAGTTTAGCACTGTAATTTTTAATTTTTATGCAACATTTACAAAATTTAAAAATTCAGATTACTATTTTTACATACATAATATGTTTCAGATTTATAATAATGGAATGTATACTTCTTGATATATAGATAGATCCTGGAATTTAAGACTGATAAGGATCCACTTATTTTCAAAATTTAACTATCATTTGATTTATTTTGCTAAATTTCAAATTTCCATGCGTAGTGTCATCGAGCAGTGTGAAATATGGACGCATTGATACATTAATTTATAGTTCATTATAATATTATACAGATTAAAAATTTACGTTAAGCAAAAACAAACTTAAAGCAACTAATAAAAAATATTTAAACTTTATTAAATTATTAGCATAGAAGAACAGAATATAGAAAATAGAACAGAAAATAGATCATTCAATCAATAGAATTATTAATAGAATTTGCGCTTTTGCCATTTATTGCACCCATTCTAACTGGTAAAGCATGTTAAGTCGGATTTCATTTATCAAATAAACTAGTCAGCGGTATTCAGATTACCTTTTAAGTTCCATATACAAAAAAAATCTATATATAATTGCGGTTTTCCCAACTGTAGTATTTAGAAACTTTAAATATTCTTTGAAAGTATATAAATCCCAATGTTGATCAGACATGGCGATCAAATGCTTTTTAATTTGACGGATTCCTGATTGGCTAGCTAGCACAGCCATCCTTTTCCAGAATACCACTGAAAAACGAGCCTTTAATTCCTTCCAATTTTCAATTACGTCTTTAAGTAAATGCAAAATTAGACTTAAATTTCAAAACTATTTATGTTATGTTTATCAATTTTTATAGTAAACTAACCAGTAAAGGATATTCTAATTCAAAATTTGTAAAGGATGCAACATATGGAAGCTCGATTTGATGATATTTTTTACATAATTAGAAAGACTGTTTAGGAAATGACTGAAATTGAAATTTTAATGCCAGAAATTTAAATTATATTGTTAGTACATAATTTAACTAACTATATGTGGTTGGAGATTCAAGCATTCAGAAGGAAGGCGGTAAGAAAAATTTTATTGCAAAACGGACCGATGTGTACAAGAGAATATTTAGTAACTCTAAAATATGGAGTTTGATTCCAACACAACACCAAGGTAGGCTTCTTTTCGCCAAATACCGTAAAACTTTCAGATGTCGCAAATTATTTGTAGCAATATAACATTTGAAAAGAAGAAATTCATATAATTTACTGACATGACTGATTTTTCTTATCTTATTCATTTAAAGTAAACATATTCCTGTTATTACTTCCAACATCAGTTTCCGATTTTTTTTACAATTTTTATACCATATTGTAGAACAATCAATTTGATAACAGAAATAAGGCAATAAAAATAATTTTTCATATTCGTGGTCATTTCCTTTGTCCAAACTCTTTCTTTTAAACAAAAATAGATGTCAGATTTAATACAATTTTCTTCTTACAAAGTTACACATTGTGTGAAGAATTATAGTAGCATCAGCTCTGCCAAGAACTATTTCAAATATTATAAACAAATTTTATTTCAGAGCATTCAATCATTCGGAATTCAGATTTTATATGTGTGATATCAAAAACAATTCATTATTAAAAGCAAATAAAATGCTTCAAATTTAAATATCTCGTACTCTTAAAATATGGATGCCAAGATCCTAGAGCATAGATTCTTAGAAGCAAATAAAATAGGCAGACAAGATTAAAATAAGTTATCTGACAATTATTCAAATATAGGTAATAGTTTCTAATATAAATCATGCATCCTTCACAAAGTGATGCCATAGAAATTAATGAAACTTTATAACATATCAATCATTTTATTTTTAGATTTGCAAAATCAAATTTTTAGTTAGTTGAATGAAATTAATTTTTTTCCCAAATATATGAGAATTGAGTGCTTTATTGCATTTATAAAATATTAACATAACAGCAAAAGTATACATTATATATTCCCCAAATCCTCAAAATTCGAGACTCTTGTTTCATTACAATTTTAAATGATAGGAACATATAAGCAACAATGTAGGGAAACTGATTATGTAAAAGTAAATATTAAAGTTTCAAGGTATGTAAGCCATTCTGACACTATACCTTTTAAACGGATAAATCGGTATTTTAAAAGTGTAAGTAAAAGTTACTTAAAATATTATAAACTGTTTTAGAACTTAAAGAAATTTCAAGGTTTAAATTAATTTGAATTCTAGTACTTTTGCTCTCATATATAAACATTTGCGCAGTACCCTTATATATAAACTGATGATATTAATGTTATATTCAAAAGTAGATAGTCTGAGAATTATTTTAATAATTTGGAAGAAAAAGTCAAGGAAATATTGAAGTATAATTTATTATGACTTTTCCGAAGCCTTTTTTCACAATAATATCGATACTTCCCAATAGAATCGATTTTTGAGATCTCGTTTTGAATCTGATAATTTAAACAATCTCGCTAGAAAATGCGAGATTAAAGCTACAAACAGAATAAAATACGTTTTAAAATGTTGAAAAAACATATCGAGCTTGTCTTAGAAATCTTATTGAACGAGATTATACAAATACCACAAATTAGACTAACGCATTTTTAAATTTTCATTTTATTTTAGCTAAAATGTTTTATCAATGGATTAAAGACATTAATTTAAATTTAAAAATTCATTTTGAATTTTAATTTAATAACTCAAAGTAATGTCAAGAAATAAAATATTTTGAAAGTCATAAAGAATTTTGTATGTCATAAAGAAGCCACCACAGAAAATCCAGTTTCACAAAGGTAAGATGTTGAAAATGGTAGTAGAATTCGAAATACCCTTGTTTTTAGTGCAGAAAACTCATCATCCACTCCTGCCCAAAATTCAAAGAGTGATTTATTACTAAATTGTCTTTTGGTTTCGCCGCTTGCCGTGAAGTCTATGAAGGCTTCTTCCTCTTCAATTGAGAGTCCTTCAAGAGTATTTTGAAATGGATCCCTCACCCACTTGTAACTTGATATCAGTTTGTCGTCAGAATGAAAGTAATTTTTAAAATTCTTTGCTCGCATTGCTAAAGGGTTTTAAATGGTTACAAAAACAACTTTTACATGTTATTCTTCAGCCTTTTAAGTTTTAATACAATCATTCAAATTTGCAAACATTGTTAAGTTTTCTTGCCTTAAATTTCTGCTCCACAATTCTAATTTCCTACAAAAAGCATTAACTTTATCACTCGTATCCAATATATGTGTATTTGCTCCATGCCGTTGAAGATTTAAGTTATTTAATTCCTCGAATATGTCGACCATGCAGCTCAATTTCATTACAAATAAACTATCGCGAAAATTCTCAGCTTCCGGTCTGTTTTTCTCTTCTAGGAAAACTGCGATTTCTTCTCTTAATTCATAAACACGTTGCAAAAATTTTCTCGTGGTAACCATCTTGCCTCGCAATAAAATAGTAACGCTGAATGTACTGCACCCATGTCTTTACAAAGTTCTAAAGAAAAGGTTAGGTTAGGTTAATTTGGGTTTTTTGGCACAAGGGCCATTCTTGGCCATACTGCGCCACTCTTATGGTAAAAGGTAAAAATAGTTAATGTTTTAAGCTTAGTATAAAATTATATTTTCATGTAAAATTAATGTAACACAGCTAAAACTGACGAAGACAAAAAAGACATCATTGAATTAAAAAAAAGATGGAAATTGTTTAAGTCAAATATATGGTAAAAGGTGTATAGCAGTTAAAAATTTAAATATGTTTGGATGATAAGTCTTTCCCAACAGTTCTGGGAGAGTTACACTTGGTGAGTGAAAACACTGCCGGCGATGAGAGTCAAAAGCTGGACACTCAATCAAAATATGACTCACAGTCAATTCGGTGTGGCATGAAGAACAGGTAGGTGCCCTTTCACCGAATAGTAGGTACTTGTGGGTAATCCGAGTATGTCCAATACGTAGGCGAGACAATTTTACATCAGCTCCACGCATTGGTAAAACTGGCCATGTGTCAATGACAGGTTTAACTAAATGCAGTTTATTCTGTATCTGTATATTCCATGTCTCTTGCCACAAAGAAAAAATCCCTCTGGCAATAGATTTTTTTACATCACTGTATGGAATTCTGTAATCCAAGAGAGAAGATGCAGTTTTTGCAGAATTATCCGCCTCTTCATTTCCAGTAATTCCCGTATGACTGGGAATCCAACAGAATAAAATATTAAACCCTTTACTTTGAAGAGTTTTCAAAAGTCCCAAGATTTCTATAGCAACTGGATGTGTATCAGGATTAAACTGACAGAGAATTTCCAAGGAACTCATGCTGTCTGTGTAAATACAGAACTGTCTCCCGGGTGAGAGCGAAATATTCATCAGGGCATGAAAAATTGCCAATAATTCAGCTGACAACACTGAAAAGGATGTGTGTAAACAGAAACTGTCGATGTTTGAATCAAAGACAATTCCGCACCCAACATGCTCGTTTGCCTTTGAACCATCAGTGAAGACAGGTACAAGAGAATTATACTGATTTCGATGAGAACAAAAAATTTGTTGAAAAATCACTGGGGCAGTTGCGTCTTTTATGAAACCACTAAATGGATTTAAAAACGAAAATGTTGGGGTATCCCAAGGTGGAAAAATCTGGAAATCAACTTTTTGGATTTCAGGAAACTGAAAACGCAGTTTTTCAATTGTGCATTTTACTCTCTCACAAAAGGGAAGAATGTTAGAAGGACGAGCATTATACAATCTGCGGAGCGAAGCGGGAAGTGTTGTATTTGCCACGGGATGATGTGGCAGAGACAGCGTTCGGAAATAATATTGAAGGGAAAGTTTTTTCCTTCGCAGCTCCAAAGGCAATTGATGGCAAATGACATATAGACTCTCCACTGGCGATGTGCGGAAAGCTCCTGAACAAATCCTTAGAGCAGAGTGATGCACAGTATCTAGTCGACGCAGAACAGTAGACCTAGCTGAACCATATACAAAACACCCGTAGTCAATTCGGGATAAAATGACGGCTTGGTATATACGAAGTAAAGAAGTACGATCGGCACCCCAGGATGTGCGAGAAAGTACTTTGATGATATTAAGTGATCTCTCACATTTCTTCCGGAGGTATAAAATATGCGGAAGGAATGTAAGCTTCTTATCAAAATATAAACCCAAAAACCGCACTTGATCAACAACTGGAATCAGACCATTACGTATATAGATTGACGGATTAGGGTGAAGATTTCTCTTTCTGCAAAAATGCATACATTTACTTTTTTCGGCAGAAATAGTGTGTCCGTTTTCCTCGCACCACTTGTTCAATTTGTTAACTGCATTCTGTAGTTGAAATTCAATTAAACGCATGTCACTACCCTGACAGCTGATTTGCAGATCATCAACATATAAATTTCCTTGTACCGATTGAGGTAAATGATTAAGTATGTCACTAAAATGAAGGATAAAAAGCGTAACACTGAGGACACTCCCTTGTGGAACACCCTCAGCTTGAATAAAATTATTAGAATAAAAGTTGCCAACACGAACTCTAAAAGTTCGAGTAGTTAAAAAATTGTGAATAAAAATTGGAAGATTTCCCTGAAACCCCAAGTTAAAAAGTTTCTGAAGAATACCGTATCTCCATGTGCGGTCATACGCCTTCTCTATGTCAAAGAAGATGGCTACAAGATGGTGTCTACGCACAAACGCATTGCGAATGTACGTTTCCATTTGGACGATGTTATCGATAGTAGACCGTCCCTTGCGGAAACCACTCTGCATGAGTGGAACACACGATTCTTTCTCCAATTCAAAGACTAAACGGGCGTTGACCATACGTTCAAGTGTTTTGCAAAGAACACTCGTTAAAGCGATTGGTCTGTAATGCAGAGGGTTTGAGGGATCCTTTTCTGGCTTCAGGATGGGAATAACAAAAGCCTCTTGCCACTGATATGGGAAAGTTTGCTCTTTCCATATTCTATTGAACAAATACAGGAGGCTTGAAAGCGATGACGTACCCAAATGACGAAGCATGCTATATGTTATTCCATCTGGCCCAGGACTAGTATCATGAGCTTGGGATAGTGCCGTTCTTAATTCAATCATCTGGAAATCGCAATTGTATGGAAGAAGTTTTTGAGCTTCGAAATTCAAAGGCATCTGTTTCACTCTATTTTTAGTTGCTATAAAAGCAGAACTGTAAGATCCAGCAGCAGAAACTTGCGCAGAGGTCTGTCCAAGAATATTGACGACATCTTGTGGTGAGGAATATGTTATATTCCCAGATTTCAATACAGGAAAGGAAAATTTCTGGTAAATTCCACTAGCAGCTTTAACCTTCTTCCACAACTGTTTGCTTGAGGTGCGATTTGTAATTGAGGAAACAAATCTTATCCAAGACTCCCTCTGGCTACGTCGTCGAACACGACGAGCAACCGCTCTAGCTCGTTTAAATGCAATAAGGTTCTCCGTTGTCGGGTATCTTCTGAAGACGTTCCATAATTTCTTCTGCTGCTTGTGGCTGTCGTGGCAAGCTTTATTCCACCAAGGTCTTCGAAATTTTCGTGAACTTGATGAACGTTTGGGAATAGATTTATTAGCAGCATTTATCAAAACATCAATGATATGTTGCACGGCATCCGAAATGTCTGTCGTACTGACCATTGCCTGAGTAATATCTGCCAATTTTGAGTATACTGACCAGTCTGCTAGATGGAAAAGAAAATTTTGTGAAGGACGAGTTCCACAGTTTCTATCAGCTTGGGAAATAATTACGAGAAAGTGATCACTACCATAAAGATCATCCCCGACTTTAAATTCCAGTAATGGCAATAATTCGGGAGAGCAAATGGCAAGATCTATGCTATGGAAAGTGCGTGTTGGCTCATGGAAATACGTTTTCTCTCCGTTGTTCAGTAGGCAGAGACAGTTATTGGCAATGAACTGCTCAATCTGTCTCCCTCGGGAGTTCGTATTCTCTGAGCCCCAAAGGGTGCTATGCGCATTGAAGTCGCCTATTAATAAAAATGGTTTAGGAAGCTGGTCCAATATTTTGTCAAGTTCTTGTTGGCTAATGACATCATGTGGTGGCAAATAGATGCAGCAGACTGTAAGCAGTGTGCGAGTATGAACTTGCACAGCCACAGCCTGCAAGGAAGTGTGTAAATTAAGTGGTGTGCTCGGATACAAATTTGATGTTAATATACAGACTCCTCCTGAACTACGAGGTCCAGAGTCTGCATCTTTTCGAACACAATTATAGCCACGCAATTTTAATGACATATTTGGCTTCAGGAAAGTTTCTTGGAAGCCGAAACAAAAGGGATGAAAAGTGTTAATGATTGACTTGATGTCTTGCAACTTAGAACGAAGGCCACGACAATTCCACGAAAGGAATGTACCCATTAAGAATTCGGCTTTTCTGGAGAATTAGTAGGAGCATGTTGATGAGTTGGAGATATTTCGCAACTCATGTGAAGGTCTTCATCCTCATCTGATGGATGGAGAGAAAGATGGTCGGGATTATTGGGCGTATCTCCGAAAATAGACAATAAGTCCTTATGAGCAACACCCTGAGTCGCCAACCCCAAAGCGACAGAATTTTTAGAAGTAGACTTCTTCATTTTTTTATGCAGATCTTTCTGCGTAAGACCGCGTTTCGCAAGATTTAAAGTCCGAGAAGTTTGCGATTTTGTCTTTGATTTTCGTCTTGCAGGTTTACGAGTCTCGGTAACAGAATGAGTGGAATGATCCGAATCAAGGCCAGGTGATTTAAAGAGAGTATTATCGGCTTTGGTAAATTTGACACAACTGTCACAAGAGCAGTGTTGGCAAAATGTTTGTTTAGTAACTGATGCATAGCTGACACCAGGGATGGGTGTTTGAGCCTGAACACGACGCCTGGCTTCAGGGTAAGCTAAAGAAAAGATTTACTTTCTAAAGAAAAGATTCTTGATTTCAGGGGTCACATTTTTATATAATTTACTACCTTTACAACCGTAGTTAACACAATTTTCAAACCAGGACTCATTTCTTTGAAAGCCAAAGCTTCTCTGTGGATCCTGCAATATGTCCAGACGCACTGCGACGATTTTTTTTTCACAAGTGCTTGAATACTTTGGAATTTTCCGGACATATCCGGACATATTCCGACGCAATTTTTCCATTCTATGTTTGCCTCGTTCATAAAATCATTTAAGATAGCAAATAATGCGAGTGCTGTTGCTTTGAGTTCTATTGGTTTGCAGAAAAGTAATTCTACTACTGACAAACTATCGCAAAATCTAACATATGCAATGAAATGAGCATCTTTATTACTATCTGTTGCATCATCGAGTTGTATTGAAAACAATTTGCCACGTAACTTCGACAAAAGTTGACATTCTACATCTTCAGCTATATCAGCAATTCGATGGGCAACAGTATCATTTGAAAGAGGTATAGACTGCAATTGTTTTGCCAAAATTATCTCCAAACATAATTCCTACAATCTCAATTGCGGCTGGCAAAATAAGCTCTTCACCAATGGTGTGAGGCTTTTTACATCTGGCTATTATATATGAAACTTTATAAGAGGCAATTAAAGCTTTTTCATTCACAGACAAAGTTTTTTTAAACAATGATTTTTGCTTTTCATATGATTTTAATTTTAATTCGAAGAATTCTCTGGATTTGTTTACGTACTCACTATGAAGCTTTTCCAAATGTCGTTTAAGTTTATTAGGTTTCATGTTGTCTGCCTCCAACATTTTTTAGCAAATGATACACTGGGACCGTTCTTCTTCATTTACTTCAGGGGCCGCAGTGACCTGGTGGTAAGATCTCGGCTTCGGAAGCGGAGGATTTCAGGTTCGAGACTCGATTCCACCGAAGAACCGTCGTGTGAGGGGGTCTCTTGCAAGTTAAATTTGTCAGGCCAAGCGTCCTCCCGCTGGTGTGGCGTGGTGTGGAGAGGGGGTGTACCACTTCAGGTGTC
This sequence comes from Argiope trifasciata, assembly GCA_026543055.1. Taxonomy (NCBI): domain Eukaryota; kingdom Metazoa; phylum Arthropoda; class Arachnida; order Araneae; family Araneidae; genus Argiope; species Argiope trifasciata. Next base: position 1,105,484 of record JAPMOQ010018919.1, read on the forward strand.
GTCCTCGTCATCTGAATGTGGTTCAAAATTACGAGGTCCGTCCCAAAATAGCCTTCGTGTTGCTTAAAATGGGACGTTAATATAACTAAACTAAAAACTAAAAAATCTTCATTTACTTCAGTACTAGTGAACCCAACATTTAAGTATTCTTGAGAATATTTTCTTAATTTTATTTTCGGAACCACGCTCGTCTGTGTACTTGTTGATGCTTGTCTATCGTCTAATGCTCGCTTACGCCCGCTTAAAAATTTATCCATGATTCTGCCTAAGTCTGCTGCCGTGAATATTTAATATGGTGAATTGCAATTACACGAAAATATATATAACACACACATTCAGAATAGATTCAATAGCGATAGAAGGATCAACTCGAATGAGATTGTCTGGAATCGAAATCGGCGTCATAGAACTTTCTCCTTCTCCCTTTGAGAAAACGTTTGTTCACATCTGCGCACGCATCTTCTGTTAAGCTGACCAGACAAATTCCAGAGAAATGGAAATTTCTCGCGAAACCGTGAGAATGCCCGACATGGCGGGACGCAAGAGCAGTAAAAAGGCATAGGATTCTTGTTTTTTCAATGCTGAGGATCGGTGTTGCAAAATGCCAATAAATTGCCATATTCTTGGTAATTTGTAAAGTTTAAAATTAAGGTTGTAGTGTAGGTTTAGCGCCAAAATACTCAAAGTACATTATTCTTGTATACATTTTATTGTATGCGGTTGGGATAGGGAGCGATGAAAATTATGATTGAACATTGGGTCGTGAATATTAAAAGGAAAAACTGGTTTACAATAATAAGACATCAATAAGAATTTACAAGAGGCAAAATTTATTTCTTAATCTGTCAGCTAAAAATACTATTGGATATTGCTCCCCTTGTATTATGTGCCTATAAGAGCCATGAACACCATAACTTTGATATGGATCCTAGATCATTTCTCAGAAATGTTGAGATGTCCATATTTGAGTCTAAAACTTTTTCCAATAAGACCTGAAAAACAAGAATTAATACAACTTAAAATGAATGTATTCAGTTTAGAGAGTAAAAAAACAATACTGAGAGCAAGACTATTTATTTCTCTAAATAAACTATACACATTTTTATCGAAAAACAAATTCAAGGTTTCAATTTCAATGTCTGTATTAGAAATTTTTTTCTTTGGAAACGTTCTTTTCTAATGAATCTAGACATAGAGCTAAAACTTCAGGAAAGGTATACTTTATATATTAGAATAAAATTTGTTTAATCACTAAACATTTATACTAAGCTTCATCTACTAGCTTCGTTAACTCTGCATATCACATATTTAAGAAAAGCAAAATTCAGTGAAGGCGTTAAATACTATACATTACGAATACACATTTGTTTTAATGACTAACATTTTATTTTGGCTTTATTATATTTCTACTTACCAAGCCCTTGACCTTTAGAAGTTTCTTTCCATTAAAAAAAAATTCTGCACATCTTTGAAATCAGACCTCGATCTATGATTGGTCTGGAAAATAGTGTCTGAATTCAAGAAATCAGTAGCAAAGAAGGAATCATTTTCCTTCTGCAGAGTGAGAATCGGCATATGTTGGTGAATTTTTGCACTTTATAGTTTCTTTGACGTTGTATTTAAGTATAAATAACGAGATACTCATTCAATATTTGAAGGAATATTCAAGTCAAGGTTGATGTAAAAATGTACAATATGATGTCATTTATTCCACAATTATTTAAGAGTACAGATTTATTAATTTTAATTCTAGCAGAATTTAAGACATAGCAAATTTAATTTGTTTCTTCTTTTCCCATTGATTAAATACAGTATCTGGTAAGCAAAAATGTTAACCAATATGATTTTGCAAAGCGATTCAGTGATCCCAAAAAGTCAGATACATTCTAAAGATTATTGAAATATTACAATCTTCATAAAATGTTGTGCCTTGCAAGCTGTTAAGAAAAAAGAATTATAGTATCAAATCTTATTATTTTCAAGCAGTCAACAATTGGGATTACTGCTTCTTCAACAGCAGAAGTTGATTTCAAGCCTTAGCTGTAGTCAAATATCCGAAGGAAAATTACTTCAAAATAAATCCAATTCAAAGTTTTGTAAGATTTCGGAATAACCGAGTTTGTCGGATTTCGGTTTCTGAGACAGAAAATTCAACATCAAAGACTCAAAGAGTGCTCATTCGAACTTATTCTTTCATCTACCCGAGTGTTATTAAGAAATTGAATATCATTATTGCTTATTTCTAGAAGAGTTTTTTTCTTCCGTTATTTAGTCTAAATTCGATTCCCATATCATTAACCAAATGGGTCAAAGTAGATTTCTTTTCCTGCCCATTTTTATATCTGAAAGCAATATAAGCAAATTGAAATTGTGTTATTCAGAAGCTCAACATGATTTTATAGAACAACTATCGTCTAAATTTCTTAATTTAATAATTCACCTTCAAAGAGACTTATACTTCAAAATAAAGGGTATTTTATAATGAGAATTTAAATCTTTTCTGAAGAAAGCTTTGTGTCATTTTCCTTTCAGTTTGTAAAGAAATGTGTTGATTTTTCTTCACTAATTCTTCCACAATGGCTTGAGAATTCCTCAGGTTTATAGGATACCTCACCCAAGTCAAAGCAAACAATTTTGGAATCCGCGACGACCAAATCCAGCTGTGACATTAGGAAATATTTTTTTTCTTCATTCAGACAGTCAATACAATTCTAATATATTAAAATTTTTTGAATTTCTATTAAACCAGAATAAGGGCAATTAGGAAAAACTAAAAAGGGAAAGAATTAACAATTTATCAAAGAAAAAGAATTTCGTCTTAGAAGCATTTCCCTGCAATTGAAAATTCGACATTTTATGTCGATCAGAAGCTGAAGGATTTCAATTAAAAATATATTTATTTAAAAAGCTGCTAATTTAATTTTACTTACTAATAAATTTAAATAATATTTAACCCATTTAAAAACTTGCTAATTTAATCGCTTAAGGATTTAAGAATTTCGTTTAAGTCTTTCCATTTATTTATTTATGTTCCAATTGTTATTTTATGTGTTTCAGAGACTGATAATATCGCTAAAGAAAATTAAATCGTTTCATTATATTTATAATATTGATATACATTTCGCTCTCAAACTTTCTGATTATCCTTACTACGGTGTTATTTCGGAATAACACTAAATGATTTCAATGTGGAATTCAATGCATCTAAATTTAAAGGAGAGTATTTCCAATTCTACTTTTGCTGAATTCCATGTTTAAGATAATTAAATCTTATCAAAAATATTAATAGATACTCGGATCATGTCGCCATTTCCCCGAGCTATATGTATCCGACAAATCTTCCTGTATAAAGGCAAATAAACCTTAATATGCCGATTTATTTGATACAATTACTATTTATTTAAGACACGTTAATAAATACAAGTTGATTTTACTATTTACCGATATTCTAAGTTTTGTAGAGTCGCAGAAGGTTAGGTTAGGTTATTTAGGGATTTTGGCACAAAAGCCATATCTGGCTATGCTGCGCCACTCAAATGGTGAGATAAATCAAATCTGTATATAAGGTAGTATTAAAATTATATATAAGAAGATAAATTAAGAATTTCAACATATGTATATTAAAACGGTACTTAAGAAAAGACTTTTCACATTTTCTAAAAAATTGACAACAAAGACGAAAATTTAAAAAATTGAGAAATCAAGATTAAATAGAATGTAAAAAACAGATGTTATGTAAGAATTTAAAAATGTTAGGGTGAGGATTTTCACCTACTAGAACTTGCAACTCTATGGATAGAGAATTAAAAAATTTTAGGCGATGAGGATTAAAATCTGGACACTCTATTGAAACATGTCTCAATGTTAAAGATACATGACATTTGGGACATGAAGGGCATTGCTCTCCGAGTAAAAGATGCTTATGGCTAAAGTGGGCATGGCCAATGCGCAGTCGAGTTAATTTCACGTCCAACGCACGTCTAGGGATTACGGACCATGAATTTGTCACTGGATCAACTGAGTGTAGCTTATTCGAAGTCTGCTGTTCCCAGGATTGCTGCCACAAGTCACGAACATGATGAGCAAAATATTTTTTTTGCATCATCATAAGGAAGCGCATGTTGTAACAAAGAATTTGCCGTTTTTGCTGCGATATCCGCCTTTTCGTTAACGGGTATTCCGACATGACTAGGAACCCAACAAAATAAAATTTTGATTCCTCTTTTTTCCAACTCGTAAAGAGAAATATGGATTTCTATTGCAACAGGATGCATCCGGTTGTTGAAATTGGAAAGAGACCTTAGAGCACTCATACTGTCAGTATAAATGACGAAATTCTGGTTGGAGGAAACCGAAATAAGTTGAAGAGCGCAAGCTATTGCAATAAGTTCAGCAGTAAAAACCGAGAAAGACGTGGGCAGGCGATACTTATGAGTTTCAGAGGGAAGCACAACTCCGCTACAAACATGTTCGTTGGATTTTGATCCATCAGTGAAGACTTCTGTGTAAGAATAATATTGTCAACGGTGATAATAAAAGAGTTGCTGAAAAATAATCGGTGCTGTTGTAGACTTATCGTAGCCGGAAAAAGGGTTCAAAAAGGAAAATTGTGGAACATCCCAAGTAGGAAATGAATAGAAATTTATTGGTTCAATTAAAACCTCCTGGAGTCCTGAAACATGAAGAAAAACTTTAACCCTCTCATTAAATGGAAGAATGTTAGAGGGACGAGCATTATAAAGTCTCCTAAGACCGACCGGGAGAGGTTTGGTTTGGTTTTGTGTGTGTTTTTTGGCGCAAGAGCCATTTTGGCCATACTGCGCCAATCAAATCCGACCGGGAGAGAGAGTTGACTAACGGGATGTTCGAAACTGTTAGTATTCGGAAATGGTATTGCGCGGTTATCTTCTTACGGCGAAGATTTAAAGGAAACTGATTGCATATGGCATACAGGCTTTCTACTGGTGACGTGCGAAAAGCACCAGAGCAAATTCTAAGGGCGGAATGGTGTATCGTATCAAGCTTTCATAAAACGGAAGGACGAGCAGATCCATACACCATGCACCCGTAATCAATGCGGGACAAAATGATGGCCTGATAAATCCGTAAGAGGGAAGTACGATCAGCAACCCAGAAAGTATTAGACAGTACCTTTAGGATGTTTTCTCACATCTCTTCCGCCGATGCAGGACATGCGGAAGGAAAGTGAGCTTCCTATCAAAAATGACACCTAAAAACCGTATTTCACAGGCAGAGGGAATGGCGGTTTCACGAATATTGATCACAGGTTCCGGATGCAACTGTCGTTTTCGGCAAAAATGTATGCAACGACTCTTTTCCGGAGAGAGTGTGCCCATTTTTATCACACCATGAAACTAATTTGTTGACTGCATTTTGCAATTGCCGCTCAATTAGGTGCATATTAGATCCTTGAGTTGAGATCTGCAGATCATCCACATAAAGCGTACCTTGAACAGAAAGAGGCAGTTGATTAAGAGTTTCACTAAAATAGGTTACAAAAAGAGTGACACTGAGAACACATCACTGCGGAACACCCTCGGCTTGATTAAAAATATCAGAATAAAAATTACCAAAACGTACTCTAAAAGTTCGTGAAGATAAAAAGTTTTGAATAAAAATAGGGAGGTTTCCTCTAAAACCTAGGTTAAAGAGAGCTCGTAGTATACCATAACGCCCCGTACGGTCATAAGCCTTTTCCATATCGAAAAAGATGGATACAATGTGGTTTCTTCGCACAAAAGCATTACGTATTTGTGTTTCTAGAAGAACTATGTTATCATACGTTGAACGTCCACGACGGAAACCACTCTGCAGTGGTGAAATGTAACCATGTTTCTCTAATTCAAAAACCAAACGGGCATTGACCATGCGTTCGAATGTTTTGCACATTGAGCTAGTTAATGCAATCGGCCTATAGTTCAAAGAGTTTGCAGGATCTTTCCCAGGTTTAAGGATTGGAATAACTATAGCTTCACGCCATTGTAATGGAAACTCATGCTTAATCCATATTCTATTAAATAGTTTTAATAAATTGGAAAGAGAGACCTCATCCAAATGGCGAAGCATATTGTAAGTTATACCATCAGGACCAGGACTACTAGCATTAGAACTAGTCAGAGCACTTTTCAACTCGCACAAATTCAACTCGCAATTATATGGAAGAGGTCTATGAGAACTAAATTGTAATTTACTACCTTCCGCTCGCTTCTTAGGCACCAAAAATGATGGACAGGCTTTATTCCACCATGGTCTACGAAATTTTTTCAGACGTGGGAAACTCTTAGGAATATTGTTATTTGCAGCATTAATAATGTTGTCAAGGACTTGTTGTACGGCTGCCGATATATCTGCTGTATAAACCATTGCTTCAGTAATTTTTGCCTGTTTTGTGAATGCAGACCAATCCTCTCGTTGAAACAAGAAATAGGGCGGACCTTGAGTCCTACAGCCACGGTCAGCATGTGAGATTATTATTGGGAAATGATCACTACTATGCAGATCATTTTCAACTATAAAATTAAAAAAGGGAAGAGAGCGGGCGAACATATTACAAGATCTAGATTGTGAAAGGAGCGTGTTGGCTCATGAAAATAAGTTTTCTCCTCCTTATTGAGCAGACAGAGACAATTATTAGAAATAAACTGCTCGATCTGTTGCCCACGAGAATTTGCTCTGTCCGAGACCCACAAAGTAGAATGGCCGTTAAAGTCACCAAGTAGAACAAACGGCGCTGGAAGTTGATTCACTAAATTGTCAAGATCTTGTTGACGTAGAGTCGCAGAATGAAATGAGGTTAAATTATTTTCTCATAGATGGACGATTATTAGAAATTACCACGTGTAGAAAAACCGATAGTTAGTTAGTTAGTTAGTTGAGGTTTTTTTGGCGCAAGGGCCAGATTTGGCCATGCTGCGCCAACAGTATGGTATAAATTACTTGTCAAATGGTATGACAAATTATTATCAGTAAAATTCAAATACAAATTTTAAAATATCAAGAGTCTACTATTGTAAACAATGTTAAACGAATTAAAAGTCTTAATATTTAAATAAGATGATAAAATCCAACCGTCTTCAAAAATGTAAAAATGTTAGAATGGGGATTTTCTCCCACCATGTCAGTGATGCTAGGAGATGATGTATTAAAAAAGCGTATTCGGTGGTGATTAAAAGCAGGACATTCTGATAGTATGTGGATGACCGTAAATTCAACACGGCACACAGTGCATTTTGGACATATTTCACCAAACAAAAGGTACTTATGTGTAAACCGGGTGTGGCCGATACGAATTCGAGTTATTTTAACATCATATTCCCTTACAGGGAGAGTTGGCCACATATTGATAGAAAGGTGAATGAATCGTAATTTGTTAGAGACCTGTAAATCCCATGAATCTTGCCATAGTCTGAGAATAAATTTACCAAGGTGTCTTTTTACGTCTGAGTAGGGTATTGGGCTTTGTAAGGAAATGGTAGCTTTTTTTGCGGCAGCATCGGCTAATTCATTGCCATAAATACCTACATGGCTAGGCAGCCAACAAAATAAAATATCTAGTTCTGTAGATTGTAGATTCCGCAAGTGGGAAAGAATTTTTAAGACTAAGGGGTGTGTTCCATTCCGAGGGTGGCTGAGAGCTTCAAGAGAGCTCTTACTATCTGTGTAGATACAGAATTTCCGCCCAGGGAGGTTGGAGATTTTCTCAACAGCAATAAGAATAGCCATCAATTCAGCTGTCAAAACTGAGCATAAATTATTTAGTTTATAGCTGCATGTATCCTCTGGAGTAACGACGCTACAACCGACATAATTACTTATTCTGGATCCATCAGTAAAGATGGGAGTGTAACTGGCATATTCAAATCGGTGATAATGGTAAAGTTGCTGAAATATTATCGATGCATTTGTAGATTTATCATATGTGGAAAAAGGATTTAGATATGAAATTTGGGGGATATCCCAGGGAGGAAGATCAATATTGGTAGTATGCTGAATTTCAACATGTAAAAGGTCTGAATCGACTAGAAGTTGTTTTATCCTTTCAAAGAAAGGAAGGATATTAAAAGAACGCGCCTTATACAGTCTTGAGAGACCAATAAGAATTTTCATACGACCAACTGGATGATTATGACAAGATTGCAGACGAAAAAAATATCGAGTACTTAACTTTCTGCGACGCAGATACAGAGACAACTGATGACAGATTACGTGTAAAGTCTGCACTGGTGAAGTGCGAAAAGCCCCTGAACATATTCTTAATGCAGAGTGATGTATAGTGTCCAGACTCCGCAAAACACTAGATCTAGCGAATCCGTATACCTCACATCCGTAATCGATAAGTGGAAGAACCACAGCTTGATAGACACGAAGTAAGGCTGCTCGATCTGCTCCCCAAGACATAGTTGAGAGGACTTTCAAAATATTGAGGGATCTCTCACATTTCTTCCTCAAATGACGGATATGAGGAAGGAAAGTAAGCTTCCGGTCAAACACTACTCCCAAAAAACATACCCCGTTAACAACTGTTATGTTAACACCCCGGATGTGTATTACAGGGTCAGGATGGAGGCTTCGTTTCCTACAGAAGTGGACACAACGGCTCTTCTCGGGAGAGAGTGTGTGTCCATTTTCATCACACCAATTTGTAAGCTTGTTAACAGCTTTCTGCAGTTGTCGCTCAATCAAAGCCATGTTAGATCCTTGGCCAGAGATCTGCAGATCATCAACGTAGAGAGTGCTTGTGACAGATGCTGGTAAGACATGAAGCATTGAATTTAGATGAAGTATAAAAAGAGTGACACTTAAAACACTTCCCTGAGGGCCACCCTTACTCTGTATAAAAGGATGGGAAAGTGTATGTCCTATCCGAACTTTAAAAATACGAGTTTTTAAAAAATTTTGAATAAAAACTGGCAGATTGCCTTTAAAACCCAAGTCAAATAAAGATCGGAGAATACCATAACGCCAAGTGCGATCATACGCCTTTTCGACATCAAAGAATATAGACACTAGGTGGTTCCTCTGGACAAAGGCATTGCGAATTTCCGACTCCAGAATGACAAGATTGTCAATCGTAGACCTACCACGACGGAAACCGCTTTGAGACTGTAAAATGTACTCATTCCTTTCTAATTCGTATACAAGGCGTGCATTAATCATACGCTCTAAAGTTTTGCACATGCAGCTGGATAGAGCGATCGGTCTGTAATTAAAAGGATCATTAGAGACTTTCCCGGGTTTAAGTATGGGAACTACGATTGCTTCATACCACTGTGAGGGAAAACTCTGTTCGCACCATATTCTGTTAAACAATCGTAAAATTTGCAAAAGAGAAGTTTCGTTTAAGTTGCGAAGCATGCTATACGTGATCCCGTCAGGACCTGGACTTGTGTCACGAGCCTGAGAAAGAGATCTCTTCAATTCAAATAACTGAAATTCCCGATTATACGAAAGAAGTCTGCGGGTTCTGAAATTTAGCCGAATATTCTCAGCCCGTCTCTTAGTTGCAAGGAAGGCATGATTGTATGAGTTGGAGCCTGAAATTTCTGCAAAGGTTTCACCAATAATATTTGCTATGTCAAAAGCTGAAGAATAGGAATTATCTCCTGTTTTCAGTATAGGAAAAGCAAACTCTTTATAAATACAGTTTGTTGCTTTTCCTTTCCTCCATAATTGTGCGCTACTTGTTGCTGTCGTGATTGAACTGACAAATTTTCGCCACGACTCTTTTTGACTATGACGTCGTATTCGACGAGCATTTGCTCTTGCCCGCTTGAATGCAATAAGATTTTCCGAGGTAGGATACCTACGGAAAATACCCCATGATTTTCTTTGTTCCTTGTAAGCATTCTGACAAGCCTCATTCCACCATGGTTAACGAAATTTTCGTGGATGAGATGACCGCTTTGGAATTGTCATATCAGCCGCACTGAGTATACAGTCGATGACATTTTGCATAGCATCCGTTATATCACAAGAAATCATTGTTTCGGTAATAGAGGCATGTCTGGAGAATGCTTCCCAGTCCGCCTTTTGAAATATATATGTCGATGGTCTTTGAATCGGTTGCTCATCATCAGTAGAAGAGACGATCAGAGGGAAGTGATCGCTATCATGAAGATCATCTTCAACTGCAAGAGTCAATGAAGAAAAAAGTGCTGAAGAACATATAACCAGATCAATAGAATGAAACGTACCAGTGGGTTCATGAAAGTATGTTTTTTCCTCATTATTGAGCAGACAGAGACAATTATCAGAAAGGAATTGTTCAATCTGTTGCCCACGGATGTTAATACTATCAGAACCCCATATCATACTGTGGCCATTGAAATCACCCAGTAATATGAAAGGTGTAGGAAGCTGGTCAACTAAAACATTTAGTTCAGCTTGAGAGATGACGTCATTTGGCGGTAGGTATATGCAGCAGACTGTAATTAAAGTTCTAACACGGACCTGGATAGCCACAGCCTGCAAAGAAGTGTGCAAATTTAGAGTAGTGCTGGGATAATTGTTGGAGGTGAAAATACATACGCCTCCAGAGTTTGAAACATCAATATCCCTACGCACGCAAGTATAACCCCGTAACTTCAGTGAATGATCTGGTTTCAAGAGAGTTTCTTGTAATGCAACACAAACAGGGTGTGAAGCATTAATAAGAGCTTTGACGTTCTCTAATTTCGGCCGAAGACAACGGCAATTCCATGAGACGAAATTAACCATTAAATATAAGTGGGGAGCTGTTGTCAGCAACAGTAGGCAAAGTAACTGATGATTCACAATTCATTTGTAGATCGTCATCATCCTCTTCAGAAGGATGTATTTTTAAAAGCTCGTTTCCTGTCAATGGATTAGGAAATAAAGTGGGCAAATCTTTGCCAGCAAGAGAGGTTTTACCCATTTCCAGGGCAACTGATTTTATGGATTTCAGATCTTTAACTGAAGATCCACGTCTTGCAAATTTCAACGCAAGAGATTTCCGAGATGCAGATGATAGTTTTTTCTTTTTACTTTTCGATAATGTTTGTTCTGTAATTGTGCTGGAAGAAATATGATCCGATTCAGTATCAGTAGTTAAGATAACGACTGCCTTCGTTTGTGTCGCTGATGCAGTAAGAGAGAGTTTTGCAACTGTAGCATAGCTTTTGCCTTCTTTAGGAGTCTGTGCCTTTACAAGACGCCGAGCTTCAGGAAAGGAAATATTTTGTGCAAATTTTACAGCAATAATTTCTTTTTCAAGCTTCCATTATGGACAAACACGTGAAAAAGAGGTGTGATCACCTTTGCAATTAACACGTTTTTCTTTTTGTGCACATTCTTTGCTTTCATGACCAACGACTGCGCAACGGGCGCAAGTAAGGGTCCCGCGGCAGTTTGTCTTTGAATGGCCAAACCGCCGGCATTTAAAGCATCTTAATGGATTTGGCACATAAGGCCTCACAACCAGTTTCATATATCCAGCTTTTATTGAGTCTGGAAGCTTGGGAGTATTAAAGGTCAGAACATGGTGCTTAGTTTCCAGAAGTTTCCCATCACGCCGAATCAGGATACGACGCACGTGTGTAACTCCTTGACTTTTCAGTTCCTTTTCAATGACTTCTAAAGGTTCATTTAATAGCTCTCCACATGTAATTACTCCTTTTGAAGAGATTAATGAACTATGGGGAGAGATAGTAACAGGTATTGTACCAAAGGTTTTGATTTTCACAATTTTTTGCGATTGCTGACGAGAAAACACTTCAACGAGCAAGTCTCCTGTCCGTAGTTTACGGACATTAGCAACTTCACCAACAGCAGAAGTGAGTGCTTTCTCCACAAGAAATGGGGAAACATTTTCAAACGTTGCATTGTCTGAAGAGATACGTTTAACAATAAAATAAATTGCAAATGGTTTTTCAGTTTGTTTTGGATAAATATGGTGCCCACTGAAGGGACCCTTTTTGTGAGGACCCATACGATATGACAGGGATTCAGGTTCGACGACACCGCCCACCATGGAGCCCAACACGGGAAGGCAGCCAGCGGCTCTGGATTTCCCAACCTCGGCGCTTACCCTAGTGTTAGCCGAAACCTATACGCTCGGAGTTACCCCCGGGGACAGTGACCACCCTTAACGCCAAGCCCAAGGAGTAACCCCTTCGCCTGATCCCTAGCACACTAGCCACTCAGGTGACTAGGTACCAGCCGATTGATACACCGGGGACGACATTCACCACCCGTCTAATGGGTCGCCACGCACGGCAAACACGTGGGGGTAATTGCTGTCTATGAGAAGCAAGAAGCAAACAGAGTGGCGACAGCTTCTCATGGAAAAAGCTCCCTCGCCTACCCTCGAGGGATAGAAAAAAGACAGTCAAAAGCAGAAGACGGAGGGGAGATTAAACCGAAAGGGAGTAAAGATCCCTGGGTACCTCGGGATTGGGACACCCGTACTCACCTATAGTAGGTGAGCCCCTGAGGGGGCTAACCAGGCGGGTCTAGCAATTATAGCCCCTCTAGAACACACAAGAATAAGTAACACCTCTGCTTCCACTATTGACCTTGCAATTGTAAAAGATTTTTTATTCCCATATAAAATAGCAACTTTAACTGAATTAAGCTCTGATCATTTCTGAGTAAAACTTGACTTTTTCTTCAATTACAAACTCCCTAACATAATAAACTTAAAACAAACAGGAATAAATTTAAGCATGAACTAGGAAATACCAATATAAATTTTCTTAATATTAACTCTCCTGCAAAAATTGATCAACTTGCTGAGGAACTTGAAATTATAATAAATACTGCAAAAAATAATAGCTCAACGCCCATAAGACCGAATGAATTCTACACCCCAAGAGAACTTAAAAATTTAATAGCCGAAACAAATAAAGTGCGTAAAAACTACCAAAGGACTAGTGACCCCCAAATTAAAACCATTCTAAACAAACTAAACAAAAATATTCACAAACTAGATGCTGAGATTGAACAAAATAGCTTAGCAGATAAACTAGCACGAATAAATACGATAGATGGTAACCTAGGGGATTTTGTTCGCCCATTCAAGAAAAAGAAACTAAAGGTTGCAACACTTAAGGGAAAGGCCAGTATTGCACTTAATGACAAAGATAAAGCAAACTGCCTGGCGGAAAGCCTTGAGACACAATTTATACTTAATAATATATACAATCAGGATATAGAAAACATGGTAAACGACACAATCGACAAATTCCACACCACACCAACAGCACTATGCAATGAAAGTCAACTCCCCCTACCAAACGAAATTCTCGACAATATTAAAAAACTTAAAAATGGAAAGGCCCCAGGAATAGATAGAATTAATAGCAAAATCTGTAAAAAACTAACTAATAATGTAATTATAGCACTCACCATTTTGATTCGAAAAATCCTTGAAATTGGACATTTTCCCACACGTTGGAAAACAGCCACTGTGGTACCCATTCTTAAACCAGGTAAAGACCCCACAAACCCAACTAGTTATCGTCCAATTTCCTTACTCCCCACACTTAGTAAAATAACAGAAAGTATCATACTAAAAAGACTTAATAAATTCATAACAGACAATAACATCCTGTGCCTAGAACAATTTGGTTTCAGACCAAACCTGTCAACCACCCACCAACTACTAAGAGTAACTGAATTTATTACAGAAGGCTTTAGCAATAAACAAAAAACAGGAGGAATTTTTCTAGATATACAAAAAGCCTTTGACAGAGTTTGGCAGGATGGCTTAATTCATAAATTAATAGAATATAAAATGCCACCATACATAGTTAAATTAATTATTTCCTAATTAGATAACAGAAAATTCCAAGTTTAATTTCCGATAGTTCATCGTTGACTTTAAGATATTTCTGCAGGGGTCCCGCAAGGGTCAAAGCTAGGCCCAATATTATTTACATGCTACATAAACGACATACCAAAACAGTTCAATACTCTACTTTGCTTATATGCCGATGACACAGCAATACTGGCCAAAAATAAAAACCCAAAATATATACAACTAGCACTTAACAGACACTTAAACACTATTAATGAATGGCTCAAAATATGGAAAATCGAAATCAACCCCACGAAGACGGAAGCTGTCTTATTCCACAAAGGAACGAGAATTAACAGGTTCCCCGAAGTTGAAATAATCTCCCATAAAATTCCCTGGTCTCAGGAAAGCAAATATCTAGGTGTAACACTCGACAGTAAATTAACGTACAGACCCCACCTCTTAAATGTTAGAAATAAATTCCGTGGCGCCGCGCGTAATTTTTTCCCTCTACTTGCCCGGAATTCGAAAATGAATAGGGATGCCAAGTTACTTATTTTTACTGCCTACTTGCGTCCAGTACTTACTTACGCATGCCCTGTTTGGGGTCATGCAGCTAAATATAATATAAAATTAAAGTTCAATATAACAAAGTCATAAGGAATATAGTTAATGCTACCGACATAAGGAGAGCACTTAACTACCCCTCCTTTAAAGAAGTTGTCAAAAAACTAGCAACTAATTTTTACAAAAAACTAAACTCCCATGATAACGAAGTACTTAAACAAATATCTCCCAGACCCTAAAATTAAACAACCTAGAAATGTCTTACTATTATGATCCTAGTATATCAGTTCGTTCTTAAATCTCTTCCCCACTCTATTATGCCTGTGTTTGTCACATACCTGAGACTAATTGAACTCACGAATGCTCAACTCTAAAAATCACCTGTGTTTTTCACAATGCAAAATGACCTCTAATCAAGCAGCCAATGGGATAGCTTTCTGTGCAGAGCTCTCTCACCCCCACCCAGGACTCTAGCTAGAGTAGACATTGCTATCAACTGCAAATTAAGCTTAATGCCGATTGGACGCCATGACACAACAACCTATCCTGAGCTTCTCATTGGTCGCCGCCACTCCACCATCCCGGACATTGTACTTCTCACTCAAAAAGGCCTCAGTTCCAGCTACTGTTTCGAGCACTCCACAACTAAGACGCTCTACAGTCAATAGAAGCTACCAAAAGCAAAGTTTTCATTATTAACACCATGAGCGGAGGTAGCCCATCACGGGCGGGTACTCCGGTAAACTGCAAGAATTTCTCAGACTCGAGGTACCTCATCATTCTCTTGCTAGCCACCGTAATGTACGGTGGTGATTCAGAGGAAAAAGGAGCGAAGCGCATTCGCGCTGAGGCTAATGCAATGGAAGAGGACAGTGATGTCCGATGCCACTGCAACCAAAAACTCATTATTGATCAGCAAATAGAGTTCTACTCTAAGCAAAGCGAAGGGTTAGAAGATGCAATCCGCTACTACAAGATGGGATTCGATACAAGCAACCCTGACTACACCATAACGATGATGAGCCATGAGGGACTCCTAGCAAAGATCGGAGCACTCAATGGTGAGCTTTCCAATATCCCTGACTGTATGACAAAAAGTAATTCTCAAAATGAAAATCAATTCACTCTCTCCCCTAAGCGGAAATCAGCTAGAAACCCTCTAACTAAAAATGATAAAATTCAATTACCGGAAACCACTAACAAATTCAGCCCACTAGAAAATTTAAATACCCAAAATGAAGAAGTTGTGATAACACCTAAGAGACAACCCCCAATAATGCTCAAATATTCTCCTGAATACCCTGAAATTCTCTCTCAAATCCGTAGAACATGCGGACCAACTGAAAATAAATTAGCAAACGGTTATGTAAAAAATTTTCCACAAAATGCAGAATATCATAGAAAAATTACACATTTTTGCAAAACACAAGGATATGATTTTTTCATCATCAAACCTCGTGACGAGAGACCACTCAAAGTAGTCATTAACGGACTACCTCACGAGCATGATCCAGAACAACTAAAAAATTCCTTAAAAGATGACTATGCTTTACCAGTCACAAAAGTCACACAACTGACTCAACTTAGAACAAAAAAGCCACTGCCATTCTTTCTAATTGAGCTCAAGAAAAATAGTGATTCAGATAAAATATATAACATTGATCATATTAATTACCTGAAGGTAACAGTGGAACCCTTCCGTGGAAGGAAAACAATACATCAATGTTACAAATGTAACTTATTCCACCATACTGCAGATTGCTGCGAAATGAAGCCTAGGTGCTTAAAATGCAATAAGGAGCACTTAACTAATCAATGTAATATCAAGGAAAAAATTCCTGAACCTGTTTGCATAAATTGTAAAAAAGTAGGTCATGTAGCTTCATACAGGGGTTGTGAAGCCTTCCCTAAACTACAATCCAATAACGCAATTAAAGACAAATACTATAATGTTAATAGAACTAGTTTCCATACTGAGCAGGCAAAAATAAATAAAAACAAAACTTTCGCAGAACTTTTTCACGGCAACAAGCCCCAACAGATGGAGCCACGATACAATGAAAAACAAAATATAAACAAAGGCATGTCCCCTAACCATGAGAGTGATATCATGGATTACAACGTACTAAATGAAATAGCAGATGCTACCGGAGAATTTAAAAAGCTAATACAAGAATATCCTAATCTATTTAAATCACTTAGTAATCTTAAACACGCTAAAACCCTTGGAGATCAAATGCAGCTACTTATCATGGCCTTTGACAGCACTGAAAACAAACCTGACGGATAATTCAGGCTTAATAGTCTCGGCATTATATACTGGAATGCAAATGGGATCAAGAACAAAATCAATGAGTTCAGACTGTTTGTAAATAAGTACAATCCCGACGTAATTTTATTGCAAGAAACTCATCTGAGACCGCAAAAGAAAATTTTCCTGGCTAATTACACTTTTTATTACAGCTATAGAGAAATTACTAACATCAATCAAACTGCTACAGGTGGCACCGCAATATTGATTAAAAATAATATTTCCCATTATGAATTGATACCGCCCACTTTACAGCATGTTGAAGCGAATGTGATAGTTATTAATTTTAAAGATACGGACCCAATTACTTTAACGTCAATTTATATACCACCTAGTTCTGATCCCTCTTTATTCACATTTGATATTGAAAACCTCATCCAAATTAGCCCAAATCAAATCATTGCTGGAGATTTTAATGCACATCATACTAGCTGGGGCTGTCAGTATAACTCCACTAGAGGTAACTCTCTCTATCATTTTTGTAATAGAGCTGGCATAGATATTCTTGCACCCAACTCTCCCACTAGATTCGGCCAAAATTTTGCAAGTATCATTGATCTCACACTAGTCAAAGAATTCACGTACCCATTTGAAATTCATTCTATTCCTGAGCTCAGCTCAGACCATAACTCAGTACTGATTAATTTCTTTATTAAATACACTCTACTGGATATTAAAACCAAATTAAAAACTAACTGGAATTTATTTAAAAGCAACCTAGCCAAGTACAACAACCTTAACTTTATTAATATAGATTCCGAAGAACGTATTGAAGAAGCTGTGTTAGAACTAGAAAAATTAATCACTCAAAATAAGATCACCGCCTCAAACCCCATTTCTCCAGATAAACCATACTTTGATCCACAATTAAAACAAATCTATAAGGAGCGTAATTATGCCAGAAAAATGTTCCAGCAGACTAGAGACCCAACCTTCAAGAATATTGCAAATAAGTTAAATAAGAAAATTGCCAAACTCAACACTAAAATTGAACAGCAAAACTTTATTGATTAAATTGTAAACTCCCACGCTGAAGACAACACGATATGGGAACTTGTCAGGCCATTCAAGAAAAAATCTAAAAATATCCCTTCACTAAGACGTACTTATACGCTAGCTCAAACAGATGAGGAAAAAGCTGAATGTTTGGCTAATAGCCTTGAGGAGCAGTTTCAGAATAATGATATCGTGGACGAGGACACAAAAATCATGGTCAACAGTGTCGTTGCTACTTTCAAATTTAATGACAATACCTTAAAAGAAATTAAAGAACCTCCCTTACCCAACGAAATTAAACTTGTAATTAAAAAACTTAAAAATAATAAATCCACAGGTATTGATGGAATTAATAACAAAATACTTAAAAATCTTCCAGACAATATCATTTTTGAATTCACCATTCTTATTTATAAAATCCTTACCTATGGTTACTTCCCCAAAAGATGGAAAACTGCTAACATTGTACCTATTCATAAACCCAGCAAAGACCCAACCATACCATCCAACTATAGACCCATATCTCTACTCCCATCAATAAGCAAAATCACGGAACACGTCATCTTAAATAGACTTATTAAATTTCTTGATGAAAATAATATCTTAATCCCTGAACAATTTGGATTTAGAAAGCAACTCTCAACTACGCACCAACTATATCGAGTATTGAATATATTGAAGAAGCCCGGCAAAATAAACAAAAAGTAGCGGCAGTTCTTTTGGATATCCAAAAAGCGTTCGACAGATTTTGGCAATACGGTCTACTATATAAACTAATTAATTACAATATTCCTAACTATCTAATCCAAATTACTAAATCTTATCTATTTGACAGAAAATTTAAAGTTCGCGTTAAAAACGCCTACTCCTCCAAAAAAAATGTCTATGCAGGTGTGCCACAAGGCTCCAAAATTGGTCCAATTCTTTTCTCAATTTTTATTAATGACATACCTAAACAGTTCAATACCATGTTGAGTATATTTGCTGATGATACAGCCATTATTGCAAAAAATAAAAATCCTAACTACGTTCGCCTAGCACTCAATAGACATCTTAAGAAAGTTGAAGGTTGGTTCATAAAATGGAAAATCGCGGTCAATGTAACGAAAACAGAAGCAATAATATTAATCTGTACCCCCCCATTAAATTTAATGACAAAATTATCCCGTGGTCTCAGAGTTGTAAAAACCACGGCGTAATCTTAGATAAAAGAATTCTCACTACCTGATGCGCTACTAGCATCCATACGTCTGTCTCCCTCCATGGCTGGAGACCGAAAAAAAGGATCAAAAAATGAAAATCACCACCCCATCCTCCACGCACCCACTCTATAGCAAGCGAAGAGTTTTCCGTTCCTCCCACTGCCAAAATCCAAGCTCTTGATTGGTCTACCAGCTCACATCACTAATCCAGCAAATAGGAAATCTCTCGAACATCATTCCAAGACCCATTTTTCTGTCATTCTCATGTTAGCTGCCGTCATGAACGGTGGCGATTTAGAGGATGCTGGGAGCAAGCGCT